>VZRQ01001131.1:743416-843416 GCA_013397975.1 Machaerirhynchus nigripectus
TATCAACTTTGCAACCTACACTATAGTCAAGAATTAATTTTTGTATAGGAAAAATAAATTTTATCTATTTATTTCTGCAATATGATAATGACTGGTGAAAGCATCGTACGCAATGGAGCCCTTGGGTAACAGCCTGAAATAAGAATAATTCTCCTAAATGACAAGAGCGTTTATTTCAGTGTAGCTGACTGTATACATTGGGTCAAGACATGCAGAACCGAGTCCTGCCAGCACACGCCTTGCAGGATCTTCTGAGTACAATCTTCTTTTAGAGCCCAGTCAGAGGCATGACAAGTGAGACACCAACAGCACTAAAGGAAACTTATAAACGTTTTCGAATTTGTTTTATGGATTAATGACCCTACACATAAGAATTGACATTTCCAGGGCAAATCACTTCTTTATCCTACTGGTATTTCAGAAGTTTTTGCTTACGCCAAAGCAGAGGCGAATTTTTCATTCTTCAGATCAAACGAGATCTAAAATCTGGGAAGGTTTAACAGTAAAATAAAAACAATGGGGATGTAAATGTTAACCATCTGCATTTGTCGCTGCTATTTCTTATGATGTGATATCTCCATCAATGGCATTATATTTTTACTTTTGTTATCTCTCATAACTTCTCAATCTATTATGGTTAATCATTGATAAACAAACACTTTGACTTATAAAGTGGCAATCATCTCGTCTAAATTTAACTGTGTAAAAGTCAAACACCTACTCCAAGCTACTCGTGAAGGCTCCTTCTATAGATAGTGGTGACAGATTGGCATTTTCAGAGAGAGTCTTATCCTACCTGTCTTACACACTTGTTTTAAGATGGGATTAATCACTCTGTGGAAGTACTTTCTTCTTTTTCTTTCTTTGGACTGACTTCAGTAAAAACCAGCACACAAGTTTTGTTAACCAAAAAAAAAGGGGAAAAAAACCCCAAGAGATTATTTCAGGCCTTGAACTTGAATCCTCAAAGGTATTTAGCCTCAAAAAAGCACAGTTTCTCTAGGATGCAAAAAAAGTTTCCACCTAAAGGCAGATGGGAAGAAGGAAGGTGGAGAGAGACAGGAGCACAGCCTTTATAATTAAGTTTAGCACCTGCCCC
The DNA here is from genome assembly GCA_013397975.1 of Machaerirhynchus nigripectus. NCBI lineage: Eukaryota > Metazoa > Chordata > Aves > Passeriformes > Dicruridae > Machaerirhynchus > Machaerirhynchus nigripectus. The sequence continues at coordinate 744,516 of VZRQ01001131.1, forward strand.
AACTCTCTGCCTTTAGGGCTGGTGAGAAGGAGAACCAAGACACAAGAGAACATCAGACTTGTTTTACTCAAAGAAACCATGGGGATTGTCACAGTTTCCCTCTGGATGGAATTCCAGAGACAGAAAGGTTTTCCAGGCTTTGGCAAGAGAAAAGTCTGGCCAACAGCTATTCTGCTTCAGCAGAAGCAAAGCAAAACCAGCATCTCCCTTTTTCACATGAGATCAGCTCCAGCTCAATGCAGGGAAGGACCACACACCAACCATGGCTTCAGGACATGAGCCTTAGGAGGCAATTCAACGGAAACTTCTAATACCCTTCAAATCATTCAAATGAAAAGATGCTGATGCTGAAGAGGGGAGAAGCATTCTTCCTGGCGTCTCTCCATTTGAAATTCTGCTACAGTGACAGTATCTGGATTAGACTCCAGGACAGTATTTCTGAAACAGCAGGAACCCTGCTTACTGCATCAGTTTTAAATTATAAGCCTTCCAAAGATGTCAACACCACTTTCCTGGAGACTTTCCTGAAATTAAAACACTGAGCTTTTCCCCTGAGCCTTCACAGAGTCCTATGGATCCTGTGCCCAGTGTCACCATTTGTATCGTGATTTGCCTACGTTGGGTCACTGCTACTTCTTCATTTCTGCTCTATAGTCAGCCTGGCTCTTTGATGTTACTCAGTCACTATTTCCTTTCCCTTTACTTTTATCTCTGTCCTGGCATTCTTCCTTTAAGCATCCTCTCTACCAGATGGTCTCCATCTCTCCTTCAGAAGTGCCCAAAATATTCCTACTGCCTCCTCTTGATCTTCCCCCAGCAGCAAACCTCTTCATCCTACAGAGCTCAAATACCAATGGATTTCTCCTCCTTGCTGCTCTGCTTCTTTCTTGCACTTTGAAAAGGAATTCACTGGAAGCAGCTAACCTCCAATCCTCATTATGCACGATGCACTCATTTATAAGAGTTTACCCAGGAGAAAAATTCAGACGGGATATAGACTGCTACAATTGCGTTTTTTCAAGTGGAAGCACATCTGATGTCTGCGTGCCGAACCGGAGCTCCAGTTTTTAAAACAGGAGCTCCAACTTTTGCATTTGGAAATCCATATGGATCCTTTAATCTGAAGGTCAAAACAGCTTTCATGAAAGATACTGAAAACAATGATACTTTATATTCACCAGCTTAATTGTATAAAGATGATGCAATATTGTAGTATCATCAGAGGATTCAGAAAAATCTCTGTATTATGTATTTTTAAGATGGGGTTTAGATGGTGTAAGATGAAGCTTCAGAAGTTTACAGAGAGGAAAAAAAAGATCTTGTCACAATTTATATCTTCCTAATAGGTCACTGAGACTCTGAGGATAACAATTGCTTTTACTTGCAGTTGGCAGTGCACTGTAATCAAGAATAAAGCTCTAGATATTTTTGTGGAAGTACAAGCACTTACTAAATGCAGCAGCATAATAATGTATTATATATTATACAAATACAGCGAGGTGGGATTTGTGTTTGTCTCTTTGCAAGAGAAGAAAGGACTCTGGAATGACCTTCTGTTCATAAGTTTCTTTGAAAAAGGCTTGGCCTGAAACCACTTCGCTGCTATTGATATAGTCTGTTTCTGTACATAAATCTTAAATGTAAGCACGGCTTCAAAAAATAACTAAGCAATCACAAAGCTTTACTTTTCAGATTCAATTGCCTTCAAATCCTTTACTGAAGTCCCCTTGGCACTGTCACTTCAAAATCAGGATAATGCTGCATAGTGTTTCTCAGTTTCAGTGAAACAAAAGCCTTATTGAATAAATACGTGTGAAAACGCTGCAAACAAAACCATCTCAGCAGCCACCACCTGACTGGGCTGTGCTGACCCTCCCTGGTGACCTGCGTGGGCTCGGCGCTCGACTTCTTGGCGTATCCCAGCACTGCTCAATTCCACTGTCTTTGTCCTTAAAACTGTAGCAAAACACACGTTTTCCTCGCAGAAACCTAAGAGCAGGCTTTAGACATCAAGGAACAGCAAGGTGACCTAGGATTTCCATATGCAGGAAGCTGCTGATCAAATGGTATATCCTTTTTTAATCTGCTTCTTGGATCACGAATATAGAGGAAACCTTGTGGTTCTGCTAATCCCTTAACTCTGGGGTTTGTAAGGAGGGCTTACAACGTTACCCCGTCTTGGAAACGTAAAGGCAGAGTAAAATATCCAGTATTTACTATCTCATGCCTCGTTCTGCTCTAAAAAAAGGATGACTCAGGAATGTCTTTTTTTTTTTCTACGCATCATTTTCTGCATATCCTATGTTTCCCTGTAGTTAAAATATTAGCTCAGGCCCACAGATCCCATTATTGAAGCAAGACAGCCCTGCATGCCAATGTCCCTGTGATCAGGTTTCGGGGCTGTGAGCTCAGGTATCCAAATCCCTGAAACCAGAGTCACCCAGCAATTAATTAATTCCTGAGTTTTGGGCCCTTGTTGTTGGCAGGAGGCACACGAGTAGTGCTGGTTCACAGCTGGCTGCCCCAAACAGCCACAAATCAGGACAAGGTCTGCTGAATTAGATTTGACTGTCCTTTCAAAAAGGTTCTATTAATTTACTGCAATTTGTATTTCAGTTTGGTATCAGAGATCCTCAGTAGTCTTTGGAAGCAAAAAGAAGGTGTGTTTTTGCTAGCAGGTGAGGTAACAGGGATTTTTTTCTCTTGTGGAAGGTTCATTTCAACATGTTTGCACTAAAAATCAAGAACTACTGTCAATTCTATTTCTGACTCATTAATTCTAGTCCAAGAAAAATTACAAAGCAATTATTGAAAAGCAACTTCTTAAGCTGCAGAACAAGAAACAACGAACAGGCTGTTCATAACAAATATGAAGAACTGTGAACCCGTAGAGTTCAAAGTACCAAAAGTGAGAGGGACACCAAGTATTTAGAATATATCCTGGTCCCCTCTGAAGGCAAGAAAAATCCAGCAGGAATGACAGTACAAACTGGTAGCTGGGTTGAGGAACTGCAGTTTTATCTCACCTGAACATGGGGTGGTCCCAGTTCTGCCCGACCCTCTGGCAGTCCTGTGCCTGTGAAGCCACTGCTGGTTTTCCCCTCAATGCTTCCATTTCTAAACCTCTCATTTCCACAACCCCAGCCAGCACTGAGCAGTGCCCAAATCAGGTGTGCAGAGCCCGGGGAAATGGCCTCGACACGGGCCAGGGTGAGGAGGGCAGCCTTCACTTAATAGTGGGACAGCTACAAAAACCTGATGCTTCACACTTTGCACCGTGATGTGAAGCAGATGTCCAAGTCCTCGCTGCTGGAAAGGGCAGATTAAAAAAAAAACAAAAAACAGAAGGACCAGTGAATAAATGCTACAAATTGAGGTAGGGTCAGCTCTGCAATGTAGGAGATCAGGCTAGACAGAGGCAGAAATAACTTTCTTGCAGATTAGAAGCAGATAAATGAGAGAGAGAAAGAAGGAAAACATGCAGTACAGAAAGGAAGATAAGAAAGAAGCTGTTCATCTTATGTATGGGAACCAACTGCTGCATATGTATTTCCTATGCAGTTTTAGTAACTATCCCCAAGATGTTAATCTGAAACACTTTGCAGGAAGTGGACCATCTATTTAACTTAAAATGTTGCTTGGAACACTGCAGGATAATAATTCAGATAATTCAGTTAAAGCACTGGACACTCAATCTGCACAGCAAAAAGGCTACGGCCAGGATTTTGAATTTCACACATAGATGTAGATGTCTGACTTAGGAAAAAATGCATTTAAGCATTCAAGTTCAGTCATTTATGCTTGCATGGAAGCATTTTTTCTAAGATAACTGTTTACTGACGACATCAAGTATAAATTACACATGCATGACTGAGGGCATACAGTCATCCACCACAATTAGTGAGGGTGGGCACACACTAAGCCTGAAAATAGAGGGTATTTCCAATGGAATTAATAGAAAAACAAACAACCTGTAAACTAAGGTGAATTCTTGTTCATAAATTAACACAGAATAGCCCAGTGGGAGACGTAACGTGCAGTTTTCACACATGGCAGAAGTTTGCTGGTGGTTGTGTCCATTAAAGGTGAAGGCTGTGTTACCAACAAGCACGTTTTCATCTGGCTTCAGACTTAGAAATAACAGTAAAAATCAAACACAAACAGTTATTTTCTTCCTTTTGGGATTTGGAACATGTGCTATAACAGACATAGATGGAAACTTCTAAAATAAATTAAGGAATGTACTTGTCAGTTTTTTAATCAAAGTTTACCTGCTTCACATTACATGGAGACAAATTAAACAAGCTACCACGGTACTTAGAAAACATCTGCTAACAAAGTCAGAAGTAATGATAAACAAACTTGGGTTCCCTTTGTGGTTGATTTCCATCCAGCTGCATTTAATTATAAAAGAGCTATCAAAGAAAGCTCCCCATTAGCAGCTAATTCAGAATGACTTCAGAAGAAAATCCCAGAGCCTCCAGTGACATCTCTCCAACAACTTTCTCATCTCTGCAAGTGATTGAGAAGAGCTGAATTAGACCAGTTTAGTGATCAGTCCTCCTGCTAACTGCCAGAGTAGAATGAAGACGATATATCTCTTCAGTACCTGTGATTGCCTGTTTTCAAAGTAGGACCTATAAGATGTAGCAGACTCTTCCTTGCAAGTAATCTCTGCCAAAAGCCTCGGTGCCAGCCAGAAATAGAGAGATAACCCTGAAAATTGCTGTATGCATTTTCTAAAGCAGAGCAGCTGCTGCTATCATGCAGAAAGGCAGAAAATTTGTCGCTACAAGTTTTTTAATACAGTTTCTTTGACTTGGGTGTTTTTCACAAAGAAATGGAAGATGTGGGCATTTATAAATATCTAATTCTGGTTTACAGCAATCAGGAATTTTTTTGTTGATGTAGCTAGAGATGCGCATAGTCCCATATTCATGCCCTGAACCAGATGGCAACAGCCTTATTATGGTTTATATTATTTTTTAAAAATAATTATAAATTAATAAAGTTATTAAAATATAGCAGCCACTCTTAAAAAAAATTTAAACAATGAAAAAAGCAGATACATCAGAGTTTCCCTGAGGAAATTGAGAAATTTTGGTAATTTTATAGATAGACAACCAAAATCAAGCTAAAAAAAGTGAAAGATTTTCAATGCACCCAGATCTCTTAGGAATTTTCATAAAATTCCATAAAGACCAGCAATAATCACGCGCCCCGAAAGAGCTCCGTGTGCACAGCTCAGTAATGCACAAGCAACTCGTAGCTTATCACTATCACAAGGTTTGGACAACAAGAAGGCAACTTTGATAAACCACTGAAAGACCTCTCCTTTTTTGTTTCCCCTTGCCTTGTTCTTTTCCTACAAGACAGTAATGGGTGATTCGTCCCTGAAAGCTCACTGCTGCCTGGCCAGCAAGCAAATACGAAATCAAAAGCCCCGCGTGCCAGACCTGCACAGCTGTATTTGCGCTCCCGCGGCTCCCAGAGGAGCGCACACCACATGGCGCTTCCCTGACTTGGGGTGGGTTGGTGAGGTGTAAGTTAAAAGGGCAGCTGTACACTCCGGGAAATTTTCCAGATCCATTTTCTACCGATTGCTTTAACAACGCCACAAGCCACGCTGAGGAGGTTGGGGTGCTGGGTAGCACAGGTAGGAAATAGGAAAACTTTTCCTGCGGTTTATTCCTGAGCCGGTCCCCAGGCTCTCTTGAAAAATCTGTAGGCTCTTTATAGAGGGTTTTTTTCCCTGGAAGAATAAAGGGGTTGGCTCTGATTGCTGCTATTCTAAGAGGTTAAGGGAAGAAAAGAAATTATTATATATCCACATGGTAATCAACCAAGGTTTCGTGTAACTGTTGCTCTTGATGTGGTTCTTCCAGACTCTTCCAGAAAAGAGTTTATTGATGTACCTGGCCTAGAAGTTGGAGAGCCAAGGGAAGAAAATGATAACACAGTTTAACAAACCCTTTGTTTACGTAAACATCCATCCACAATCTGTGTCTGGTGGGGTGAACATACGGCTTTAATTTTACCCTTGGCACACGGATCAAACAATGTTGCCAATATCTATTGTTCTCCTCATAACAATATGCCTGGTGGTTTCAACATATCCTCTCCATTAGCTGGCTTCAGATCAAGCATTGCTGTGTATGTGCTTGTGTCTCCATAAAACCGGAGTATGGATCTCTTTTTTTGCCTTCTTTGTACCAAATGTGTAAGAAGGAACACAGTTGAGAATGGTGGTCAACTGTCCCCGTGAGTCATGAGAACAGCTCGCTTCGGAGCAGACACCGGGTGGGAAGGAAGGGTTGGATTGGATCTGAAAAGCCATGGCCATGTAGCTTAGGCTTTTGAAAAACCAGAGGAAGTGGTGAGTCAGATCCTTATCCCGTTTTATCTGGGCTTTAGCAAACCTCTCTGGATTTGGTCCATCTCTGATCTACGCGAGCCCTGCTCTGGAGCGTGGACACACCACAGGTGGCTAGGAGAAGGGTGATTGGGGTTGCTTTTCCTTGTTGCTTTTCCCTCTCCTTATTTTTTCAGTTTTATTTCCTTCCCACTTCTGCAGAAGGCCACAATAATGCTTTTTCTTTTTCTTTTAGAAATTTCCAGGTTCTACAGAGGCAGCATAACAGAGGAGATTGGGATCTGGGGAATGCCCAAGGAGAAACCTCTGATGGACTCCCTGAGCCAGGGTAGCTTGTCATCTCCATGCTAATCTTCTCAGCTCCTGCCTCGGCCTCTGGAGCAGCAGCTCTGCTTTCTTATGCTTCCAGCAGCAATCAAACTCAACATTTCTCCTCTACATTGTGCTGCTTTTCAGCCCAAACTTCCAAATGTTTGATCCCAAATTCACTTCAGTCAGTAGAAGGAATCTCACCGCTTGGAATAGTTTGGATCTGGCACCTTCTTTCCACCTGATCACTAATGCCTGATTTATATTTGATAAACCAGTGAGAAAATAGGGCTTTCTGATTTCTCTGGTGCCATTTTCACAATAATGGAGAAAATCTCACTGAGGAAACATTATCACTGGTAAAAACAACAATTATATCTGGGCCATTCAGAGAATTTACTTTGTTTAGTGGATTCTTTCATTCATGGCATCTTGTTTTTTAAGGCTGAAACACGACATTAGAGGGGAAGTGGCTGGGAAGGGATGATGGTGCCTCAAACATTTGTCCTGCCAGGAGCAGAAGCTGCTGCTGTGGGAGGCAGTGCCCCGACACCCTTGGTTGCTCTGGGGCCCTGCATGTAGCATAAAAAAAGATGAGTGAAATCTTGTGGGAGCACTGCAAGGAGGCAGCTCTGGGAGATAACACAGTGGTGATCAGCACCACCAAAAATAGGGATCTGCAGGCCTTTTTTTTCCCCATGCTCTCATGACACTCCTCCTCACTGGAAGTAGTAATTCTGAAAAGCTTCGGGGTTTATTCAGTATTTCTGTTTTCTTCCTACTGCACCACTTCTCACTTGCCTGTTTCTCCCCAATTTTGATGTTTTACCTTCTGAATATGCTGAATCCTAGCCCAGTGCTTTGAATGATTTCACTGACCCTGCCGTTCTGCATGCCAGCACAGATACATATCTTCTAGGTTTACTTTTATCTATGCTAATTTCACTTCCCCCTCACATTTGCAAGCAGAGAGCAACTGCAAGGCTTCCTGTGCATCCCAGGCTACAATTTAAGGAGTTTAAGAAGAATCAGGCTTGATGCTGCTTGTGCTCTCATATAAATTCAAGCACAGCTTTCGGTCTCCTCGCTACACATGTGCTTCAGCCTGTTCTCAACTGTCACAGTGATAACATTTCTATATAAACTCATTCATTAAGACTATCAGACTGCAATTATCTCTGCTGTGCAGAACGAATGCAGGTTTCCCCCTGTAATGGCACGGCAAGAGAAGGAGAAGAGGGGGTAGAAGAGCCCTTCTTTTAATTTTGGAATGACTGTGTTGCTCTGAAAGCCCTGGCGGTTCCGGTGTTACTGGAAAGCCTAAAAGTAACATCCAGGTCCTAACCCTTAGTGGCTGATCCCATCAAAAAGCAGAATCCTTCCGTGAATGAATCAGGTAGTCTCTATGATTTTGCTACATATTTTTGTGTCAAACCAAAACTAGGGAGCTATTTCCCCTAAAAACACCTGTGGGAGGTGGGGACACTGGGAGTCAGCAGGAGAACAGAGTCCTGTATAATTCAAGCCTGACGTGGAGAAGAAAACAGTGCATTGACTTTGAAATTGTCTAATACCACAGATTTATTTATTATAGAATTAATTACCTTGCTTGAAGTAATTAATTACCTTACTTGAAGTGGCACTCATCGACACATGATATTTTGTCTAATTCTCCACTGTGCATAAAAATGCAATATATTGTAATATAAATTGTAGTTGTTACTGCTTTAAACAGCAATTTAATCAAGGGGTTTGACAAATGTAACAATAGACTGATTACCTTTTTTTGTCAGTATTTTATGTTAGGACTTTGTCAATTTTACTATCAGTTTGATTTCGTTCTGAAATAACAAATTGTCATAATAAAAATACTCCTTCTAATCCACGCAGTTTAAAGAATGTTTAATCCTCCCTGGTCATTGCCACATTAGGCATAGAGCATAATTTGAGTTTAAATGCAGTGAAAACTGAGAGCACAGATCAACACAAACACACGGGTCAAGCATCAGAGTTACTACAGGGTTATGTTTGACTTGGTTTTCCTATCTGTGTCCAGTGTACCCTCAGCAGTTGCTGCAGCTCTACTTGGGATAGGTTTGAGGTGTGGAAAGGGGTTTCTAACCAAACACCCCTGGTGAACTCTGAAAAGACCTGCCAGCGAGGGAATTAAAGCAGTATTAAGCCAAACTGAAGCAAATGCTGGCATATAATTAACACAGCATTGTCGAGGAGAGCTCATGGTTTAATTTTAGTGGGGAAAATATGGTATCTCAGATACCATGATATGGGTGTTTGTTCACAGCCACTGTACCTGTCAGCTATTATTATCCTGATGCTGCCGTGTTCCCTGAACTGTTTTGATTTCTTAACAAGAAGAGAATTTTCTCTGATGTGCCATCTGTAAGGCACGGTTTACCAAAGGAAAACTTTACCTCAAATTTTTAATAATTTTCTGTCAATTCCAATAAAATCAGATATATTTTTATAATACTTACAAAATAATAGCAAATGTGACTCACCACATGTGCCACTATTTCATTTGATATTCTACTTCTCCCACTGACTTTTCTTTCCAGCACAAAATGCAATTTAAATGTCAACTTGAACTAAAAAATTTACATTCCTGGGGAGATTGCTGGTATCTCATACAATCTCAAATAATTCTACTCCTTTCCACTACTTTACCTGTTTTCTTCTATTTTAGTCTCTCATTGTGCAGGTTCTAAAATTAACAAATGGTGGAAGGGATGAAATAAAACACAGTTCATTTACATATAAGTGACAGGACAAATAATAGAATCATGGAATGGTTTGGGTTGGAAGAGACCTTAAAGCTCATCCAGTTCCACCCCTGCCATGTACAGGGGCACCTTCCACTATCCCAGGTTGCTCCAAACTCCATCCAACCTGGCCTTGGACACTTCCAGGGATCCAGGGGCAGCCACAGTTTCTCTAGAAAATTTGTGCCAGGGTCTCATCACTTGATTTCTTCCTAATATTTACCTAAATTGACAAAAAATATTGCAAATCAAGTGCGAACAGACAATGTTCACACAGGAGGTGCAGGTCTGCTTTGCTCCGTCTGGAGACCTCGTGCTTGGGAAATTCCTCCAGCATTGTGAGAATGTTTAAATTTTAATATCTCGGATTTACCTGAGACTTTCAGGTTCCCCTAGGAAAGCTGTCGTCCATAAGTAAAGTTGTTTGCACTCTCCACAAAGTTGTTTTTCTTTGGGGCAACACCACAGGCAGTGGGTATAGGACCCACCAGTCTGGGTTTTCCCTTCTGGGATGTGACACAGGAGACTTCTCCAGCTCAAGCTCACTGTCACATAGTCAGGAAACAGTGATGGCAACCAACTGCCCCGCCTGAATGCCAGAGTCCATCCCTTCTCTTAATCCTTTCCCTCACTGCTGAATTTATACACATTTTTCACTTTCATAAAAACACCTTGATTCCTAGCACCAGAGAGTTGTCATGATCTTTCTTTCCTCATGATCACTTTTCCCCTGAAATTCATAGGAACACTGTTCAATGTCATCCTCAACTCCCTGTAATGTTGCACAACAGGCATGCAAAAGCTGGGAAAAACGGTTTTGCTGACATCAGTTAGACTTCAGAAAGTTTAGTTCTGAGATTTAGCCCTAATCTCCACGTCTTAGTTCCTTAATTCCAACGCTGTTAGTGCTCCCCAGTTTGTGAGAATGCACAATAAAGACTGAGAAAACCAGCTCCTTCAGTTTTCGGATCACAGAAATAACTTGGACTGTTCCACGTCAGGAGAAATAAGGATTATGATATCAAGCAAACAGAGGACTCACTGCTGCCTGACTTAGAAAAGATGGAGATGGTTTAGTCTAAATGAAAATTAGAGGTTCAATACGTCAAAGACAACAAAAGCACCATGAAAGGTAAGAAGCAGGCTCAGGTTCAAAATGAACTCTAAACTCACCTGGAATTGCAGTAGGAAACAGTTGCTGGAAAAGCCATCTGGAAAAATTCCTCCAAGAGAAGAGTTCTTGGTCAACCTGCCTGGGCACTTCATCCAGTCTGAATACACAGTTTTCTTACAGACACAAAAGGTTCAGCTGTGCCACAGATCTCCAGGGTCTTGATGGTATCTGCAGCAATGGACGAGACCTGAATCGAGAAATGTTCACCAGGAGATTTTTACAATGATTTTCAAGTGAAATTATTGAAAACTGGGGTTAGAGTCAAGTTCTATGTACTCACACTGACTTCAAGGGCCAGTTGCACATCTGAAAAAACCACTCTTTCTTTTTCTGGAAGTCTGTGTGTCATCCACCACTGTCCCCTAACTTTTGCAGCAAACAGGTGAGGACTTTTTTAGCTCCCGGCTTTGATTCTGCCCTGCAGTAAAACCCATCCTTTTGCAGAGAATGGGGGATGACCCTTCAGAAAAAAAACCCCAAGCTTCAGGACGCATTTTATTACTCATTTTCTGACTCTCAGTTTAATAAAGATAGATATTTTTAAGGTGTCTGGGTTCTGCCAAGAGGGAAGGTCTCCTGCAGCCTCTGTATATTCCAGAGATTTGTAGGGTTGCTCTGCTCCACCGACGGATGAAGAGCACCTCATACTGCCTGCATTTACCTCTCAGAGGTGTTGGAGGCTGTAATTAATTACTGTTTGTAGAACCCATTGAGATTGTTAGAGAAAGGCACTAGAGAGCGAGTGGTGTTATAAATTATTACACTTGAAAACGTTCAAACTCTTCAGCCTTCCACTGCTCGCCTTCGCACAAACTTGAGGCATTTCCTTTTCTCCTCCTGGAATAAAATTTGCCCTCTTGACATGCACAAACCATTAGAGAGGCTGTGCTTACAAGCACCTAACAGTATTTTCTCAAGTTTATTTTGACATTGACTTTTAATCAACGTGACGATGATTGAAAAAGCCAGTCCAATGTTTCACCAAAAAGGAATATTAAAAGTGCATTGATTGTGTCTGCAAAGATATGCAATTAAAAAGTATAAGTGCTGTTATTTAACACTTGACTTTACTTATTTTGAACTCTTGTGGCCCCGTTGTGTACACGGTTAAATGTGCAATCCTGTGTGTTTCAAGCAACTTGGCTGTAAGCAATTTTATATTTTAATGAAAATAATTACAGTTTGAGTAATATGAAGTGTATCTGAAGTATAACCCCTGATGCTACTTCCCCAGAATTAGCTGTGATATAAATTATCATGATTTATTACGGTGACTCTGTGCTTTATGTGTTTATAGGGGATCCTGGCTAGCAATGATGATTCTTAACTAACAAAGAATTGCATTTCAAAAGCAATTTTTTCTTGGATCTCATCTGTAATTCTTCCCCAAAAGTGATATGATTTAACTGTGCTGCAGTATGTGCTATTGCAAAGATGGCATTATTGTGCTGTCATTTTGACAGCTTACTTTAATTTACACCATTTAATGGGTGAATACATTTTTTAAAAATCTGGTGTTATTCTTTCTTAATATACCATATGCCATCGATCCCACATGCACTTCTTTGCATAAGCACACCAAGTTACAGAGTGGTATAAAGCAACCTATGTGTCATGTACAACCTCTCCTTTGAGTGACACATCAGAAGCTCGGGTCCTCTCTGTTCTTCAAGGATTCAGTGGATCCTGTGACATTTCTGAGCCTCGAGCTGAAATATGTTACACGATACGTGATGTCCCCACTGGCATCTGTCCACCTCAGAGATGGGCACTGTTCAGACTCGCTGTACAAAAATAAATTTCTGAAAGTCATTTGCCTTGCTGAAAGCAGCAATATAGAAAGTGCAAAGATTGTTGTAGTTACATTACTGCAAAGGCCAGTATCTGCAGCAGCTGGTTTCAATTCCAACCACTATTTTAAACTATGTGGTCAAACAAAATCTCTTCCAGCTCCTGACACGTTTTGCCAGCTAATGGTAACTACTCATCAGCACGGGCAAAGGTTGGACAATCATTCCCTTTGTCTTCTTTTGGGGAGGGCAGCCTGGTCATTCCTCTGTCTGGGGAATTTCAGGGTCACCTCCAAAGGAAGCAGAGAATACAGGGGTTTGATCCAGGCCTGTCCACACCTTTCCCATAAAGGCACACCTCAGCTCAGCAAACATCAGCTCAGTACAGCTTTCCTATCCAGCCTCCTTTACTTAGGCAACCTTCCTAAAGGATTCAGATACTCAGCCTACCAAGGCCGGGTTGGACGGGGCTTGGAGCAGCCTGGCCTGGTGGAAGCTGTCCCTGCCCATGCAGGGATTGGTGCAAGGTGAGCTTTAAATTCCCTTCCAACCCAAACCATTCGATGATTACGTGATTCTACCCATGTTACAAAGTGATCAGAGGATGCCACTAAGAGCAATCCCTCCTCCTCAGGAGGACGTGTCACCTGTGGGTTCATGAACCGTGTGAAAGCACCTCCACAGCTCCCAGGTCACACCCGGCTTTTCTCTGCCTTGCTTGGTCCTGTCCACAAAAAACCCTCTGTTGATTTCCTCAGCAGATCCTGCAATCCTGGCCCAGGAATAATCTCTGAAGGCTTCAGAAAATCTGCTGTGGGACGTTATCTCAGTAGAGGAAAATTTCATTTGGGAAGCAGCCCAATTTAAGAAAACAATTTCATGACAGCGTGGAAAGCAAGCTGATGATACTCCAAGAACTTAACTTTATTTGGTAGACTTTTGTCCACTTTCCAAGGACACCTAAGAGTTAAATAACTTAAGACTTTAACAAAAACAACAAAAAAAGATATCCTAGTCATTCCATTTTCCTGTTACAAATATTATTTTTGGACAGAAATGCTGCAAACAAAAGTGCAAGACGAGCTAAAGATTTTAAGCAGGAGGTAACCAAGGTTGAAAAGGATTTTGTTGACATGAACTGAAGAAATACAACATACCTTTATACTTACTTAGCTCTTTGATGTTATACACGATACCCAGTATGGCATTACAACCAACTGTACATGTCATAAAAATACAGATTCCATGCGGAGTGAACCTGCAGTGAATTAATGCCTCTGTCAAGGTGTACCCTGAAATGTATTATGCCATCCTTGCTTCAAATTCCAGTTTACACATTCCCTGCAACTCACATGATCAGGAATATTAAAACATCCCAGCAAAGCCAGGAAACAGTTTATTTTAAATTCCATCCCACTGATTAACAGTAGATTGGAATGAGAAATCACATAAAATGTTCAGAAAATTATGTGCTTTTTAATAAATTTTAGCTATTATGAAAAAAATATATAACTCACCTTTTTTTTTTTCCACGTTAATTTAAGTAGGATTTGGGTGTGGAGCACAAGCCTGATCAGAAGTGGCTGAGGGAGCTGGGGTTGTTTAGGCTGCAGAAAAGGAGGCCCAAGGGGGCACATTTATATCTGTCTACAACTCTATGAAAGAAGGTTTTGGTGAGTTGGGCCCAGTTTCTTCTCCGAGGTAGCAAGGGACAGGACAAAACAGCCTCAAATTGCACCAGGTGAGGTTGAGGTGAAATATTAGGAAAATGTTTTTCATGGGAATGGTTGAAAAGTATTGGAACAGGCTTTCCAGGGAAGTTCTGGAATCGCCGTCCTCAGAGTTTTCAAAAATAGCGTGGGTATTGCAGTAGGGGACATGGTTTAGTGGAGAACATGGTGGTGGTGCCGGGTTGTTGATTGGACTCAAGGATCCTAAAGGTCTTTTCCAGCCTTAGTGATTCCACGATTTCACCTGTGTCTCACCCAAAAAAACTGCTGGGAATTTTATGTGCCCAGAAATGAGGTATTTGTACATAACAGAGCAACAGATGCTGACAACTGACACACACTTCCTGCACCTACGGAAAATTACCAACATCCTAAATTATCTCCAGGTGGTATGAAAAAGCTGCAGACCACTGAACAGCATGTCAGAAAACTGACACAAATGTGATTTCTTGGGGTTTTTACACCTTTGCTTGAGTGACCACTTCAGGAGGAAAAATATCAGAGTGAAACAGTAAATAAAATGCAGCCAGTGCTATGTGTTAGGAAGGGATTCTCATTTATAACAGGTTCTTTTACTCATTTACATTTTGCAGAAGACATCTCTGAGATAGGATTCGCATTGGACTTTGCTGCAGAAGTAGAGAAGTTGCATATTTTAAATCTGTAGCAGAAGTCTTACAGAGTAGAAGGGGCAATGAACACCAACTCCCTCCCCCTGCAGTGGGAAAGGAGCAGATGAGAAACTTTACAAGTTGGACACACGGCCCCTTGATGCATGTGATAGTGGATAACCCTCTGCAGTGTCAGGCAATGGATCATCTTACCTGCTGCTGCAAAACAGACTTCCTTATGGGCTTGGAAAGGACACTTCCCATGTCTGAGACAGAATTCCTGTCCTGCTTCACCTATGGAAGAAAATCATAACAAAACAAAACCAACAAAACAAACAAACAAACAAACAAAAAACCACCAAATAACCCCCGAGCTGAACAAAAAAAAAAAAAAAACCAAACCAAAACAAAAAAAACCAACCAAAAAACAGAACAAAGAGAAACTTTACAGAAAATTGAACTCAACCCCCAAAATATTTCCCAAACCAGCCTTGACAAATTACATTTCTTGTTACACCCACCCCTCTTTCAGGGTGGAAATGGAGCTCTGGAAAAATGCAGCAGAACTGAGAGGCCGTGGTGGAAAGGAGAGTTTCTGGACGCTGAGAAAATCATTGTAGAAGATTGGTGCTGTATCATATTTGTTTCTGGTGGATTTAGTTGGTCAGCCTTCTTCCTCCTTCCAGGCAACACATGCACACTGATCTATAGCACACACATATGGTCACCAGCATAGAGGCAGCAAATGCCAGATCAGATAGAGAAAGAATAAATTTAAGAGGTTATAAATGTCTTTTCATAATAGTATATATTCAATACTGTCACTAAAGTAAGAGTCCAAAGGCAACATGCACACTTTTCTCCTCTTCAATATGATCATAAGAAAGTAATTTCAGTTCAACTTAGTAATGGCTTTGCTACATTGTTAAAAGGTGATTAAACAGGCGAAACAATTTTCATTTTGAATCTCTAAGGAGAACCATTGCCCTAGTGAAAATTAGTCAAATAGTGGTTTTTTTCTGCCATGAGGTCATAAAAAGGTGAAACATCTTCAGTGGGAAGGAGGACAGGGATGTTGTTGGTACAACACATCCTGGCTGTCACACAGAGGGGGAGATGGGGGCCTTGTGAAATCAGTTCTGTGTCACCTCTACAGCTGTGTCCAGCCCCCTCTTTGTGGTTTTAAACACAAGCCCAGCTTTATGTGTCTGCAAAAACCCTGCCGCAGAAGCATTTTCTTCAAAGAGATGCTGAGATTTGTTTTATCAGATAATGCTGCAATCCTGTCTAACGTGGCACATGAAGAAAGAGAAACTTCCCTAGAAACATTCCAAACCCCTCTTTGTGCCACCCACACGTGCAGCCACTGCTGAGAGACAGAGCTGCGTGTGGCTCTCCCGCACTGCAGCGTCGCTGCCCCTCGTGCTGGAGCCTGGGGAGGGATCACCCAGATCACCAAAGGCAGAGCAGGATTTCCCCGAGCCTCCCTTCCCTCCTCAGCACAGAGCTCAGCGCTCCCAGCGCTCTTTGGGTGTCCATCGCAGTAAAAACCTGGCCACAAGATTTAGAATCAAAGGCACCGAGTTACAAACCCTGCCGAAAATCTGGCACTTCGCTGAGGTGTCGAAATGCTTCTGGTCAAAATATGGCCATAATCACTAAAATATACAATTGCTTTTCATAATCAGCAGTATTTGCTCACATAAATAATTTTATTGACTCCGGTCACAGGAAATGCCAGTTTTGCGTGACACTGGGAAGGATTTCTAAGACCTAGAAGACAAAAATGGCATAAATATTGCAAAGACAGAGCTGTCTAAGGCTGTATCACTACAGCTTCAGTGGATGCAAACCAGAGTCAGTGTTAGTTCTGTAAATAATTCTGCGTCACCTCATCAGTGTGTGGGAGCAAGAGGTAGACTTGCATTCCTTGGAAAATATACAGAAGCAAAGAGTTGGTAGAGAGAAAGATGGAGATTTTATTGTAGATGATCTTTAAGGTCCTTCCCAACCCAAAACTTTCTATGATAGGAAGATATTGCGAGGCACAAGGCGGTGACTCGGTGCTTGAGAAAGGATAAACAAATTATTGCTTTATGAGCTTTGCTTTTGTTCAGCCTCAAAAAGCAGTGGCACAGTTGAGATACTCCACATTTGAGTTTTAAAAGGAGTGCTCTGGGATGATGGTCCCTCATTAGGGGATCAGCTCTAAAATGAATCAGCTAATGGGCCAGGGTGCACCATCAGCTGATGGCAGATATACTTCAAGTCAAACCTCTGCTCCAGCATATTTATAAAGCTTTTTCAAACAGAGTCCTGGGTCAGACCAGACATAGCAGTCTTACAATATTTTCTTAAAGTATTGCCCAGCCTTGGAAATACAGCTGAGCGTCTTGGATTCTTCTCATAAAGTGAAAAGGGGCCATGTGTCTTGTAAAGACAAGCCCCAAGGGAACTGAGGTAAAGTATTTTTGTAACCTTAACACAAATTTTCCTTGTGTTTATGACTTCATTATTTTAGTGGGTGTGTTATTACAGTGGGTTTTTCAGCTACTTATTTTCTATCTTCTTTACGGTTCTCTTTTTTTTTTTTTCCTGTCTACTCTAAATAAGGAAAATGGACTCAACAGATGATGCAGAGGTCTTTATAGCAGAGCTACTGGTTTTCATTCCTGTTTCCTGAACCTCGAAGAATCACGTGCTTAAGATGCTCAAAGAATACGTTTGTAACATAATATTAAAGTCACTGTTGATGTCTGGTCAGTGTAAAAGCTCCCCATGTGAGCAGAGGTGAACATTTTAGACATCTATCTTCTGTTAAGTGTAGTGAAAGAGTTAAGACAAAATGAATTAAGGGAACACAACCAACAACAGAAAAATTGTTTCTGATTAGCAGGAAAACCCAGGATTAGGATGTGGTTACTCTGTAATTGCAAAATCTGATCTTCAGTAATATCTGGTGGGGTTTCAGGGAAAAAAGCAGTGAAAGGACTGAAAACGAATACTAAGCTCATTTAATACTGGTCTCCAGACTTATGAGGCTCTGCCTGCACCGGGAGAGCCCTACCTCTGCAAAAATCTGTTGGGATTGGTAGGACAGATGTGGTGTAGCACATCTGTCTGGCCCGGGCAGAGTGGCTGTTGTCACAAAAGTGCCCTTTTTTTGTGGTGCAGCTTCAGCCAAAATGCACAGAGGCAGCAGCTATTGATCAAGCAGAGCTAGACCAATGACCCATCCAAATTGCTGGTTTATTAATTATCACTTCTACTTTACCTAATGTCAACTCACTTGCCATATCTGCTTTACTGGTAGCTTGTTTGCTTAATTAGCAGTAATTTGCATTTCAACTGAGCCTGTAAGTTCCCTGTAAAGTCTGTGCTCAGGGACTCCAGTGATCACCGAGTTGCTGGTCAAAGTTTTGATAAGAAGTAATGCTTGAGTAAATCCTACAAGCCATCACCCTAAGGCAAAGTAATCTCATGGTAGGGATGGCTGAGTAAAATAATAGGAAGCATGGAGCTTTCCTCAAACCCAGAGCCAAATCTTTTACAAGACATGAAGTCCTCATTTTTCTTTTTTTTTTTTTTTAATTTGTCATAGACTTTTGTTCCGTGCCAGNAAAATATCAATACAAAAGTCTATTCTTGGATTTATGACATGAGAAAATTCCAGGAAGGAAAGGAGACCTCATGAGAAAGCCTGTTTTCACTACATTTTTACACAGATTTCAAAGCGTATGCAGTGGCAAAAAAAGGTACACCAAGCTTAAAAAAGAGAATGTACCATAACATGAGGAGTCACTGCTTACCAAGTCAAAAGAGTTGGTACAGAGCATTAAAACCTGGCAGAGTCCTGACATTCCAGTCCATGGTGTGCAGGCTGCATCTTCAGCAAGAGCCTGTGAACACCGAGTCATCCAGTGCTCAGCTCTTCCAGATGGAGGTGTCTCAAACACTCTCCTTATTTCCTTCAAATATATTAAAAGTATGGTGGAGAAGTAAAAGTACCCACTACAGGCATAAGGCAACAGGCAGAACTGAGTTCAAAGGAGACCAGATAATTAAGTTGTTGTAGTTAATGTTTTCCTGTTTCAAACAAACAAAAACTGCAAGAAAAATATAAATGTAATAGATTTAATACATAAAAGAGTTTGGTAGGAAACACCAATACATGATTGACTGAACTGAACATAAACTAGAGTGAGGAATTGTGCCTTATGGATTATCTTAAGGGGCAACCAATGTCCCTTCTTCCCCACGCAAAAAAATGCAACATTGAATTTCACACAGACATGGTTGGACTTAAGATCAACCAAATAAAGGTGCACAAAGCAGGTCATAGGGATTAATTAAGAATGTAAAGTCTATCACTCACCTCTCCTCTGTAGCTTAATTTCTCATTTTGTTTCCTTCTGGTTCTGGAGTTTCAGAGAACATTTGAATTTTAAATTCTCCTCTTACACACCTCACTATCCATTGCACTCAATCTGTGCCACATTTCTGCTGAAGGACCTCAGCCTTCACGAAATAACCCAATTCTGCTTGCAGGCCCTTTTGATTAAGCAGTCCTTGTTGAGCAAGATCCAACCAGAGGAAAAAAAGAAGGACATGTAAAAAGACATTGGGCACTGACAAAATCAAAACAGCAGCCAAAGGTGCCTACTCTGCAAATGCTGTGTACTGTGGTTAGAAAATCTGAATCCCATGGAAACCAGCCTTGGTTTGGGCAGGAGAGCTCAACACTGGCTGTAAATGATTTGTACTGATGGTCAGGATCTGGCCACTGAGCTGAGCAGATTTTCTCAGCCCTTGCTTTACCGAGAGATTTTCTGAGCCTCTTTTAATGCGTGGGGTAGGACTCCACGCCTGCTGCAATAGGGTCATGTGGGACAGCAGCCTCATAAAGTGGATATCGGTGCCCTATTCACACATTCATCTAATTTTCCCAGAAAAGCACCAATGAGGGAAGCTGCTGCTCCCTGTGCTCTAACCATCTATCCAAGGGTTAAAATATTGATCCTTACCTACAACATAATGTAGCTTGACATGTTTCATCAAGCATGTCGTTCTCACTCCAGTTCCAGAGCACTTCTCTGAAAAGTAAAAGCAGTAAAAAAACCCCCACAAGATTGCTACTAACATGCAAAATACATTTAAATAAACCAATATAGCAGAGAGAAAAAACTTTATCACAGCACAATAGAAAATTAAACACCAAACTTTAAACAAATAGTGCCATTTACTATTGCAGCAGCAACAAGAGTTTATTATTTCACTATTTCATCTCACCTTGTGTCATTAAAATATAGGACACAAGTAGTAAAACACAAAGTAAATATGCACATATCTTTACACCATGTAGGGCAGCTATAAATCTTGCTCTTTGATAACAGCTGTACTACAGCAATCATTTGAGTAGTGCAGCTGCCACAACAATATCAAATTTTATAGTTAAAAAGCAGTCAAAACTTTAATGGTACAGTGGAGGTAGATATATATTGTGCTATAAATAAACATTATCTAATGAAGAAATGAAACATGTTTATTTTTCCTTGACATATCGTTCAAAATCATATATCTTCGCTGCTGCAAGCTGCTATAATAGCAGCCATTATACTTCAGCATGTATAACAGCAAGGTCTGTAGTTGGGCTAATTACGCTGGATTTAAATGAGGGATGGGAGAACTTCAGACAGCGTGGCCTTGCAAGCAAGGCTTTCATTTCAGTGGAGCAGTATCTTAAAATGTTATCAGAGCTAACATGTGCTGGCAGAGGTTCTGAAGCGGTTGGGAATGCAGTGAGAAACGAGTGGGTTTTCCCCTCAGAGGATGACTTCTGCTGCGCTGCTGTGACAGGGTGTAATCGATCTGGGGAGCAGGGGACCATGAGAACTGATGTGCTGGTTCACTCCCTGCCACATTACTCAAATATGAAAATCCTCTGGAAGGACTCAGGGAAGCACATGCCTAGAGCAGACAGGCTCATCTCCCTCCCAAGGTAATAATGTGCCTGAAACGTGGTTTCCATGAATTTACTGAGGTTTCTGCTGTGCTCACATTCAACCTAGGCATGCGCTGATGGCACCTATGGAGATATTCACACTCCTCCTGCACAAAGACTGAATGAGGGCATGGGAATGATTTTAAATGTGCTAGAAACGTCTAATAATGAAGAGTTTTGAGAACACGGCTCATCATGCTACATAAGGGAAGGCCACGAAACATTGTCTAACGTTCAGGTGTGTGTTTCTGCAGGAATTTTCTCTTGAGTCCAGAGTGAACTTCTGAAAGACATCTCCCAGTGCCTGCTATCCACCCCACTGCAAAGAGCTGTCTGGAAACCACTCGCTGGGCACCCTTGGAATGGCACTGAAATGCTGGTGTGCACACCAAGGCACAAAACCCAAAGCAGTAGTCCAGTACCAGGGAGTCAGTCCATGGGTCCACACCAGCCTCAGTCCCAGGCTAGCCCCAAAAAACAAATGTGGTAGATTTGAGGCCCTCAGCATCATCTCCATCTCCACTGCTCACTAGGATCATTAAGGGAAAGACCTCTAAGGTCATTGAGTCCAACCATTAACCCAGCTCTGCAGAGCTTTCTTTTTCTGCACAAAGAAAGATGTAGCCTCAGACTACCAAATAAAAAATCAAAGTCCACAGCTATAGTATGTCACAAGATGAGCAAGAGAGCTGGGATTGACAAAGAAAATATTCTGGGTTCCCGCAGCACCAGGGAAACTGGCAAGTAAAATCCATGAACTCCATTCCCTTAAAAATCCTCCTTAGGAAGCTCTGATTCCCCTCTTCACATCATAAAATTCTCCCTGCCAGAAGGGAGATTACCATCTTGCCTGGAGTTTGCCTCCTGTTCGGTGTGGGTTTCTCTGAAGGTGACACATGGACACCCTGGTGGGAATTGCTGCGACCCGGGGGAGCAGATCCATTGGAGAGCAAATCCCTGACAAACAGCTTATTGCAGCTAAACTTTGTGCGTGCCCACCATCAGAGATCCTCAGGGTGCTTTTGCTTGCCATCAGCAGAGCATTTATCCAAAAAACCCCATGAGATGCTATAAAATAAACCCAACAGCTGTTAGCAGAAGATGACAAATCCTAGATACCTTTTTGTCACGTTGCAACCTATACGATTTAGTCTGTGTTTACAAACAAATTGCTGCAGAAAAATATTAAGTCCTGGCATTTCGAGAAGCTTTAGAAATTACTCACTCCCCTGGAATTCTGCATGACAAATTAAGATTATGCTTCTACTCCTAATAAATGTAGCTACAGCAAAGTTTCATAAACATTCTTGAGATTTCTTCTGTAACAGCTTTATTTTGGCTCCCCACTTTTCCTGCTTAAACAAATGGTAAGGTTGGCTGATATTGTCAAAATATAGCACTTCTCATGAACCAGGAGTCATTTATTAATGTAATTTTTTGAGCCAGCATTGTAAAACATAAAATCATATTTTTACTGTGGGACTCACACAAAACAAACAAACAAAAAACAGAAAAAAAGACCTCATTACCCCTAAGCTAAGAATATTTTCTTTTAAAAGTCGAATTATTCCAACTGTAGATCTGTAAGTAAGACTATGTGCTTCCAGAACTGGCCTTTCAGAGGCCAACAGGGTAAGTGTTAATGAACCGTGCAATGTTGGGTAAGAACAGAACAGATGTTTGCACAGCCATCAGGTAGACCTTTGTTTATATAAATGCACCACAGTAGATAATACCTAATACCTTTCTCATGGCTTAAAATAACCTTCCCACTAAAAATACAAACAGGCTTTTCCCCAGTTGTGAACATGCTTAAAATCTAATTAATACACAGCCGACTGCAAACCCACCAAACTGCTCAGGCAGGGTCGGACCTGTCACCCAGCGTCACCTCTTTTCATGACACAGTCTTAATCTCCTCCTTTGTCCTTATATTGCACTTTTTGCTCTAAAGGTTTCTGCACTAAAAAAGTGGGGAGGTGAAGCCATAGTTCAATTCAATTTATTTTTATATTGCCTCTCATACAAAGTCTTTCAAAACTCTTTGTAGTGAGAGATAAAATAATCATATAACACTTGCCGGAATTCAGCCACGGTGACTTTTACACTCAGGGTAAAAGCTATGTACCAGGAAAGTGAAATTAAGAAAATTTAGAAACAGAGAGGGGATTAATAAACACATATTGTTCTGCACTGTGGGAGAAGAGGGAAGCACATCCCTGTTCTGGTGCATTTGTAGCCCTTTAGTTTGGAGGGTCCCAGCATACAGGCGCTGTTGGAGAGGGTGAGAAGGGCGTCGCTCAGAGGAGCCCCCTCCAGCTGTGCTGGGCACAGAAACATCAGTCACTTGTTTTCCTTCATACGGGAAGCCCAGCTCCCATTCAGAAAACAAGAAAACTTCCTATCCTGAGAAAAGAATGGAAAAATGCAGCCAGTCACCTACACTCATCATCTGAAAAATACAACGCAGAAGTAGCCTCTCAGCCAGAGAGGAAAAGGTGTTTGCAAAGGACGACCAGAAAAAGCAACAAACATTTATGGCAACACCATTATGATATTTAATTTAAATTATTTATAAACACTCAGTGTCTAAAAACATGAACCTATAAGAACTAATGCCATTATTCATAAGGATAACCCTGGAACCAGGTACATACTATGCCCTGGCAGAACAACACATGCAGGAGTCACTGAGTGGAATTTGTTTACCCTGCTATACCCATCAGATCAAGGAAATAAGCACCAAAAAACTGCCTCTTGGACTCCCAAAGTAACTCTACCCCATATCTAAACAAAACCTGAATATCAGCACGCTCACCCAGTTTATGCCAGCGCAAAACTCAAACAGCACAGGAGAAAAATGCTCCCGAAAACACACTGATAAGAAAGAGTGCTATAAATTCTGTGATACAGTTTTAAATTGTCACTGTAAAAGTTTACTACATCTTTGAGGTCCATCAATTCAGAAGCCCACACATAAAGAAGCCTGGTAAAAGAGCATCTAAGAAAATATTTGGGCAACAGCTAATATTTCTTCCCACCTGTCTTCATGCCCACACCACTCAACACAAGCCACATCTTTATAACACACAGTAAGAAAACACAATATATAGTAACTCATTTTCTGACCTTTTAATATTTCCGCCATTGATTGTCAGAAGTAAGGACGGCTCTCTATCCTAAGGTGATGGATTATTTAATTAACTATTGACCTTTTCAGTATCAGATGCTGACAATGAATGCGCTCCTGTGTAAGTTGCCTCCGCTGGATGCTGTTCAGTTCTCCAGTGCACGTGGATTTGTCTCACATTTTGGTTTTAAGCGTAACATTTCTATTATTTTAATCTAAAAACAAGTCAAAGTCATGTATTTAGTGATGAATACTTTTATGATCCACTGCTTTGAGTTTTCTTTTGAACTCTACTTCTAGCGAAATTTATACGAATATTAACAGAATTGAGTCATTCATAGATAAAATCATTTCTACTGCTTACCTATGACTTTGGTCCCTGGCATGCTTTCAGGACAACTTCTGCACCAAGAGGCAAAGAAGCCAACCCAGAAAGGAGAAATTGTTCATCGTCTGTGCACACGGGTCAAGAGACGTCCCGGACTGAAAACTGTAGGAGTCATTTGATATTACGCTTTGCCTTTGGGCCCAGCAAAGTCTCCAGCCAGGAACATGACATTTACACCGAGCACCTTCAAAAAGAAAGCATTTCACTACTTTCCCACAAGGCATGCAGTGTGAAGCCTTGTTTACACACAGGCAAACCGACTTAAGACTTTTTGTCCCCCAAAATAAAGAGAAAGGATCCAGATCCTCATCCTGGAGACCTGGGATCCCAGTGCTCTGTTCTCAGCAATTACATATTCAGCTACAATCTTTTTATAAGCAAACAAGGTATTTTCCTCCACGAGCTTGTTGTTGGAACCAGACACTGAACAAATGATCCGTGCCTCCAGGTTGTCAGAGAGATTTACATGTGACTACACAGCAGTTTGGGTATTCCACTGTGATTTCTCTCCAGGACTGAGAGAGCTGATTAATCTAACACATTCCTGGTAAAAACCATCCAGCATTTCTCCAGGAAAAAAAGTTCGTAGCCTGGCACACCTTTGTAATAAATATTCTCTTCTGATTTCATCTGTTCACTTAGAAAACACATGTTTGCTAAACCAGGTACCAGAGAGAAGTTTGGGGGGCTTCTTTCTTTGCTAAACAGATGAGAATATTCTTTCAAGGTGTTCCATTTCTTTAATTATTTTGGTAACTGTATAACCCTAAAATCACTTCATAGGAATGATTCCACGATGTATCTGCACCAGAAAATAACAATTAACAAATTTCTGGAAGGTCTGTTTACAACAAATCACAGTCTCCTTTTTCTTTATAAATCATATTTTTTGCCCGTGAAATCAGCAGCACACACAGCAGTAAATATTCCTGCGGATGATGGATTTGGTAAGTGGTTTTAATCAGGAGCTTTCCTTTTGCATCAATCAGCCTTCCCCGCAACCCAGGAGAAACCCCCTACACATGTCATCGATACACCCGGATAGCAGAGCCGTAAGTCAGATTTTTTTTGTGATGTTAATACAATATTATGATAGATATCTATTAGTGGGGAGAGCGGAGCAGCAGACAGACTCCGGCTCCTCTGACAGCGGCTGCTCTTTCTTTGTCAGTGTCAATCCGCGCCGGAATCGCGGGGAATGAGCGAATGTGACAGGAGAGGACCGCTCCAATTATGGATGAAGGGATACTATCTACTCCCACTGGTTGATGTGATTTATTCGACGGTCCTTCTGCATTTATAGAGCAGCAGATTGTAGCTGCTTATGAAGTGACAAATAGTGCTCAATGACATTGACTGACTTGTCTGATCAATTTAGCTCGTCTGAAAAGTGGCCGTGAATCGCTGTCCCTGTTGAATGACGGCACGAACAGTCCCGGCTCAACTTTACCGGCGTGAAATCTCCGATGCCATTAGAAAAACTATTAAAGAGGACTCCTTTTAATCAAATAACGCGACAGTTCCATACAAAGGATGAAAAATAGAAACCTTTCCCACGGCTTTGCTTTGAAACGCACCTCGCCTGAAGAATGTTTTGCCTTCGAGACCGTGTCAACAGAACATTTTTATTATTTTGTAAGTTCCTGAATATTTGATATATTTTGGTGGAGGAGTAATGTATCTGATGGAGCAGAAACAAGTGAACTTTGCTTGCAAGAACCGACAAAACAACTTTTCACGTTTCCTAGAAAAGTTGCCAACTGTCCCCATTTTATTGAGCCTTAAGTCATTAGATTAATTTTAAAATTCAGAGCTCCTGGAATCTGGTGATGATGTAATCCAGCTTTTTCTATTAAAATCAAGAAGAAAAAAAAGAAATTCCTGGTCTTGTGGCCACAGAGGAACTTAAAAATGTGATTTTAGTGAACGCAGTACAACCAAAATCCAAAATAAAATTGGAAGCCAACTTACAAATGCTGAAGGGTTCTTGTGGATTTTGAGAAGTAACCTTAGGACTACTGGAGCCTGGCAGGACTTTTTCACACTCGGGTTTGACAGCACAGGAATTTCTTAGAAGTCTGGCTCATTTTGATGGAGCTGTTGCGTTCATACCCTAACAGTGGAAACTGTCAGACTCTCAGTGGCTGGAAGCCCTCCTGGCAGAGGGAGCTGTTAAATGGGAAGAGGTGGCAGAGCCAGGCTCTTGGGTGCCATAGAATTCCCACTGCTTTCCTGAGCCTCAGCACAGCCCTTCTAGTAACGCTGGAATTACACGATAAGGTGTCATTTGGCATAAGCAAAGACCTCACAATAACTCCTTTAAACAAACACTGAATTAAAAACCATTGAGAAACCGTTAACAATTGAATTTTACCTAGCATTAGATTAGTATTTTTATAAAGTCATAATGTCACGTCACACCTTATAAATAACGCTTGTGATATTTCTTATATGAAGCAGGCACAGGAGTTGCCTGCGAATGGTAATTCCGTGTTAAATATATACAAACTTGTGAGGGAGTCTACACACACATATCAATATATATATATGGTCACAGCACGAATAAATCAGTGTCTGCATGTGGGGGGTGCGTGTGCGCCGTTCATTATATATTACAATATTAAACTGTTATCCATGCACAAGTATATTTATGTATATATTTCAATTTATTAGAGCTAGGCAGGCCTTTACAGACTTAATAAAGAGCACCAGCATTATAAGCCAAGAACCATTTTTCCCTTTCCCCTGTATTATTCAAATTTATTAAACAATATTTCACATTTGTTTGACACAATGTCAAACTCGGGACTCCTAAAGAACTGCTGCAGCTTTGGAACTGTTATGCTTTCTTGGACTTTAATCATTTTTGGCAAGGCTCCATTTCCTGTCAGAAAGTGAAACAGCTTAGGAATGTCATTTTCACGAAAGAAAACAGAGAGAATCCGAGAGGAAGTTCTCCTCCACTCCAGAGCCCCTAAGATACTCAAACACACTCGCAGGAGGGCTGGAATACATCAAACATTAGCAGAGGGAAAAGGACACACTTTTCCCACATTAAAATACATGGATAAAGTTGAACTTTTGCTAAAAATAGTTCCCATGACTAATCCTATTAAGTTTTTAAAAAATTGGGCCGTATCTCCCTTGAAGTCAAATTGTTTTTTAACTTTAGAATGACATTAGAAAAAGACTCTAAAGTGCCTTTGCTTAAGTCAAAGTCCCTGGAAGATTATTTTTTCTTTTCTGCTTTTTTTAAGTGAGATATGAAAAATGAGGATGGGAGCACGGATCACTCTTCTAAAAGGGCAATTTACCTATTGAAGAGGTGAGGAGGATCAGTCTGTCCCAGATCATCGCCTGTGATTTATTGTTTAAAGGAGAGGTTCCTACGGAGGGAAGAGGTTCAAGGGAGCAGACACAGACTAACCCTTCCCTGGGCCAGCACAGTGCCTGCAGGAGCTGAGCACAGGCAAAGGGGCAGGGATGGAGGAAGCCCTGTAACACTTTTGGGCAAGAATCACCTCTTTTCTTTGATCAGAAGCCTGGTTATGTAAAAACCACCTTGACTGCTTGTTGTGATGGGGGAAACGAGTAATGGCCAGATGGATTTTGAGAACACAACCCACACCCCAGCAGGAAAAACACTGCACCAGGAAAGTTAGCAGTTCCCACTGCATCGTGGCCACGTTGGCAGTAAATAGAACTAAGGACTTCTGACAACCACCAGATCCCTGTACAATTTATGAATCCTATTTGAAGCTCATCTGAGTGCTTTTCTAACAGACCAAACACTTCCCAAGGTTTACGCCATCCTTGTTTGTCCTGACATCCCAGACAGAAATCCCAAGCTATGGTAATACCACGGTTGTTTCAGTGGGAAAGCAGAAGGGAGTTGGCTGCAGAGGAGGGTGAGAATCCATTCCTAAAGGAAAAGCCATTTGCAACAGGATGCCGAGATAAAAAGGATGTTTATCTCATTCAAGGAATTTGACCTAAATCCAAAAAACACTCATACACAATAAGGAGAGGCAGGTAGGTTTATCTATTGCATTTTCCCTAGAATTGGGTTAAATACCAAGTGGGGGGATTTAAGGAGCCTTGCAAATGTCTTACCCCTGATAGCTTTGGTTGCAATATGTGTTTAAACCTGTGTGCTACAAACCCCAGTGGGGCACAGGCTGCCCTGGGACCCAGATCAGTGAGGCCAAGCTGGAAGGACATCCCCGAACTGTGATCCACAACATCCAAACACAAGAAGAGAGCACCCAGCTGGCAAAAGCTGAGCAGAGTGTGATGTGTTCAAGGAAAAGATGAAATCCTAAAGGGAAAAAATATGACCTAGACATGTGCTTTGAAAAGCATACATACTTCTAGCTCAGTCACAAGAAAGATCAGGAATTCGTATTTTTGAAATGAGAAGGATGTTGAAGAAGGAAAAATAAAATGAAAGTAAATTAATAACTACATTAGCAATAAATTTAAACTTTCTGTTTGTGATTTGCTGTTTGGTTTTTTTGTCCATGGATAGATGAGCACAGAGCATAAGGGGATGAGGAATGGAGGGCTCACAGGAGTTGTCTGCTTCCATAAACCTTCACATCTCCCTGTTTAAATTCATCTTCCACCTACCTTCAGCTCAGCACTGAACAGGGAGCAAATGTAACAGCATAAACATCCCTCAGGTTTGCACAGGTAGGGGCACATGCATTCCCTTAGGGAAGGGAAAGAGCAGAGCAGGTTGTGGTGGGATAACCACCCCCCCTGCACGTGCTTTTTCTCTCCGTATCTCGGGCAGCGGGGTCAGGTACGATGGGGTGGTCCCAGCATGTCCCTCACACACCAGGGGACTGTAACAACTCTCAGCATCAGCCTACATCTGCTTGCCTTGAAGTCGTCCCCCCCACCCACACTTCCATAGCAGCTGAGTGAGGTCAATCCCCAAACACTTGTGAACACGTCGCTCCTTCCCACCCCCCTGAAGCCCCTCTGGCAGCGCTGTTTTCTTTTCTGCCCCCAGCTGAGCTTTCATGGTGCTCTCTGATGTTCCTGCAAGGAATAACTCATTCCCCCAGCCCAGACCTGTGCAATAAGTACCTTTGCTCTTCCCATTGCACAACTGCCAGTCACCCTAACACTATCTTCTTCCGCGGACCAGCCTCGCTGCTGAATCCCTGATTCCAACCCAGCACATGACATTTGTTTGTTGTCAAAAGTATAGCTTGGTGCTTGCACTTACAATAACGTCTTGCAGCAAGTTAGTCACCGAGGAACATTTCCAGTCATTTATTTTCCAGCACAGACTACAGGTTTCCATGGCTATATTCCACAGGAAAAAAAAAGAAAAAAGAAAAAAAAGAAAAAGAAAAAAAAAAAAAATCCAATTTCATGTGTAGATGAAATACTTCAAAGTCTCAAACACTCAAGCCATCACTAACACATGCAATAATATAAACTGGAATGAATTTCCAGGATGTAGTAGGCTGAAACTCAGCTTTTGGAGCAGCAGGGTTGAAGTGCACTTTGACACCAGCCCTCCCCATATCCCCTCTCCCCACACCAACTACCTCCTCCTTACCTCACCTTCATCTCATGATTGGCCCAGTCTCACAGCAGCTGGCAATCACCAATTAACACCAGAGCCCATGAATTTGTCCAAGCTACAGCTCAGTCTGCACTTCCGACCCACCACCATAGTATCAGTTTATGAACTGATACTATGAAGTCAACTCATTACATGTTCCTCCAATAATCTCTCAATTCCCCAGCACCCAATCTTCATTCAAACTCATCTTTACCCTCATTGTGTCCTATATACTTCCCTGCACGTCAAGGCAAATATAAAATCATTTATGTTGGGAAAGGCCTCTAAGATCATCAGGTTGAACCGTTAGCCCATCACTGCCAAGCCCACCACTAACCCATGTCCCCAGGTGCCACATCTACAAGTCTTAAATCCCTCCAGTAATGGGGACTTAGACTCTATGAAGGGTTATGTGATAAATCATTGTTAAAAGTTTTGTTTGTGTTGTTGGAAGAGTCTTCCATTTTTAGGGGGGGGGGGAGGGGGAAGAATCTGGAGAGTGAAATCTATATCTGGAGCTATACTCCTATTTTTCTGTACAGTTAAATACGTGTAAGGACTTACTGAACTTCCTGAATTTGATAAAATTAAGAAAAAAAAAAGAAAAATCCACAATAAACCATACTGATATATAACTGTTAAACAGTGATCACGATGCCCATTCTTCTTGATGAACTGTGTCACTAAAATCCCAGCCTTTTCCCACTCCCGCTGCTGCAGGTGCCTCTCAAACAGCAGTTCACACATTGCACTTGGCCCTCCTCCCTTCTGTCCCAGCCTGGTACCTCCTCGAGGGTGTCGTGTGCAGCCATCCATTTATCTTCCCTTTTTATCAGCGTGCTGAGCCATTCAAAGATGGGCAGAACTTCTTGAGGCCTCCCCGTTTTTTCTTTCCCTCCCCCCATTTCCATTTATATCTAGATTTTTCCAAGCCCAACACGACCTAATGGGCAGGAGAAGGCCTGAGCCCAGATTGTTTAACAATGCCTTGAGGGGCTTATTCACCAAAGTTCGACGCTCTGACGAACAGCTTGCTGCAGCTCTAATGGTAAGGCATATAAAATGCATCATACATTAAATTTAATGTTGCCTCATTAGTCTTAATTAGATTCCTGCATTACACCAGGATTATAGTTTCTTCGTGTTTATGTTTGCTCCTAAAATGAAGTCTACACTAGACAACAGTTTGGTGTACTTTCTAACCTTTGAATAAATATGCCCTGAATGGATACCTATGGATATTCTTAACCTTGAAGAAACAGAAATCAGGTGTTGTTACAAATGCCTTTCAGACAGAGAGACTGCTCAGAGTCAGTTACAAAGGAATAAATTTAAAGGAAAAATATAGTGTGCAAGCAGTAGAAATTACCTTCTCTTTTAAAGGGTAAACAGAGGAGGTAAAGGAAGGGACTGTTTGCTTCAAACAAGTGGTGGCTTTTCTATTTCTATGGATGCTTTGATAGATTGCTCTCCTACTAATTAATTTGTCTTCTGGGTTAGATTTTTTGCAGTTTATTTTCTTTCAGTTGTAAAATCTGTTTCCAAGTGATGTCTCTAATTCCTCTTTGGAACTTGGTTCCAAACACCAGCAGAGCTCATCCCATGATTAGTCATAATGGCCTACACCAGGACCACTCATGTCAGAGGTGAACAGTTTTTTAAAATGGAGCATCACACTTTTCTTCCTGCAATTAATTTAACAAGCAATTTTAAATTTCAAAAAGTTTAGAAAAAGTATCTCTTTTTTTGGTAATGTCAAACAGAAGCTTGATTGTTATGAGCACTAAAAAGGTGAAAGCTGGTTTACCAAATGTTGCCATTCTTGATATTTTGGCTCAGATCTTGCCATGAAATAGTTCAGCCTCTTGAAGCTACTTCTCATCCAGCACAGAGTGCAATTCATACAAGTCCATCTATTTCTTTCCAACTGATTTGTCCAAGCACCCACAGTAGCATAGGAGCAAAGAGAAGTCAATTAGAATTATTACCAGTTAGTGTTCTGCTGATATTTTTGAGATTATTTCCTTTCATGTCCCATACCATTAATTTGATAAAATTTAATAAAATTTCATTTAAATTTGCATGTGGCCTGGTTTACTTGTTAATTAGGATTTGAAGAATATTACTGAAAAGACAGTACAAATCTGTCTATTTCATTTGCTTAAGGGTTTAAAAGAAATGATTTTGTCTTCTTTGGGTTTACCCTTTTCAGAAACCTTTGCACAAAAGCGAGCATTTGAGGTTTGTTAATATTTCAGCAGCCCTACCAGGTACACTAAAATAACATTATTTCCTCTGAGATAAAACAAGATGAGTTTGGCTTTGAAAAATCTTTTCCTTGGCTCAGGAAATGGGGAAAATGCTTAGAAAAAATTTCAAGAACTCTCTGGCTTTAAAAGTAGATCAAAGTCTAAATATTTGTTCCACAGACAATACTGAAACAATTATTTAAATGATGAAGAGTGGACATGTACTGACTTTGTTCAAACTCGTATTTAAACTTTTCATCCATCTACACTACAGTAGCACGTTTTCCTTAGGAATGACATCTTGGGAAAGGCCTGTACAACACGAAAAGGAAAAGGTTTACATTTTCTAAAATCCCCTAATCCTGCCTTTTTGCAGTCTCTCCATAAATTGTTACCTTTTTCCTGAGGGGATAAAAAGCTCAGTGGTTTCTTCGGTTCCTGGGGCAAACTGCGGCTACAGAAGAGCTTAAATCCCAAACAAACCAACCAAAACCCCAGAAACACAGGAAACTACCATTCTTCACCATGAATTCAAAGAATAACAAAATCTGTCAGTAAATATGGATGAGGGCTGTATCAGTGGGCTATGGAGGGATTCACAGGAGGAAGGAGGACTGGATGTTCTAAGGACATATCTTCAGCAGCTAATGTCACGTATAATTACAGCAAAGTGCTGAGAATCTGAAAGAAATTTGAGAGTGGAGGGATGAAAAAAGCAGTTACTGGATGATGATCTGCTATTTAGAAACTGATGCCCAGGAATATACTCTCACTTTTATCTTAAAACCACACAAAAAGTTTCGGAACGGGTAAGAATTAACAAAATTGTTTCTTTTGCCAGAAGGCCCAAGAAAAGTCAACTCCAACTCCTGCGTGGGTTGGCTGCAAGGCAGGATGCAGCCAGGCAGGATACATCCACCTCCCTCCACCCTGGCTCATACAACCTCCAGCAAAAACTAATAGATGTTTTAGGAAGGCTGTGACTTTCTGTCTTTTTATTGCCTTGCTGCCGTGGCCTGCTGGCAGCAAGGACAGCCAGCCATGCTGGGCTTCACTGGGAAAGGCTCCCAGCATGGCTGGAACTGGATCCATGGAGAAGGGGAGCGTGTGAACCCCAGGCACCCCATGCTGCAGACCAGACCTCCAGATGTTGGAAGAGCAGCCTCTCCTGCTCGGCGAGCGATGGAGGAGGCGACGAGGGTGGTGATCCTGCCGTGGGGAACCGCTCTGCTCTGCAGAGCTGGCAGCAGATGAGAGGTACGCTGTGCTCTGCAAAGAGCTGCAGCAACTTCCTCCAGAGCAACAGGGAGCTGAGCAAAGGGCGGCTGCACTGTAAATCACGGCTCCAAGGCTTCCACAGGTGAGGCACAGCTGGGCAGGGCTCTGCACACCGGGGTGGAGCAGCCAGGGTCTGGTCCAGCCCATCGCTGTGCTGGTTGGATCCAGACTTTTCGTTTTGCTGGCTCTGTTTGAGGGGGATCTATCACCGTCCGGTTGGATTTCTTTTGAGACATAAAGAAAACTCTGGGACAACACCCAGAAGTGGATTGATTAATTAATTTATTCTGCAGGCCCAAACAAGGTTTGAGCGTTTCCGGGATCAGCCGCGCTCCTCGCACGCACATGAGCTGTTCTGGCAGGGGCGCCTCAGCCCAATTTGGTTTGAGTGACAAAAGTTAATTTTATTGATGCACAGCCTTCTGTGATGCTAGGTAGGAGGTCCGACGATGCAAATCAAACTGCTTCTCCCAAAATATCCCAGTGATTGATAATGAGGCAGTGATGCAGATTTTTGACACTTTTGATCCTACCACAAGCAAATGCTAAATTTAGCCCCGAGAATTTAAAAAGCTAATGCCACGTTGCTTTAAAAGCCATCAGTGAAAGATATACATAGTTTAACAAAGTCCAATGTTATTCAATGAAGAGTTATTTTTTTCAATGCCAAAACAAAGCTGTAACAAGCAAGGGGGAAAAATTTCAACAGTAAGGGGGAAAAATTAACTTGAAACAAACCTAGGTACAGAAACCTGTCAAGCATGCTCTTCAAGTTTGATTTCACTTCTAGTGGAAAGGTCATACATTGCATTTTGATTTCACTACTGTATATCTACATACAGATATGCGTCAACTATTCTGCAAGGTGTATAAGATACATATCCAGAAGCATTTGAGCAAGGGAGATGACTGACATTTACAAGAAAAGCCTTTATTATATGTCTATATTTTGTTTCATTAATCATGCATGTTCATTAACCAATCATGGTAATTTATTATGCACTGTTTGAAGACATGTTGCATTACAATGGTGTCATCATCACTTTGATCATCTAAAGATCTCACAGGATGACATTTCCAACCAGAGGACCTGGCTCCTCTGTACGTGCTGCATGAATATGTACTAGAGATTCAGAAGTGTTAGAAAAAGAAGGAAAAAAATCAACAACAAACCTGCAGTGCAACAGTGTTTGCAAGATACAGAAATTAATTATGTAGCTCAAAGATAACAACCCACAAATTAGGTAGAAATATTCAGGTGAAGTGATTTGCACATGATTTTAATAGTGGATAAGCACCAAAAGGAGATGCTATTCATTTTGTCATGTAATATTTGATCATTAAGTGTTTTGCTAGGTTGTATCATGCTCGATCTACACAACAATCTGAAAAACACACTCTTTACTAAACAGCCTAAAAATGTTCTCAAAAGTCTGGCTTTCATCACAAACAGCTATTGCATTTGTATAGTGAGAAACTAAATATATATTTATCAAAAGATAGTTAGAGGCACCTCTACCATAATGCAGCACTTCCTTTCTCCTTAGTCTAAGGTCACCACAAGAAATGTTGTGAACCTGAGCATTAGATGGAGTCTGATTTTATGGACCCAAGGTTTACAACTTCTTTGCTGCTCATTTCTGCCTTCTATTACACCTTTCATAAACCTACTGATTAATACCAAACAGTGAACAACCCTGACAAGCAGGATTACTAATCCAACATAACTGTTTATAGTGTGAATGAAAAAAGTGCTCCATTTCCAGCCACTGCACTTAATAATAAATTCCTGTTGTACTTAAATGTTGAAGGGATTACATAACTGTCAGAGTTCCCCTAAATGTTGAGAGTAGCAATCATATTAAAGACATACTATACAGAGGCAAAAGCAAATGTCACTTTAGCTATTATTACCATATTTGCATGGAGTTTAGAAATAGAGGGCTAGGTTCCCAACCACGTCACGTTTGGGCTGGTTGTGGCACAGCAAAGGGGAAAAGGATCTGCAAACCAACCCGGCCAGTCGTGCTGCGAGCCTGTGCCATATAAGGGTCAGAAAAAGGAGCTTCACGTGCCCTAGCAGGGCCACGGGGCTGTTCTGGATTCCACCAGCTGAAACAGGACCACCAGGACAATTGTGCCAGAGAGACGGAGGGGAATGCCACGCATTCCTCCTCCCTCGCTCCCTCTTCCGCTGCGCATACCTCGCTCAAGGAAGCTGCTGGATTGGCTCAATACCATCCCAGGACAATTCTGAAGCACCCATTAAGGCAGGTTTATGACAACTGCGACCCTCTTGGGTATCCCTAAGACGGCGAGAGCCAGGAATCTGGTGCAAACAAAATCAAATACGCAGATGCTCTCCGTGTGGGCTTTAGATACTGTTCCTCTGACCTCTGCCATTGGCTTAAACACATTAAACACCCTGGAGTCAATTAGTGCCTTAGTAACAAGCAACACCATGAATTGTCCAGAGAAAATTAAGATAGATAAATTAATTAAACTACTAAAAAATGAAATTAAAAAAAGCCCAAAAGCACAACAACCAAACCCCCAGCAAACAGACCTGCGAACCCAACGAAGACTTAGATCTCAGATTACACTCTATATTTACCTCCTTCCCTGCACTGGAATCATTTGCAGGATTAAAACCTGAGCCTGGCGCCTCCCCACACTATGATTATTGGCAAAGAAACAATTCTTTGACTGTCTTCCAGTACTCTTTTAGAGGACTGGGGTTATTCATGCAGAGCCACACCCCACATCCAGCAAGACAAGAGGAATGCTTGCCCGTGGAAGTTATGTGCACGCAATGAAACCCTTGTTCCCAAGTTAGAAATGGGACCCCATTATTAGCATTCCTGATATTCATAGCACTGCTGGCGTTCCAGAGCACCCAGCAGGGCTCAGCCAGCAGCCTCAAGGAAAAAAATGTCTAACCTTGAGTTTTGTATCATCATGAAATCGGTTGATTTCAGAATTACTCACCTGCAGTGAACTGCTGCAGTGTTTGCTTTGAGAGAGAGGATTCCAGCCATAGTCTCACCCAAAAGATGAATGCCAGTGATGCCAGTTGGTGCTGATGTCCTGGAAGAGCGTCAGTGCTTAAATCCTTCCTCCGGCACTCTCTGAATGGTGTTCCTTGGAAGTGCCCCACTGACACACTGCCTCACCAGCAAGCTTTGCCTTGGAATAAATAGAATAAGGAAAAGGCAAAGAGGAGCAATGTAATTAATTCACTGCACATTAAGGTCCAGGGATAGTTACAACACATTTGATACCTAAACATTAAGTATTGTCTGGTAACCTACTCAGTGGTGGGTGGAAAGCAGTCTCCCATGACTCAAGAATCCCTGAGATGTTGAACATTTTCCTCCACAAACTCAAAAATTCAAAACATTTGCCAATAATACACGTGTAAGAATAGAGATGTCTCTAGATAGGGTCTAGAGAAGGTCAAATTGCTTTCAAACATCGTCTCTTTTTTTAGGATAGATATCACTATGGCAGTGATAAATATTTTGTGAAAAATCTAAATAAAGCAGGCTGGATGTTGCATACTTAGAACGGGTGTCACTAAAGAAGCTTTGGGTTTGTTTTTTTTTTATTCCCCCAAGTAAAATTTCTGAGAAGGATTTTGGCAACTTTGTTAGCGTGGAAATCACCATGGGAAGTGCATTGGCCCCAAGGCGTTCGACGACCTGTGACGTGTTCCCTGTCACCATGTCTGGCCCCTCTTCATGTCAGCCTCTTCCTTTACAGGAATTTCGAGGTGACAGAGGAATTGGTCATGCTCCTATTTCTCAGCATTCTTTTCCAAGAAAAACTATCAAAACAAACTGCTTTTTTAAAATTTTTTTTTCAGTTAGTGACTATTTTTTAATCTCTCTATCTTTTAATCTCTTTGGTGTTTGTCCATAAAATGGAGAAGGAGACCTTGTGGCTCAGCAGATGGTCACCTTAGATGTTTTCCTGAGGGTTGGAAAGGTTCAAAGAGGGAACCCCACACTCCTTCACTGGATCCTGAGGTCCCGCTGGCCGGTTGACATCTACCATCTAATGCCTGATGACAGGGCAATGGAGACTGCATGTTTCAGCTGCATTTCTAACACTATCAAAGCCCCTTTCCCTTGTAACTGAACTGTTCTAATTATGCACATTTCCCTTTGCTGTATTCCTCAAGGTCTTGTCTCACCAAATGATGTAACTCTTGATTACAGCTCTTGTATTCAGCTTGTACGACGAGGCTGAAATACTCCTGAACACCTTGATGACAAGTACATGGATTTGCCTGGCAAAACAATAACCACGCTAAAGCTCTTTTAACATCCTGGTTCCTTTGCTGAAAGCATCTGCCTATACTGTCAATTCATCCTGTGCCTCTTGGGTGCCTGACTTCAGCATAAGTATGCGAGTCCTATAAATGAATACATGCCGCTGGGGGTAGCACTTACAGTAGAAGAGGATCGTCTCATGAGTGATAAGGGTGACAGAAGTGCAAAGCAGAGCTGAGTGGATCTGGCACTCGCATTGCGAGCAGCACAGCATCCGTACGGGAAGATTTTCCCACAGAATGACATGCAATAATTTATTCTAAGCCCTTCCAACTTGTGTGTGGTTGTTTTTTTGTTTTTTTTTTTGATTTAGGACTTTTTTTCCCTTCTCCTCCTCTGTGAAGTTTCTATCTTCTGCAGCTCTTCTCTAAATAACTATTTAAGATGCCACTGCTGAAATGAAATGCATCATTTGAAGGAAAACTAACCCATCCGACCAAGTAAATAATTACTAGTCAACAATATCCCCACATGACTACATTCTACAAAAGAGTATATCACTGAGAAGAAAAGGGTGGGTTTTCATACTAAAATACAACAGTCTAAGGTAACAGTTTTAAAGAGACCCCATTTTTAACCAGTAGTTACAAGTACACAATTAAAATTAAAATTCACATTCACAAAATATGCCTCACAAAGTTCTAGGCAGGAAATGCTGTTTTTCCAATGACAACCCTGCACCGAGCATTTCAACTTCCTAAAGGTCAGAGCATGAAGGACTTCCAGACCCCCCAATGCTGTGCAGCGCAGAGGAGCAGAAAAACTCCCATCCTGAGCCAGACGGGTTTCCCAGCACACCCACTGTAATGCCTCCAGCACCAGGCACCACCAGATGTTTCAGCAGATGCCAGAGAGGATGAAATAAAGGTGGCTGTGGGATACTCCTTGTCTTCTGGAGGAGATCAAACATGTCCCAACCACATATGACCTGGAACCAGATAGGTACAGGCACTGTGCCGTCACCACTGAGAGACATAAATCGCAGTGGGACATCCTCCCATACACTGCTGCCCTGACCAAAGCTTCTGCTGGAATAGGTAGAATCCAGTGATCCCGGGGTTTGAAGTCATAGTGAAAAAGTCTGAAGACTCCCTGGACACCGACAGACATCCTTCTGTCTTTCCTCCAACTTTTCTCATCTCTCTGTCCCATCTAAGTCCTCCCCCTGTTGCTGCTTAGCTGCATTGTTCAGGAATTTGGTAAAAACAACTATAAAATTTAAAAAACCCCACATATTGCTACACTTACCTGACACGTAAGGTCCACGGATGAAAATTTACACATTTTACAAAGATTTGTACTAGCATTTAAAAAACTTCCATTCCATTTAAACACAGAAATTCAAGCAAAGGCAACAAAAAACCTGTACCTTTCCCCTGGGAACTTCGCTGAGCCTCAAGCCTTTGCTCACATGTCCATGAGACGTGATCCTCTTGCCTCTTGCTGCCTGTTCTCCAGCTGTTGGTGGTCAGTGCAAAAGAGACACAAAGTCCAGCCCTGCTCTTCAAAACATTTTTGCTTCGTTCTCAGGCACCTTCTGCCTTCAGCAGCCTGGGTACAGACTGGTTCTTAAACATGCTCCCTTAGACTAAAACTCCCCCAAAAAAAGCATTGAAAAGAGGTAAGCACTCAGAATTAGTCAGTTCACTTAGTCTTGATTTTCCTAGGCAGCAACCTCAAAATATAAGCACAGCCTTCAAAACACAAGCTTGGAATGTCAACTAAAGGTCACAATTTTATTATTTTTAAACCAGCTAAGTAAGAGTCTTAAAAATTCCAAATGGAAAAGAAAGAGTAGTGATGTAGCAGTTTGAACCATTTAACAAGTTTAAAATATTAAAATCCTCTAGAAGAAGGAAATCCACGTGGTGAATGACCAGCTCTCACCTTGGTGTAAAGCAGTGGGAGAGGAAGAACTTTTTAGGGAAGTACAACAATATCTGCAATAATTGGTGGATTTGAAAGGTGAGATTATCAGAGATAAGAGTCCACCACAAAGATCTGGTGTGGATTTAGCAGACAGATTCTCCAGGTGGTAATTCTCACAGCACGCAACTACAGCACCTTAAAAATCACACACAAATTTATATATATACAGCAAACAGATTTTGGTCAAATTGCCATAATTAACAAACAGGAGGAAACACAACAAAACTGGTTTGAGAAACAACCTGTGAGGTGCTGAGCAGGTCTGTTCCAACAGATATCTGTGATGCTCCCAGGGCATTGCTGCAGGAGCAAGTGAGTCATTGCTCTGAGCATATGCATATCTTTGTGAGACTGTCTTAACACATTTCTGTAATACATACGTGATTTAAAAACACACTTTCATTTAAAAGTTCGGTTTTTGTAAGCACATCAAAGCTTTGCAAATGTAGATTTATTTCTTTTAATAGTGCATATTAATAATATTGACATAATTATCGCTATTCATATTTGAAGACTCACGAACACAAATTTTTCAAAGATTACTTGAAATTCAAAATGGGGAGTAAAGAGATCCATAATTTAGCGGGTAGAAGTGGGAGTCAAGTTTTCTGGAGCCTGATTTTCCCAGTGTTTAAATATTGCAGGGAATCAATGCAAAGCTCTGAAATGAACTTTGGAAAAAGTGTTCATTCCCTTTACTACACTTACCCAATACATAAACTCAATAGGCTAAAATTCATCTACTTTACAAAGATTTGGTGCAGCTTAATAGAGTGCTTTGAGATCTTGTGATGAAAGAGTGAACCCAAGTACAAAGTAATATAATAAAGATAGCACCATTAATTAGAATTATTAAAATTCATACACTAAAATCTATAATCTAAGCAGTAGGGACCAAGTTATTCATGGGTGTTTAAAATAAGGAAGAACATTAAGAATACTAATTTGGACAACTGAACCCGGCATACCAAAACTGTCCCTTTTGTTC
This sequence comes from Machaerirhynchus nigripectus, assembly GCA_013397975.1. Taxonomy (NCBI): domain Eukaryota; kingdom Metazoa; phylum Chordata; class Aves; order Passeriformes; family Dicruridae; genus Machaerirhynchus; species Machaerirhynchus nigripectus. The sequence continues at coordinate 785,161 of VZRQ01001131.1, forward strand.
TGTTTAGTCTTTGGGGAACAGATAAGTTCACACAGAAAAGAACAATAAGCTGCTGTCTCTATAGTCTTTGATTTGGATTTTAAGATGGTCAGTTAGTACTGAACAGCAAGTGCTAAAGAAAACTATTCATTTCTGGAGCAACCAGTGGTGTGATGGGGTAAAAGATGACTTTTTTTAATTTTTAAAGGAGAACAACACTCTCATTGTCACAGGAGGTGGCTGATGAGGAGATGAAGCTGAGCAAGGAGATGTTTGGATGGGGCTCTGAGCATCCTGGTCTAGTGGAAGATGGCAGGGGCTGGAATGAGATGATCTTTAACCCAAATCATTCTGTGAATAAGGCCACAGTCCATGCTCAAGCCAGCTCCTTGTGCCTCAGTTTTCAGACTTCAACCCTTCTTGCTAATGCCCTCAGGAGAAAAAGCACTGGGAGCCTCCACACTCAGTTTGCCTAAGCCACACCTTGGCTGGAGAGACGAAGAGCTGCTGTGACTGTTCCCCTCTATGTCCCATCCTGCCATCTCCATCCAGACAAACCTTGCTCTAGCAGACAAACTCACACATGCAAAGCTCTGCTTGGAGGCAGCAGAATCGTCCTGCAACACTGGTGTCCAAAACAAGCTACAACAATGGCCACATCAGATCTGCTGCCAGCCTGGGGACTGTGACTAACTTGCGCATACATTTGCATAAGTTATATAAAAATGAATGTATAAAGTTATATTTATCTGTACTTGTATCTTCTTTGATATGAGTGGATGTTGCTTGTCCACCCACAGTAAAAACTTACAATATTGTAGGCTTATAAATACAGAGAGCATGAGAGCAAATTACAACAGATTTCTCCTAGGTTACACTTCAGATGTTCTTCAGAGGGGTGGAGTTGTGGACAGCAGTGAGGGCTTGTAGCACATCAACAAGTAGGCCACCAGTGTGGCACCATTTCCAGTGCTCGTGTTCCCATGAATAATGGGATTGGTGCAATAAATAACTGCATCCCTTCACCTTCATTCCCCGTTGCACCCAAGGTCCTTGCGCCAATCCCATGAGTTACGGTTCTCTGCCTGCACTCCCTCTCGCGATATCCCACCCCAAACTGGACACAAATGTGGGAAAATCGGCGTCTGAGCCCAATCCCACTGGAAGCTGGTGGGAGTTTCCTTGTTGACTTCAAAGGGAGCTGGAGCAGGTCCTCACTGCATAGCAAGGAAGATGTTCATCGAGATTTATAAACATGATTTTGTTCATCTTTTTACTGCCTAACTTCATAATCTCAGTTTCCTGGACTGATGCCATGGATTGCTGTTCTGTAGCTGATTTACAATAAACAGAAGAAAAACTCTGCAAACATATATTTCACTGCCAGTAACATGTACTTCAAATTCCTTCTGTATTTTCAATGAAAAAAAAATTACTAAAAAGATCTAGAGAAAGCACAGTATCTGGCTTAATCCCTAATTGAAGAAGAGTAGATTGTTATGGAGACACAAATTATATTGTACATAATGAATTTCATCAGAATACAAATATAACAATATTGCTTTTTTGCCTTTCAACTAGGGAACATCCTATTTTAAACTTGGGAATCATTTAGCTTTCAGATTTCTCAAAGTATGTGCAAGGAGACTTGGAATTTCAAAGTAATTGCAAGGGTATGTGAAGCTCAAATCCAGCTTAATGACAAAGGGGAAGAGAAACCAAGAAATCTTAATTAGCGTAACCAGCGATAACTAGATTCAGTTTCTGGGTGAACAGTGTCAGATTAGTACAAGGAAACAAAACACTCATTTAGGAAATATCAAGGTTTTGTGGGAAGGAGGAGAAAAAACGTTGGGAGATCTCAAGTTCAAGTTGCCATTACCCCTCTGAAACATCAGTGCTCAAGTCGCTGAGCCAATTGACCAAATGACTGAACTTTTCTCAATGAGATTAGTTTGATTTATCATTAGATTTTTGTTTTAAAAGTTGCAGAGTGGATAAATCTAATACATTTAGTTTCAGGAAGAGAATTAGGAAGAAAAAGTCCCACTAAAATATGATTAACCCTTACTTATGTATATATTTACAAACACAGCTCTCCAGGGAACATAAATTCGTAGGTAACTGTCTCAGCATATACAGATATATTTGTAGTTGTTGTTATTCCATGCCCATGCTCTGATCTCTGTAAACACAGGATTAATGAGTTTTCTTGAAACTTTCATTGTGTATCCAATTGAACAAAAACATCTTCTTTGGATAACACAATATAAATTACCTAATTAAGACGCATGATCTGTGTAATAAACCCACATATATAAAACATGTGCAGCAAAGAGTTTTTCAGTCCAAATGTGTCAATGGATTTTTTTTTTTTAATTTTCAATTCAAGGGAAGAAAAGTATGCCACATGTAGACTAAGAGTCTCCCAAATTTCCTTTTTCTTTTTTCTTTCAATTACGAGAGCATTGTCGTTACACAAGTCTAAAACAGAGCTCCTCATGCTGGGAGATTTGTGATTTATTTTCAGATTTTAACCAAAAAATGCATGATATGTCCCACTTGAAGAGCTGATACATATCTATGGTGTTTTAAATTTGTACAGCAGCACTGTAGATCATTCTATATCACCATTACAATTACTGCTGAATAAAAAATTACCATGATATAGACTAAGAATAGCACATAAAATGCCAACATCTCCAAGTTCCAAAGGAAAGATATGATCCTTGAGTACATAAAATGGAGGATAACAGCAGCAGAGTGTTGCTGTCTCCTCTGTGTACAGCACTGGGGAAACTATTGGAAAACAAAAAAAAGCCTCACTAAACTAAACCTAAAAATACTCAGTTCCGCAAAGAACACAATAAAATGTCTGGCAAAACCACTAGAATTAACTCAGGGGAGAAAAAAAAAATCAAAAAATCTACAATTTTTAAGAGCCATTACAGATTTAAACTCCACCTGTTTCATTTAAGAAAGAGAAGGATTTTGATAAAAGTTACATTTGCTCAAGCATAAATAGTAAGAATCAAATTCTGAAGGTCAGTGGGCTAAAGAAATTTAAGTGAGAAATATTCCTTACACTGATAAAAATTTACCATAGAACAACATATTAAAATTAAATATTTTCTGAGGAAGAATATATCTCAAGCTGAGTCTTTAGGAACTACTTAAGCTGAAGCATAAATTAGAAATATCATGGTGATATTAATGAACAAAGCCCTATGGTCTATAGATCAAGGGGTCAGACCAGTCCGTTCTGACCTTTAAATATAAAAGCAGCATTTTATTTAGGGCTTCTACTCTTTGTATTCTCTTAGTCCTGAGAATTTTCAGCCACAATTAAATTCTGCATCATGGAAGATCCAGAGCAAACAGACACATTTCATGAGCTGTCCCCAAGAGTTTACAGCCTTTAAGCTCAGTTTTGCAACTTGCAGTGAATGAAGTTCCACACAAATGGGGCCATTTTCCCAAATTCAATGATAACACAATACTGACTTTTATTATAATGGTGTTTCTTTCATTTTGCCATCACAATATTTGGGAGTTCAACTGCATTCCTTGCTAAGTGGCCTATTCTGTTTTGCTCATAAGAGACTCCAAATTGCCATTTGAAATTCCCAAGTTTATTAACTTTAAACTCCTGGTGCCAGCTATTTGAGATGACAAACCAGAAGGCAGGAAGGGCCCTGTGATGGAGCGCGACATGAACGTGTTCCTGGAGAATACACTGGAGACTCCTCTCTTGGATCTGACCTCTCCAACAAAAAAATGCTCATTACATTGGCCAGACAGATTATCTTCACATTCTAAGGCCTCAAAAGTTTCCAAACTACCCAGGGAAAGATTTACTAATGCTCATTTTGGCATGTCTGAGCTAATGGGATGTCCCAACATCAGTTATAGGATCATAGAATGGTTTAGCCTGGAAGGGACCTTTAAGGGTCATCCTGTTCCACCCCTGTGCCATGGGCAGGGACACCTTCCACTATCCCAGGCTGCTCCAAGGCCTGTCCCCAACCTGATCTTGGACACTTCCAGGGATGGGGCAGTCNTGTGTCCTGTCCCTCCATCCCTTATCCCAAATCCCTCTCCAGCTCTTCTGGAGCCCTTTTAGACACTGGCGGGGGCTCTGAGGTCTCCCTGGAGCCTTCTCCTCTCCCGGTGAGCACCCCCAGCTCTCCCAGCCTGGCTCCAGAGCAGAGGGGCTCCAAGCCTAGGAGCAGCTCCATGGCCTCCTCTGGACTCTGTCCTGCAGCTCCACATCCTCTCACACTGGGGACCCCATAGCTGGATTCAGTCCCCACCTGTTGGAACAGCCACACTTTTGAGGTCTCTGCTGTCCCTCGGAGGTCTTGTGCTGATGAGCGTGATTCTGGCTACTGGCCAGAAACTGCACGCACCATGTTTAACCAGCACAGTTCGTGTCCCCAGAACTGTTGTATTTCTGCTCACCACAATAGTTACTAAAAGCTTGTGCTCCAGACTGGTGGGATTCAGCTTCAATTTTTAGCACACTATTTTCACTGCATCCTACACCCAGCCACAGCTTATCTATCATTTGATTCTGACAGATACATATTTTATATTTTGACAAGCTGCCCACTTGACTGCTTTCCTGTGACATCATCTTATCTCTGAATGTACCAACCTGTTAATAACTTCATTTTCTGGTTGAATTTTTCCAAATTAAATTAAGCAGGCGAAACATGTAAAGCTCACCAAGTCCTCTTAACACTTCTGCTGAAGGGCATCCTCTGATAGCTTGATTTTGAAAAGGGCAGCACACAACCTGTTCAGACAGGGATCTGGTCCAAAATATCAGGTTTCTGGAAGGTAGAAGGTTTCTCCCTCAGCTAAAAACTATAGAAAGGACAAAACACACAACTTAAAAACAAAAATTAAACTTCTAATATCTGATAACTGATATTCTAAAAATTATATCATTATTTAATGGTACTTGAAGAAAACATTTATGAGATAGAGCAATAAAATCTAACAAGCTAATTTTCAAGTTTTCTGTTGTAGATAGATAGAAGTTAAATACAGTTCAATGGTAGCATGAAATAATTTTCTATCTTGTGACAATAAAAATCAGCAGAAACTTTTCCTTCGTGTTAATTGAAACAACTTTAGGGAAAATAAATCTCCTTCCTGAATATACTATATAGTAGTAATTAAATATGGGCACTTTCATAGTTATCTTATTCCATAATTAGCTTTTCTGTGGAAGCAATACTGCACTGGACATGAAATCACAGGACAGTGACAAAATTTAATTGGATAACACTGACACAAAATCAGAAAACCAGGCTCTTTTCCCAGTTGTGGAGCTCAGAACATTCCTTCCCATTCTGTGCCTCAGTCTGCTACCATTTAAATTGAAAATGCTGCACCAGCAGAAGGAAAATCAATACGAAAACATAGCACAAGTTATTTTTTTTCCAGTTGTGTTACAATGGGAAACCGAGCACTCTCAGTTCCTGAAGGTTTTCAGCACACTTGAGTTGTTTCAGAAACAAAGTTTGGCGGTCACAGAGCCGTGATCACAGTTCCTGACCCACTTGGCTACTGGTAGTAAAGGAGGAGTCCAAAGGAGCAGAGCCACTCTGTGCCCAGAGGTGAATCAGCATCTCTGGCCATCATCCCACCCTGGGGACAGTCCCAGTGATGGACCTCTGCGCTCCAGACACATCCTGCCTCGGAGAGAGGGCTTTGGCTCGTGCCCACTCAAAGCCACCAGGACCACGACAAGGAGGAAAGTCCAAAGGGCCAACAGGTTCAGCTCCAGAAAGGAGCCTGAAGTCTCCAATCCCTTCATTTTCACTGTGTACCTACAACCTGCTCTGCACTTGAGAGGAGGGTCGATGAGCTGAGAGAGGCTGCTGATGTTCCCCTGGATTTACACCTTTGAAAGCCTGCTCAGAGACCTGAACTACACAAAAAGTCCCCAAATAAATTACCACTACAGTGGGGCTTCATTAGCATTTATAGATTACATTGCTTGATAAACCTGAAAATTTCCACTTAGGGCCAAAATCCTCACTCCAGACAATCCAAGGAGAGTGTAACTTTTACCTCTAACAGGGTGTCAGACTCCAGGAGGGGGTTGTGAGAACACAGTGATCTCGCTGGGCTTTATACCAGCAACCTTTAAAGATGCTGAGTGTGAGTAATGCCACCCACCACTGGAGAAAGGGGCAAGAATATGTCAGAACCTGCCGGAGCTCCCCAAGCTCAGGCCTTCCCTACCCCACTTCTCTCCACTATGAATTTCTAAACCAACCTTGTCTTTATTGGAAAACGCATTAAGACTCAAAAACCTGAGTTATAATAAATGTTTTTCCTTACCAAGGCTAAAACAAATTTCTGACAGTGCTCACATCGGCCTGGTGCCATCCATCATGTTCCTGTAATGTTCCAATTCTAAATCATTGAGGGTTTTGCCTAGAAAGGAAGTTCAGACCTGAGGCAGAAGAAAGCTGGGATCAGAGACTAGCTACAGAGGAGACTTTTAAGTAGAGATCTACAGGGTAGCCACGTGCAGCATCTGAAATACATGTTTATTGTATTGGGGAGTGGTAAAACCAATCCGTAACTTCAACTTGTTTAAAAGAGATTTAATTAGAACTAATACAAATGCATCTTTCCTACATGGCTGATCTAATCAACAGTGGCAGGTTTAATTACAAGCCTATTTAAGGTGAACATATTGCATTACCGTGGAAAAGATGCATTATTTTACATTGTAGGTGTACCTCCTACTTCTCTATCTGTCACACAGGCAGCGCCTTTAATAGCTGTTAATGTAATGTCTCTTTTTCCAAGCTCCATTTTTTAAAGTTTTTAAGCAGAATCCAATGGAATCCAACCCAAATCTAATAATTGCAATCTATTTTATTTTTTCTTTCCTTGCTATTTAGTTTTCACCACAGAGAAAATGACAGGTCTAATATGAGGCTCCTGAAATGTAGTTACATCTAAGCTTCAGCGCTCCAGAGCACATAAAATAAATATATGATCAATGAAATGAAACATGACAAAATGTTTCATATTGATGTTATTTTTCTTTTCAAAACGTCTTTTATGGTTAATGCCCTCAGTCACTTTTTCCATACATTTTCTTTTTTTGTAATATATAGCTTTCCTAGTTCTGATTTCAAGTTCAGGGTGCCTGGGGAGAATTGGAAGATTTCTTCAAACCAAGACTGTTCCTTCAGCCTTTCACATGAGAAAATTGTTAGGCGCATTAAAGTATTCCTGACTATGTTGCATTCCTTTGTTCAGAGTGAGTTTTGGGAACACATCCTTTTCTCATTATATTTCCATAAAATATATTTGATCTATTCTATTCTTAGAATACCTCTGATGTGGTCTGTGAATGGAGCACAGTATAAAAATATTTCTTTTTTTTTCCTTTTTTTTTTTTTTTTATACGAGACAAAATGTTTCCATTTCTTAGACACATAAAAAGTCACTGTATAGCACTCCACGAAAGTAAAACTTTACAGAGAGCGTCGGTGCAACTCGGCACAGACCTCGACAGCAATCCATCCTCACAGCATCCAGTCGTAACTTGGAGCCCCATCAAATCCACAGTGACAGAGGGAGAAAGAGGGAGAGGAACAGGGAAAAAAAGAAGGAAAGAGAAATAGAGGAGGAACGAGACCTGGATAATACTACTGGGAAGCGAGTTTATATTTAGAAGCACAGAAAGATGTTAACCATGTGCCTGCCAGAAAAAAATAAATCTACCCTAATGGAGGTTGACAATAAAAGCACCTTTGGAAAATGCCTTAAACTTTCAGAGCACAACCCAGGATATTCCCAAATGCAGGCAGATATTTGAAATGGTCCCACAGACAGAGCGTTGCAGCAATTTGGGAGTTTTTCCCCCTTCACTTCCCTATCTGCTGATTGTTTTTCCCTTCAGGACCTTGAGAACCACGGAGCAGCAGCCGCTGAGCTTTTCTGCAGCTCAGGCTTGGCTTGGCTGTTTATTGCTACACCCATAAAATTATGGTTTTGATCAATCCCTTCCAGGACCCTTTTATCCTCTGAAGTTTTCCGTTCGCCCAAGGAGCGCTGCTCCAGTCTGACACGAGGAATGGGAGAGCAGGTCTGGATTCAGCCCGGTCCGGCGGGGAGCGAGATGCCCCCGCCACACGTGCCCCCGATTCTCCCTCCAGGAATGTCATCTGATGGGAGCCGGGAGCCTGCAGCAGCCCAGCTGCGTTGGGTACTGACCACAAATGACTTAATCCCCAGCATAAACAAGGCCTAACGTTCAAACTCATCTGCTGATTCCCTCGCAGCTTCCTACTCACAGTTCACGGGAGACGACTTCTCCTGGTTCCCACGGCTGGAGAGTCAGGATCAAAGGCTTGAAGAAAAAAAAAGAATATAAGGCTTTTTCTGGGTTTATTTTTTTTTCTTTTTTTTTTTTCTTTTTTCTTTAAACTCAGGTTGCAGAAGCCTTTGCTTCAATCTGCTGAGGTGTTTAAAAAAAAATAACCATATAAAATTTTAAGCAGTAACAGGCTCGTGTAGGTACAGGCAGCAGTGACTGCATGGGGTGCAGTTTGTGCCTCTCACTCTCCTCAAAAATTCATATATTTATTGTTGGTTGTTTAAGTGACAAACTTATTCCCTCTATTTGAGTAGCCATGGGAAGTGTTCAAATGGCTGAGCCAGAAAGTAAATGAAGTAGGGAGGGTTTGATATATTGTTTAATTTTTTTAATTCTCATCAGAATAGAAAAGTATTGGAGAAAAACAATGTCAACAAAAACGTAAAATCAGTGAACTACAATTTTTTTTTAAAATTACTTCATTTTAGAGGACTGAAATATAGTTTATGGTCTCAAAATCAGACTGGTAGTGTCTGCCTGAGAGCCTTCTGTGTATCAACAGCACAAAACATCTGCATGGTCCTGCACAAGCAGCAGAGCCTGGAAATGTGGGAATTATTCACGTAGGTGTGTTGGCAGGGTTGTGTCATCTACCCCACAGTGCACCTGGTTGCTATCACTTTTACTTTAAAGAGCACTAAAACTCAGCTAGTAAAATTTAAAAAGAAAATCATATAAAGTGACATATAAGCAGGTTTCACATGTGAGTAAAAAAGCTGTAGCGTGTTCTTCGACACGTGAGGCGTGCATTCGCTTTTATCAGGCTTTTCCCAATTAAAATAATGGAAAACATGCACTACCTAAAAGAAATGTTTAAAAAAATCCCTCAAACCAAACTCATCCACATTAATAAATACTGCATGCGCAGCGGGATCATTCTGGCACAGGAAGATTTTGCTCCCTTCTATGAAATTTTCTTGGGTGACATTTGACATCACACCATTCACAGACTTCCACACGTAAAGGGACTTACGTGAAGGCAAGTTTTTTTCTGCTAGGAACTCTCCATTTCCAGCAGTTATTTTAGTTGCCACGTGGCACTTCTCTCCCTTCAGCACCCCTGGCTCTGCTAGTGCCACCCCAAAGGCACTCAGCAGTAGCCATCTCAGGAGGTCCCAGCACTGCAGGCAGATCCATGTTCCCGGTCTGTGTTACATGAGTAGGGGATTATTTCTATTTCTTATCACTGAGAGTGGCTCTGTGAGCACTGGTGAGGCTGACAGGAGCCAAGACCACCCCAGCACAAACCTTCCGGATGAACTACTCCAGCAAAGTGACGCAAAGCAACCCGAATAATTTAAATTAATTAATTAAAGGCACAATAAGTTATCACATAAAGCTGTTTGTGTGAACTCCCCTTGTCACTGCGTGGCTGCATTTGCAACATCTAGAGTCACAGAATATCTTGAGTTGGAAGAACCCTATCAAAATCCCTTTTCTCCACTAAAGAGGCTCACGTGCTCCCGCCCTCACTACAAGCAGCTGAAGAGTCTGTGTGTGGTGGACACCACCTCCTTACTCTATCTCAGCCTCACAGCCATGCCCCTGACCACCTTTGCTGACCATCAGCCCTTCCAAAGCTCTCCGTTCCCCAGGTGCCCCTTCACAATGTCTGGCCACGCACATCAAGTACGAGTGGGTGCAAAGCCAACGCCTCAAGCGAGACCGTCCCGATGCGTTCTTAGGGGTGAGGCTTCCTCTGCTGCAAATCAAAAACAACTCTCAACCGTTCATCCAGAATGAAAATAAAAGAAAGAACCGCGTGCTTGGCTTCCCGTAAAGCACAGGGAGTTTGGAATGGCTGGGATCAGGACAGCTCTACCATCTCGGTTTCTCCCAGCACGTGCTGCACATCTACTGATGTGCAAAGAACAGGCCAGTGACAGAGCGAGCGCTTTGCTTATTGACATTTCTTCCTATCAGCTCAGAGATCTACAGGATCAATCCCTTAATTTGCAACATCTTTTAAGCATGTCAGAGATCAGAAATGAGCCATATCTCGGTTCTTAATAAGTTTCTGTATAAATCACTGCCTGATTAAAAACAAAACATAGTATCCTCCAGTAATGATTAAATTCTACAGTATAGCAATGTTAATGACCCTTTACTCTGGAACACTGGAATATTTTTATAATAAAGGTTATGACTTGCATTGTATTTATTGTAAGCAGGGGTTTTATATTCTAAAAAATCAATATTTTAATATGTAACACCTAAATATATGACCTTCCTATGGCTACATTTCAAAGGCAATGTGTGTGTTCCATTCAACTTTTTTCTTACAAAAAGAAAAAGGCTCGCTCTCCAGAAAGTTGTGAATATTCTAGAAAGCCTGTTAATCATGAAATCCTGCAAAGTGAAATTTGTTTAGGGCGAGGGGAATCTGATTTTCAGCAAATTGCCTTTGTTTCAGATGCACCCGTCCCCGTGTCAGCACGCCAGCGTGTCATGCCTGGTTACATGTGTCTTGTTGGGTTAAAGTGATGTTCCTGACATACCCAGGCTCGCTGCCCCATCTCCATTATCTGTCAGGCTGCCCATTTGAAGAGCATTAGATTTTAATTTCCTTACTCTTGGCATCGCATGGGTTTGCCAAGCAGAGAGCACGACTGATGCCCTCTTCCGTCACTGCTCCCAGTAGAGACGGCCCAGCAAGGCTCCTGCACCCACCAGGACTCCAAACACACTTAAATCATCCATGGCAGAAGTCCAAGCTGGGAGGAGAAGCTGTACAATAAACAGCTGTGTCAGCTGAACACGACAGCGTGGCTCAGTTGTTCCTTTCCCAGAGCCCTCCCTGAAAGCCCTGCTCCTCAAACAAGAAATATCCAATGCTTGTGTTTAACACCTGGACTGGGCTGGCAGGGAGATGGTGTGCAAAACTTCATGGTTAGCCAGGAAGTGTAGATAAATTAAGCAAATGTGGGCTTTGGTCCCACTGAAAGCAACCTAGGTATCATTGTTCTAGGATTTTTGTCCTGCAACACAGTTCTCATACAGCTCTCAGAAACTCCAACACACATCAGTCTCCACTATTAACATTTGCTTCTGTTAAATTCACGTAAATTCGCCCAAATATTTTGCCTCTCTTCCTCTGAAATCCTGTTACAATCAGGCCAGTACACAGGGCTGACTTTGGGACAGCCAGGCACCATTAGTAAAAAGATGCTTCCTTACAAGGGCATTTTGAATTTCTTTTCCTTCTTACGTACCAATGTTGAAATGTCACAAATCTCATCAAAAGACTGAAGGCTTAAATGTGTATTTTGGCAAAATGGTAACTCTTTCCTCTTTATTCTGGATATAGAATTGATAAAAACCATAGTATGAAGTTTTTGTGGGACTACCCTGGTAGTATGGCAAGTGTCAAACCAACATTTGTGCATTAAAGGTAGAATTTTTTAGTTTCCCCTTACACCAGGGCACAAGGGAGAGGCCTGTAGTAAAATGCTTTGTGATAGTTATGGGTATAACTTTCACAAACACCCAGCCTTTGCCTTATTTTATATGTGCCCTCTCCATACATTTGCCAGCCAAAAATGGAAGTTTCCTCGAGTAAGATGGTCTAGAGAGCATCTCATATAAAGCTGCAGAGCCCTCAGCAGAATCAACAGTGACTGAGTTTCCTCAGTTCCTGCACCAGAACTACCTCCCCTCTGGGAAAAGGACCCTAGACCTTGGAAATTTACATTATGCATTACTTACAGAAGCACAAAAGTAAAGCAAACATGTTCATTAACTGAAGACTTTTGTACAGCTGACTTTGCAAGTATGATCCATGTTTGGGTCTTGAGCTGAAATACTTCAAACCTGACAGAAACCAATTTTATAAAAGCCAGAAGTAACAAAGCAATGAATAATTAAGCTATCAAGCAGAGCTACATCACAAGTCAATGCTTCTCCAGCAGCAGCAGTTGATGCACACTGTATTATCTCACACACTTGAAAAAAAGTACCAGATATTACTTGTTGCTGCAAAAGTCTAACAGCAAGCCCTGACTTTTCAAGCTGATATAAGCAGTGACACGTAGATGACAGGTGATCATAAAGGTACTTGAGCAGTTAAAAAATGAGTAAGTCGGAAAATGACACCAAGTGACAAGAGCCACACTGGGCTACACTTTATACCTGATAATTTAAATTATAACTTTTCCTTATTACAAGGCTCCACATTTCTGCAAAGCAGTCCCTCACCCCCATTTTCAACCATGCTTCAACTAGCTGGGCAATTTCTGACATGTTAAGACCCTAAGATAACTTGAGGTTCTAACACCTGGGGCTTTTTGAACTGAAGCAGAGGTTTTCTGAAGAAAATTTGAAAAGCAGATTTGTTAGTCTGAATCTAAACATGTTTTTATTTTAATTCAAATTGACTGCTTTACATCTTGCAGCATTCCAAAAAACAACAAACATCTGAGACTTGCTGCCTCTTTAGCTGGACAGGTTTCCCACAGCTGAATCCTTTGATGATACTCTTTAGACTTTCTATTTTAGGAAGTCATCCCTTTCTGCTTCTCCCTGGAGGAAAGCTCTTTTGCTGTCCTGCCAATCTTCCTCCTGACCTCTCTGTCCTGTGTACTTGGCCCTTCCATCTCTTTTCCAAAGCCCTCTCTCTCCTTCCACACTGCCAAGCCTTCTTAATTTCCAGTGACTGTAATTGCCTCTAAATTGCCAGAAAACCTCTCCTTCTGCCCTGACTACCAAACTGTTTAATCTCCTAGCCCTTCTTCTTCACTTTCCCTGGGATATTTCTCCAATTTTCAGGGAAAGTGTACTACCAAGACCGCCCCACCTATTTGCACCAGTGTAACAGCCAATATTGATACAACTGGATGTATTAACTGCAAGGAACTGCACAGAGCAGTAAAAATCTCTGTTATTCTGACACTGAAGTTATACGTAAACACTGAACTTAATTGCACATCAAGAGGAAATTATTTTTCAAATGCTATAATTTTAAATCAATCTCTAATTTCCAAACCAAAATATTGTGTTAAGGAACGCATAGAAGTGTACTGGAGACCACCTTTCTTTCTCTAGAGGTCTGCTTAGCAAACACCTCTCTACCATGAGCACCATAAAAATGGAAACACGGTTACATCAGCTGCTTTGATGTGTTTTGTGTGAACTCCCTCTTACTTGTTGCAAGGGTTGCAAGGAGGCAAGCAAAACCCTCTCCTCAGCACACACACTGACATATTTCTTCATGAAAACTACAACTTTGATTAAAGATTTTTTTATCAGACCCCTCCACGCCTTCTGTCAGACCAGGAAGAACTTTCCATGCCTAAAGACGAAGGGAGAGTGCTGGTTTTGGCCTTGGACAAAGACCTTATTTATAGACACACATAATTCTCTCCCAGTTACAGCATTATATCTCTATCTGCTCCAGTCAGATTAATATTTAAACATGACAACATTGTCATTCAAATGCTTCAGGCTTGATTACCATGGCTCTCACACAGTCACAGTAGGAAGGCTCTGACTCTAAAAGAATTACAAATCTTTTGGAGCACAGCAAAACCAGAAGCAGAGGCGGCCTCCAAGCCCATCATCCTCACACACAGCCCTCCTTCCATTAAATATCACTCTAGATACTTCATTTCGAGTTTTCAAAACCCTCAGAGGGACAGAGCAGCTCTGTGAGCTCCTTCACCCAGCATGAACACACTTGCACTTGAGGATCGCCTTCAAATAGGAACACAGCCGAGAATCAAACTCGTGGAGACAGATTAAGTGGTTCAGGCAACAAAGAGACTCACTTCTAAAAATATAGCAATGATTAGAATACCAGCATTTCTAAAAGCCACTAATAAACCTTGCTTTCTTGACCTACAGCAAGCTCACCAAAATAACACCATAAAATAGACATCTCCACAAACCCCCTCTTCGTAGACTGGGGCAAGAAAGAATAAATGCCTTCTTTGCAAAATTTTGAAACAAGTAAATTGATAAAAACTATTGTGAAGTTAGCCAAAAAACTTTAAAATAATCTGCTTGCCTGATGTATACTCTTCTTAATATCAGGATATCATGTTGGGCTTAGAACATTTCAGCTTACAAACTCTTCTCAACCTCAGACCTGTAAATTCTTAAAAACGTCTGGTTTTGAGGGCCTTCGAACAGTCCCTGTACCAGCTCTTACCTGGCAAAGGTACTGATCCTAACTTTCATGTTCAAATTTTATGCAATGATGTAGAACAGCTTTCAATTTAGGGAAGAAAACACCCTCCAGCTGAAGAAAATTCTCACATTACAGTATGTTAAGAAGAATCTACTTCAATTGTGGTCAGTTGTCATGGAGAAAGAAGGAGGGGGGGAAAGAAAAGTATATTCCCATGTGAAAACCTTTCTCAGTTACGAAAAAGGAAAAAAAAAAGAAGAAGAAAAACACAAACAAAACCTCAACTCTCCTCCTTCCTGCGCTTGACATTTTATGCAAAGTAGGTGAATATGGAATGAGAGATCGTTTTAAAAAAATACTCATTATGCTATTTATGTACAGAAATGTGGTTGTGTAAAAGTATAACAGGAATGCATTCACAATTGGTTTAAGTAATTTTCTCTTGGCAAACCACCATAAAGAACGGGCGTCATGGCGCCACCAGAATCCTAAATTGTGGTGGAGAATCATCAGTACACATGGCATTAATCTCTGTCTCCTCGCAGGAGACACCCTTGCCTGCATTGCTGGCCTGTCTCTTAAATCTAAGACATTGTAACTTGAGTTTAAAATGACACTATAAATAAGAGACGCTCTCTCCCTCCCCACCGAAAAAATTACCCACTTCATTAAAAAGACACATATTTTAGAGAGTTTATTCCTGTTGGAGCTTTTCATTGCCAAAAAACACCGAAAGCACAATACTAATGGGTTAATAATAGATCATGTAATCCTCAGCATTCACACTGGACATGATTCAGACTACTGAGAGACTTTTTAAATATATACATATAATTAGTTAACCCATTGGTATTACATTCTTGCTACTTTGGATTGATCACAAGACTGTAGGGATCTCATTATACCATCCCAGTTTATTTTCCCCAGTGACTGAGAACGCTTAGCTGTCTTTTAATATCTTACAATTAATCGCTTACTAAGTTTTCAAATCTTTTTCCTTCTTCCAAATTTAGGCAGAGTTTTGTTAATAGAGCAATTTAAAATATCACCATTCTCCCTGCAAATTTCTCCGTGGCATGTAAACATTGTTAAAATGTTCTACCAGATGAAATTCATGTCTTTTAAAGGAAACTGTGTCTCTATTTTGGTGGAGAAAAAAAAAAAAAAAAAAAAAGCAAAAGACTGATAGTTTGGGAACACCCACTCAAGATAAAATAAGGATTCTGGAAGATTTCCTGTGGGGGTTAATGGAGGCCAGGCCAATGGTAACTGACCTTGAAGTCCCCAGATGAAGCTTCGTGTTTCTCCTCAAATTATTTCTGTTGAGGTTTTTTTAAGGTTTCTTCATTATGTAAAGCTTAGTTTGTCAACCCTGATATGGTGAGAGTCCAAAAAATGTCACCGATAAGTGCCACCTTTCTATGCTCTCACTGAAAAAGCAAGGAGCTCAATATGGAAATATTTTTAGTTGATTTTGTTACATTCTTAGCACGGCATTGCCAGAAACACGCTAACACAATTCAGAGATAGTACAGCAGCACAGCATTAGCATTTTGAATAATTAGCAGAAATAGGTATTTTAAATGAAACTTACCCCCAATGACACACGTTTAATTCAGATTGTGAGCCACAGTGTGCTTTTCCCCACAAGTTACACGGCTATGTTACTGCATTAAAAAGCCATTATTTTAGGTACCACGGAAAAAAAGAGGGGGGGAAAAAAAGTGTTAAAGATCCATACACAGGGTTTCTGCAAATGAATATGATGTATTCCAGAAACTACATGCATTCACACAGACACTCAATAAGAAAGGGACTGTTTACTCGGTTTATAGCTTGAAAACCACTAGGGACCGTGTTCCAGTATGGGAAATTTTAGTACAGGGCATTGTTAATACAAAATAAAAAGCAAGCCTGGGAAGTTAGGATTATAATTTTTTGAAAATGCTTGTTTGGAGCATTAAAAAAAATATTGCCTTCTAATGTCAAAGTACGAACAAATACTTTTTCAGATGAATAAAATCTGTAATCAGTTAGATAAGTGCAATATGCCTTTTTTTTTGGCATTTAATCAAACAATGAAATCACATACACATTTCCTGACACAAAAGACAAATGATGTAATAATCTGAAGGAGTTTCTCTATCTCCTTGGAACTTTGCATACTTGACTTGTTTTCCATATTTTGTGACTTTAAATGGTGGGAAAATTATATTAAAATGCTTGTAGCAGTTCCTCTAAACTAGCATCCTTTTTGTTTTATTGTATTTAATATAAAAGCAGCAATTATTTGATTTCAAAGTTATGAAAATATGTACCTTATGAGAAAACAAGCAATTTAAGCTTTAATTGGTGTCATTTTTCACAGAACTGGCAAGATTCTTGCATCCCTGGCATGTTGTTTTCTATAAAACTGCAGAGCTGCTTTCAATGAATGTTTTACGAATGTATAAGTTGTTACATGAAGGTATGTGAGTGGATGCCTGGAAATATAAGATTTCTGGGGGGATTTATTCACAAAAGATGCATTTCATTTCATAGTGTATATACTGTAATTTTTCCTTAATATTCCTAATGTGCTTTGGTTCCCATTAAGCATTTCTTCCATTCTTGCATGGGAAGAAAGGGGAGGTATGCAAGAGGGATATTTTGCACAGGAGAAATAGAAATAAAGATGGGGAAAACAATGGGGGGAAAAAAAACCCTGCCTTGAAAAAATTATTTTATGTACATGTTTTGTGTAAAATTAGGCAGCAAGACCAGTTGGGTTTTGGTCTGTTTGGGTGGAGAGTTTTATTTCCTCCTTAATGAAAGGCTCAATCCCTAATTTAAATTTATAATAGCCATGCCCTTACCCAGGTGAATAGCCATGGTTTTATTTTTGAATTTATTTAAAATTGTACCAATATGACACAAACTAGAGCCCTCTGACACTCGTTCCTGTAAGGATGCACCAGAAGAGACGATCCCAGTTAAAGATTGGGTTGTGGGATTGGATTGTGTGTAGCCTTCAAGCACTGGAAGGGGCTGCCGACTGGATGGTGGGGTCACCATCCCTGGGGGCGTCCAAGGAACGACTGGACGTGGCACTCAGTGCTCTGGTCTGGGTGACAAGGTGGGGACTGGTCACAGGCTGGACTTGATGGTCTTGGAGAGCTTTTCCAGCCTACACGATTCTGTAATTCTATTTACAAATATCCAACCCCTCAGCAATCACGGACTGCGAAAACCAACACACCCAAAGTGTTGCAACGACCCTGCCTCAAGGAGGAAACTCCTAGAACTGAAGTATAACCACAGACCTGAGACACAACCATAATTTTTGTCAGATTCAGAGCCTTACAGAGGAGCAGGAGCCTTGTGGATGCAGTGTCCTGCTGTGCCACACATGTTCAACAGTCTCTGAGAAGATGACAGGACCAAGGTAGGATGGGGCCTCACTGGCCTCACCTCCAGCAAGAAAGCATCCCACAGAATCACAGAAGCCTTTGGGCTGGAGAAGACCTCTTAAAACATTGAGACCAACCCAGCACTGTCAGTTTTACCCTGGTGGGTTGGTCCAGGACTCAGTGTAAGAGGAGGAGCAAGGTTGTGTCAGGAAGGGTGTGGAGGAATGACATGGCTGTGGATCCATCACCCCCATCACAAGGAGCAGCCCTGTCCCAGTCTCCTGACGGATCATCCTTTCCTTCACACAGAGGCCACCACTGCACAAACACATGTGACGCTAGGACTTTGCTGCTTTGCAGACACTTAGACATGACATCACCCAAAAGGATTTCAAGAGCAGATCTTTCACTGTGCACACAGCCCAAACCAGTGAATTAATTCACTCACGTACCCAGGAAATTCCTTCTTCCAGAATAACTACATTCCACTAAAAACCCACCATTGCCACTGGTTTTGGAGCCTGCCCTGTACAACCAGCCATGCATGAGGTGGTGTCTCAGGGAGGGAGACCATACCTTGAAAATCGGGGACACCACGAGCTTGAGCTCCCCACAAGCTCCTGTGGGTGACTATCACAGCACGTCTCAGCTTCCAGCAGGAGGGCACGTTGGTGCTGAGCACTTAATTAAGGGTTCACAGCCGTTTAATCCCTCGTTTCTTGGTTTGAGATTTTACGAGGCAGACACCAAGGCCTTTGGCTCACAAATGTTTCCATTCAGCCTTGTGCTTGCTGGAACCAGTGGTGGGTACCTGTGAAATACCCAAACGCGGTGACAGGCTCTGCAGCCTCTCCTCTCCCCATCTCCCCTTCTCACACACTCCCCTCTTACATCGAAACACCTACTACTGTGACTCTCTATCTGCCTGCGACCATTCCTTCTTTACACTTCAACGTTTTAATTAAAAAGCAATAAAACACTTTAATTTGAGGTTTGTACATAAAAATACAAGTAAAAATGGCCTGAACACTGGGCAAATACTATTGAAATCTGAGCTAAAAGGCAGTTAGAGTAACTTTAACCACCTGAGAAATGCAATAATCACCCTGAAATGCACAGCCTGGAGTGTTTTATTGCCATTATAAACTGCAATTTATACATTAAAATAAGGAAAACAGTCAGACCCATCCATTTATGAGCTATAATAAATATGGTTATGACATCACTGACAACCAGTCACAAACTTCCAAACACATCCAGAGCTCTAAAGCAGTTTCACGATTACCTTTTAAATCTGTTTTCTATCAGCACCTGTGTATTTCTTGAGAGTGCACGTAGGCACGGGCCTGACTCAGCAGCCGTGTCTTCGTGGATGCAAAGGTCTCCTGGATTCTGCAAGGTCTTCACTCAACTTTATCTTTCATATTTCTTTCACCCAATCCAGTCTCCTGCTACATTTACATCCTCTGTCTTCCCCGTGAATTCCATGCTGCAAAAACAAACCAGAAAATCCTGACTAGTTGAGAATCATCCCTAATTTTCTTTTTGTATTTCTCAAAACACCACCTTAACAGCATTTGGGGGAATGCTGTTATTGGGGAAACCTCTAAAATGACCATGACAACCCTCATGAAGTCCCTCTTTTTGAGAAACAAGTGCTTCTCAACTATTTACAATGAGTGCCTGCACCCAGAAGAGTTTTCCTTTGTACGCAGCCTTGAATCCAGCTGCTCAATCACTTTTCTTAGATTCCTCCTTCAAACACCATCCCAACTTTTGTTCTTTCCACTGTTGCAAGTTTCTTGCGGGAGGAGAGTTTCTAAAAAGGATAAATTGTACCTCAGGGAACAGCTCTTCTCTAGGAACAAGCTAACAGGATAAGCCCATAATAGAAATATAAATCAACTGTAGAACTATTTTTTTTTTTTTTCTTTTGGAGAGTTTTTCTCTCAGAACCAGCAGTGCAACAATTTCCTTCTCTACTGCTCAACTCCTTTCCTGGTGAAACCTCTCCTGGTCCCTCTGCCTTCCACTGCCAATGCACGTGTCACGTGCACTGCTCCTCCATCGGGATGAAAGACCTTTAACTCCATCCTCAGACTGATAACCTGGAGCTAGGCTGGAGAAGATGAGCCATGGTAGCAGTTCCATGGGCCTGATCCAGCAGTGGCTGCCAAACACGAGGGTCCCCTATGTGGAGGACAGCAGCTGAAGACATTGTGATCAGAGGGAACTCACTGTGCTAAAGCCAGGAGGAGCTGGGAGTCACAGGGTGAGGAGCAGCCACCAGTTTGGTGCCATGCTGTGTGTGACAGGCTGGAGCAGGGCATTCACCATTGCAGGGAAAGGCTGAGAGAGGGAAGGAAGGGAAGGAACACCAAGAGAGGGAAGGAAGGGGCACACATTGTGCTGGAGAAGACGTAGCCTTTGATACGCTTAGTTAAACACAAAGTCTTGTGAGATACAGTGGTTCCGACCCTGTTATTTCACGTTTTATCCCTCCTGCTCGAAGCATCTCATTGCCCTTCTGTTCCTCTCTCCGCAGCCCAGAGGTGTTCACTTCTCATCTCGCCAAATTTTCCCTTAAATCAGACCAAATATCTTGCAGAATTATTCCAGATTTTCACTCTGCTCACAAGGAAATCATCTCACATGGGGATATTCAGATCCTCCACCTACCCTTTCCAAGCATCAAACTCAGCTTTTGGTGGAGTCTTCCAGCACAAAAATACAAGCAAATCAATGCTGGTCAGGCAATGATTTATAAAAAAAAACATTTCAGGTACCTTGTGGCCAGCAAACGTAGGACAGGATGTGTAGGATGTGGTAGGAGAACAGTGGTCAAGAGAGGTAAAGCCTTTTCACAGGCCTTCACAGAAATTCTCTCTGAAGACACGCTGGCTATTTGCACACAGGAGAACCTTAATATCCAGCAAGACTCAAGATATTTATCTCTTCGATGCCCCTCTAAATTAGATGAAAAGAATACTATTTTTACCACTTCAAGGAACAAAAATCTAAAAAAAAAAATATATTCAGTGTTAGGTTTTTTTATGGTTGTAGAAACCATGGAAAACTGGCAATCGTGGCAAAAAATCTTCAGGCAACTTATTCTATACTGCCTGTAGAATGCAGGTTAATACCTGAAATGCAAGAACCAAATCTAAAAATCTGGTTTTAAACCTTGAATTTGGTTTGAAATCTTGGTTGGAGACTTAGAAGAAAAACATTGATCTCTTCAACTTAAAACAAGCCAATAGAGAATGTTTTAAAACATTTTTTCAGTGTTTTAAAACAAGCCAATAGAGAATGAAGTGCAGGTCTAACATGCTTTGTGCTTACAATATATCACATTATTCTAACCACCACATAAGAAATAAAAGTATAACAGATGACATCACACTTCAAATGAAGTCAGCTACCTACCTAAGAAAAAATCTCTTTTTCAACCAATCAGAGATGGCAAGAAAGGTTATCTGTTTTCACCATTAAGTATCACCTCTTCCATTCAGCCAGGCTCATCCGGCTATCTTAACCAAAGCTGACGACATGGCTCTTGTCTCTGTGACTTCACCTGCCAGCCAAGGCAGAACATGGCCTCTCTTGTCAATATTTATAATTTTATATTATGCCTAGCATCACTGGCAGATGTGCATTTAATTCCAGTAATGCTTCGCTTTCCTTTGATGAAGACACCCTCCATTTCTTCACCTGCTTCTCCTTCTTTCAGCTGCAATAGTTTCTGCAGCACATCCACATTTCTTCTCCAGCACCACGCCACACTGCACTGGGTCAGTAAAATCCCATGAAAGAGCAAGCAAGCCTTTAGATTTTGGCAACGAATTCAGTGGTAGGACTGTAGCTTTGTAAGGAAAATCATTTTCCTGATCACAGAGGAGATTTGGGGCAGGTCCATCAGGAGGGTCTCAGTGTAGCAATGGTGTTCAAATTTGAAAGGGCTTATTCTGAAGAACTCCTGGAGATTTGGTGCTGTTGGGGGAAAGGAGAGAGAAAAGCAAGTAGTTAAAAATAACCAACATTAGCGGTTAATGGTAAAATAGCACTGGCAAGATGCTGAGAGGAAAATAAATGAAATAAAGCTTTTTCCAGCCTTCATCATGTAGCAGAACAAGAATATAATGCTTTTTTTTTTTATTGTAAGCAAGTTAATATCTCTCCTTATGTTCATAACTGAAGAAAGGCACATAGAACACCAGGCAGGGGAACAGCTCTCTTTTCAGTCTGACATAACTCATGATGAAATACCCACAGACACACATCCCCACCCACAGTTTCTCAACCTTGTGTGTGCAAGCTCAGTGTTCCTAGTGAAAGGAGTCACTTTGATAGTCTGAATTTCAAGAAAAATTGTAATAGAAATTCAAAATGTTGAGAGAGATTATGAGAATAGGTGTGCACAGGTGTCTCTCAAATAACTACGTATACTCTTCCAGCACAATAAAATTTTATCACTTGGAACTTTACTTAATTTCATGGGCTTTTCAGCATTGACACATACAAGATTTTTACTGACACAGAATAATTTTTCTCCCTTTCATCAGAAAATTATTTTTTAGTTGGAGAAATAACTCCTCAGTGCTCCTTATTAATATCTTTAATAATTTAAAATGTTTATCAATTTACTGTATCCTAGAAATCCAATTATTTGCAGACTTTCACACATTGCTAATGGGACAAAGATCTTCTGGCCTCATTTGTTTTTTAATTTGGGAGAAGTATTGGGTTACAACAAATGCAGTGTGTGATCAAAAATTCAGAATATTTGACCTTTGCATGGTAACCACCTGATAAGCAGGGATCAGTTTTTCTCAAAACACTGAGAGCAGTGTTCCTCTCAATATTTGATAAACTATTTGCTGTCTGAAATGAGTGTTCCATCACTGTAGTGCTCTTGTTCTTTGATTGCGTGATCTAAACTGTAGAAGCAGGTGGCTACTCTGAATAATTTGCTCTGGCCTTGCTTTTCTCTGAGGGAGAGTGGGAATACTCCTGCTAGTGGGAATGGCAGGCTGGGAGAGGGTAGAAATCAGACCAGTGGAACGATAATGATTTCAAACCTTTTCTTAGGGACAAGAGCAAGGACTGTGTGTAGCTTAGTGCTTGAATCAACAGGTTACTGTGTCCAGCTTTTATCTTAGTGACCAGGGCAATAAAACAATGAAATCAAAATGTATTCGTGACACAGAATTCGAGCTTTTCTTTTTAAGATGTCAAGTGAAAATCAATCTGTGCAATTGCAAACCGAGCCTTAACCCTGCAAAGAAATATTTATATGGTTAGCTGTACCCAAGCTGAGCAGCACCATTTTCATCAATAGGATTCATCATGGGACTACTTAGAGACATTAACACTAATTAAACACAAGCATAAAACTCTTTGCAGGATTGAGACCTAAACGACTTCAATTTCCACTAAAAATTATTTTCATCTCGTAATTAAAGCAAATTTTTGCTACTGGCATAGTATCTGGTCTCCACTTAAATGTATGGAGATAAAACTCTGTTAGCACAAGTGGCTTTCAGAAAGCCAGTGAGAGCAGTGAAAATACCTGCAGTTCAATTTCTGGGTAGAATTTGATTTCTGAGTTCTCATTTTTACTTTGTCATTTTTCATTATTACCATGACTTCACTACTAGCTCATGGTCTACAACTTTTATTTTCTTTATGTCTTATGGTCTATTCCTATAGACCTTCCCTTAATATATACATATATATATATACATATCCATGAGGATGTTAACGAGTACAGGCACTGTGCCTTTTCTGAGGTCAAAATCCTGTTCCTCTCAAAGTTGAAAAGTGAATATTGGACTCATGATCAGCATTTTGTTGTTTCAAATCCAAGAATCACTTAGCCAGCTATTTCCCCAGCAGTGTCAACCACAGCAGAGAGTCACATCTTAGGACTGAGGCAGTAATGCTATTAACAACATGAATGTGGGTTTGGGGTGGGTTTCTTGTGGGGGTGGAGGGAGAACGAATAGTCCCCTTACTAAAAACATACTGAGGGTTCAATAGCAAAGCACATCTGACATTTTAAGTCATTACTATAAAAAACATTGTTAATTTTCCTTTTCTTCTTCTTCTTCTCAGAACAAATGCACTTTTAATTTCTCATGGGCCTCTTCCAACTACTTTTCTAAAATGACATCAGCAAACCAAGGCCAAAAACTTAATGTCTGCTCAGTAAAATATTACTATTTATATTGAGCAAACAGTTAGGGAGGTCATCCTGCCCCTCTACTCCACCCTGGTGAGTCCAGGCACAGCTGCCTTCAGCTGTGGTGTCCCCAGCACAGGAGGGCCATGGAGGTGCTGGAGTGAGCCTAGAGGAGCCCACAGAATCAGAGGGACGGAGCATCTCTGCTATGAGGAAAGGCTGAGAAAATTGGGAATGCTCATCCCAGAGAAGTGAAGCTTCAGGGAGACCTAACTGTGGTCTTCCAGAAACTGAAGGGAACCTACAGGAAAGATGGAGAGGGACTATTTACTAGAGCCTGGAGTGTCAGGACAAGGCAGGAAAGTTCCAAACTGAAGGAGAATGAGCTTAGACTGGATGTTAGAAAAAAATCTTTACTATGAGGGTGGGGAGGCCCTGGCACAGGGTGCCCAGAGAAGCTGTGGCTGCCCCTGGATCCCTGGAAGTGTCCAAGGCCAGGTTGGATGGGGCTTGGAGCACCCTGGGATAGTGGAAAGTATCCCTGCCCATGGCAGGGGGTTGTAACGAGATAATCTTTAAAGGTCCCTTTCAACCCAAACCATTCAATGGTTCTATGAAGTCCAGCCTTAGCCATGGCCACGGGTGTGATGGTGAGCTTGGGATCTGGAACGAGATGGGGGAGCCCAGAGGAGCAGCACAGCTCGAGGAGTGTGGGCTGGAGCCCTGCTGCCACCACTGCCCCGCCACCATCGGGCTCGGCACAGAGACAAGGAGCTGAGCACGAGCTATTTCCACACCCTGATTTGAATGTTATTTATACCCCTGAAGTCCTATTTTGAGTATTTTGAGCTCTATTTTTAGATTTTTGAACTATCTTGTGACTCTACTGCGCATGTGATCCGGGAATATCGGGAAATACAACATTAACCAAAATATTCCTTCAAAGAGGGTTTTTTTAGCCTCCTTTCTGGAGCTGGATGGAAATGATCACAGGACTCACCTCCCATACCATTCCACAGCACACCATCCCCCCTCTGTGCCACTGCCAGCTCAGGGCTCTGAAGCCTTGAGACAGCCCTAAAATTATGAGATTTGCTCAAAAATACCTTTTTCTCTTTTTAATCAGAAGTAATTGAGAGAGTGGGAATGTTCACTTGTTCTTTGCTATGAATATACCTCATATATTTCTTTAAATCTCTCCATATGGGCAATCCACCAGGAGAAATAATTTTTTATATCTTAAAAATGAAAAAAAGCTGAAAATTTTATTCCACTGAGGTTTGAAGAGGAGGAGCGTTGCTGTACTTACTGAAGCTGACAACTTCATCTTTTTCCTGGGAATGCCTGCAAAGAAGGAAATTTTAGCAAAACCTTTTAGCATAGGAACAGGAAAAGGAACAAGGACTGCCCACCACGTCTGGATTTTAGTTTTCTAAGGCAGAATCACAAATTAAATTTCTGCAGTAACAAATGTTATAGCACAGCACTCAGTTAATTCTGTGACTAATATTTCTGTATCAAAGGACTCAAACTTCCCAGCCCTACTATGCCATCAAACCACAGCGCCTGATTTGCATTTCCAAAAAGGAAATTGTTTTCCAAAAGACGCGCGTGGCAGCAAGAGACTCCGAACAGCATTCTCATAGTAACACGCAGTAGCACATTTCAAGCCAACTAAATTTACTGAGCACTCCTCTATGTTTTCAGCATGTTTCAGATAATTTTTAAGAGCCCGGAAAAGTGAGCAGCAGGCATGGGTGATTTATTGAAAACGTAGTCCTTTGAATCTCTCCAGTTCAGAGACAAGGATGTCCTGCAGGACAGCATCAAATCCTTTACACTGTTCCAGGTAGATGATTTTGGTTGCTCTTTCCTTGCCCACAACACTCTAACCCTATCACATCAGGCACTCTTTGCCTGTAGTGGATCCATGTCGGCTGTCACAAATCACCTCCTTATTTTCCATGTGCCCTGGCATCGTTTCCAGGAGGATCTCCTCCATCGTCTTGCTGGGCACAGGTGAGCACCTTTCCTTTTTCCCCTTTTTTAAATTGGAGGTTCTGTTTCAGCTTTGCAGGTAGCAGGACCTTTGCTGGACTGCCATGAATTCTCAAACATGATGGACAGGGGCTCAGCAATTCCATCTGCGACTTCCCTCAGGACACACAGAGCATCTCCTCACGTTCCGTGCCTCGTGCAGCTTCATGTTCCTCAGGAGATCTCACAGCTGATCTTCCACAGTGGGTGTTTCTCCATTCTCCCAGTCCCCGCCTTTGCTTTCTGCACCTTGGGTGGTGTGGCTGGAGCTCTTCCCAGCGAAAAACTCAGGCAAAAAAAGTCCTGGAGTAGTTCTGCCTTCTCCATATTCCAGGTAACCAGATTTCCCATTTCCTTATGGGAGAGCCCACATTTTCTCCAGCCTTCTTTATATCTCCCTCTTAAGATATTGGGAAGCCAACAGAAAATAGAAATGCCAACCTGCAAATCCTCGCAGGTGCCTACCTTCACCTTGGGCTGAACATGTCACAGATCAGCGCTGACACACACAGCTCATCCCTGTGTCCCCACCTGCTCATGCATCACAGTCCATGTGCTCTGGTGGCAGCACATTTGGTGGCAACATAAGACACCATAAGGTGGAAACTTCATTCCCTGCTTTTGTCCAGGAGCCCTGCTCTCGGTCTGAACATCACAACCTAGATGCCGTCGTGTAATGAGGAAAAGCTATTTTAAAATCTATTTATACGCTCATAAAATAAACGTAAAATGATGACAAAACTGAGGAATAAAGCTCCCAAGCAATAGCCATACGTCCCCCAAACACCCAGGTATTGGCTGTAGATTTGACACTAAGACAGAACCTTATGGAAAGTGTACTTGGACAATTCATCTAAGAGTTGGTCACCTTTGATTGCTCAGGGTTGTTTTGCCAAACCAAAGATCAGGCAAGAAGCAGAAGGTATGTTCATATCACACACTGCTAAAGTGGTTCTTAGTGAAGTCTTCTCACCTGTGAGCCTCTATAATTTTTCAGCACATTAGCAGTCCATCCAAAATTAGATAAAAGATCATAAAAAATCTATAGCTGCTCCTGTTAGTGGACGCACAAAACTTTCTCACATAATGGCTTCAAAATAAAATATCCTTTTCAAACTAAATACACATATTTCCTTTTTTTTTTTTTTTTACCTTAAGATAACCTTCCTTAGTCATGACATGAACACGATGACTGTCAAGCAGAAAGCTGAGGAGAGCAACAGTATTATGTTTGCAAAGGAAGTTATTTTTGGAAGATATTTTTCACTTAGGGAAGGAAAAAAAAAATATCCAACCGAAGTAAACAATTTAGTTCATAATCATCAACACAGGGACACTTTGCACAGACATTTCCTTTCATAGGTCACTACATTCATTGGATTAGAATTAGTTAGAGGACTGAAAATAATAAATGACAAAAACTACTGGAAGTAGTAGCCCGTGAAGGAAAACATAGCCAGCTGAGGCAAAAATTAGATCACATTATGCTGAACCTACTCTTACCTGTCCTGTAACTCAGGATCCAGTTCGCATATGTACAGCTTGCTAAAATGGAACATAAGATTTATTAAAGATTCCAGCAGTGGGGAATTGATTCAGCTTGTGGACTTCTTACCAAAGAAAAAAAAAAAAGACAAAAAAGGAATTATTCTCAGATCTAAGTTTTTTTTTTTTTGTTTTCTGGGGTTTTTTTAATCATCCTCTGCATAACTTTGACACTAGCTAATACAGCGTAATGCATCAATACACTATAGCAAATTTTCTCTGCTTTAAATATCACCCTCATTCATACTGTGATTCAATTTAAGAATCATTCAAAGATAAATCTAAATAAATAACAAGCTGGCTTTCAGGCAAACAAATGAATTTGCATTGTTTTATATTCATCATAAATATTTCACTTAATTACTGAGGTACTATGTTCAGAAATACAAAACAACATTATAAATTTATTAGCACTGTCCCTGCTGATTTTACAGAAGTTCTGTGGAATGTAAGAGCCAAAAGTAGAAACAGGCTCAAGAGCATAACCAAAACAGCAGAGGCTGCATTCAAATGCTAAACTGGATTGACACCCTCTGCTTTGCTCTGCATATTTACCCCAACTAAAGCTTCCTGTCTCGAATCAGGTGTTATCCTATTTATTCTCAAAACCCAAGGTCAACGAAACCCTTTTCCTTCTGTTGACTTTTGAAAGCTAAACATCTGAATCGGGCTGCTCCGAGCATTATCTCGAAAACTATCACAGGAGTTATTTTTCCCCTCATTGTAAAATTGTGAGAACGTAAAAGGATGTAACAGCATTTTTCAAAGGTTTAGGGAGGTCAGCTGTGTGGAGAGAAAATAAGAAGTGCTGCTAAAACATAAAAGGTAAAGCACACAGCATTTATCCTCAAAATTATTTAAGTTCTTTTAATGGCTCTAAACGCTATGAAAAATGTTTTTAAAATGTAAATATGTGGCTCTTTTAGAAGAAGTTATCCTTCTTTGTAAACCACAGTATCACTGGTGATTTACAATTTTCAGAAAATCTTAATCCCACAGGAAACATATAAGAGTTCCTCTTTATTTTTAACCTAATGCTGGATCTAACATGGAATGCAGTTTTTATTATTAGCGTAAAGCTATTATTTTTATTTGCTCATAATAAATTAGGATAAAATCTGGAAGAGTGCAAGTATGAAACCATTTTAAAAACAGATTACTCTTTCCCCTTTACCTTTGAAACAACTTCAGATGTAAATAAAATTGTGGCTATCGCATTTCCCTCGGGATTAGGTACTCTTACTGTTCAAATGTCATTAATTACCCTTAATGCCGTTATGAACTATTTGGAGATTATCATTATTAAACTGTTAGAGTATTTCTTAATTCCTCACCAGAAAGCCACAGAGTGACTCGCTGAGCCGATCCTCCCCCTCTTTTGTTGAAATAACAATAGCCTAGAGGAATTGTGTCTGAGAAGAAAAAGTCAAGAAACAACAATAAAGCACATTTTGTTGGACTAAACAAGCGGTGGAGAGAAGGGTTTGGGTTTTAAACCACGTTCTGTTTCATAAGTGGAGTATCTGGGGCTGGTGCCGTCCCATGGGAGCAGCCAGGGTGCTCTGAGGGATGGGGGATGCAGCAAAAATCCCTCTAATAAAAGGGTCTTATCTGCAGCAGGCCTGTTTGGGCACACTGACATCTGAAAAAAATAAGTTTTAGGATCCCAAGGATGTTTCACTGCTGTAAAAAACAGTCATTAGAACAGAGTACGGATACTGCATAGACTGGTATCAAAACATTTCGTACTCAGAAATTCAGAATACACACATTCTTGTCACAACCTCATCCTTTTTTACAAAACCCCGACGCAGTGAGGATTTTAGCACGGTTGTTATTTAACTGTGTCACTTGGCTCTCTCTGAGTAACCGTTGGGCTGGGAGGGTTTGCTCCACCACAGGGGCCACGTGGTCCTGCTACAGCTCAGACCCTCAGCTCTTCCTTCCAAGACAAATCACAGCGCTTGGATTCATATTTTGAAGTCTGTATTTTACTTCGCTATTATTATTATTATTACTATTATTCAACTTGTATTTTTCATTCAAATGTGTGCCAGCACCTTTACACTCACGTGTTTAAAAACAAAAGTAATGAGTTTAGCTACAGGTAAATCTGATCAAACAGAAAAAAGGCTCAATGGAAAATTTTAATGACTACCTGGAAAGGTGGGAACAGACAAATTTAAAGTATTTACCCGCTTCTGGTACTGGAAATCAAGCTGCTTGCCAGTTTGAAGGCAGATATTAAGACCCACACTCCCCTACTTTCTGCTTACATATTAGAGGAGCTGGTCTGGGGATTTCTGGGTGTAATTCTTTTAAACAAATGACTAAGGGGGTTCTCCAAGGACACGAGCAGAGGGCCTCAGTGGTCCTGCTTTCTTGGTTTGCATTTCTATCTCCCCTTGGCTCTACCCTGGGGGAGTTCCCAATCCATGACTGGAGCACACTGGGCCAAATTTGGTGTTTTTATAAGATAGGAGAGCTGACAGGTGATGCTCCAGTAACCAGCTTTGTGAGTTATTCCCAAATCATCCAGTAGGGTTGTTCTCTGGGAGGGTCTGTCCTAGGAAGGAGGGGGACACTAGAACAGGGATTGCTGAGAAGCAGTGCTGGTTTCAGAAATGGGGAAAGAGCCTCAGAAAGGCCATCACAGAGCAACACTAACGAGATGGTGTGGTCTGGGATGGGAAAAAGCTTTTCGCTGCCTCTTTTCCTGATCAGATCTGCTCATTGCAGAGGCCACGGCTCCCTCACAGAGCTCTGCTGAAAGGTAACGCAGCGCTGGGGATCTGTTATGAATTATTCCAGTGAGGAATGTCTGGCTTTTTATGGTTATTTTAATTGGTGACAGTACTCACTGCTTAAAGTACTCAGTCTGGCACTGAGGTTCTCCCATGTCCTGCTCCATCCTGAACACTCTTCCTGTCTCAGGGCTGCCTTCTCATCCCTGTCAGAAGCTGCGGTCCTTGCTCAGGCATTATCTGGTCTGGTCTGTGTAACACCAACCCAGGGCAAGCACTGACATATTTCACCAGAGATTAATACTCAGGCTGCCTGTCCAGAGAGCATGGAGAGCTGATAAGTGCAACAAGCTTTAAAGCAAACCTGAACTCGACCCCCTTTTTATATATTTTGTTCACACCAGTAATGAGCAGCTCTGCCTGTTCTTTGGTACAGAAAATAGGGTTTATATCAGTGGGAAAGCATCACTGCCAAACTTGCAGGCCTGACAGAGGAAACTGAGTTACACACCTTGATAAAACTTTTCTTCTAAGGACCTCAGAGAATTTTACTTCCAACAGCAACCTTTACTTTGCAATATTTGTTGAAGACAACCATCATTATGCTTTTACAAATGAGGCACGATGACTTAAGTGTCTTGCAAAAGGACAAATGGAATTAACAGCAGTAAAAAAAGTCAGTGTCTCTTGCCCAGTGATTTAAACACAACTCTTCTATGCTGCTGAGCAATGGAAGTTTGGTGGGCTTCAGATCCATGGTTGACTCACATCATTGTGCATAAGACATGGAAAACAAAGCCTACACGATCCACCTTCCTTTCCCATTTTGCTGGAGAATCAGGAGCTAAGACCACTGAAGCTCACCAGAGTACTTGTCTCAGCCCCCTTTCATATTATGGATGGAAGAATAACTGTGGGCTAGTGAAGATGAGCAGCCTCCTTCGTTTAAACTCAGAAAAGAGAAAGGAAGGTGAGCTCAGCAGCTCCTGCCTCCAGCCTCCCTTATCACCCATCCCTCACAACCTTCCCCTCCTTGCATTGCTCCCACTCCTCGCTCCACTCCCCATCCCTTTCCCACAAGCAGGGCTGTTGCTCATCCACCCCAGATCACTGCGTGGAAAAATCCTTATTTTTTCCTCTTCCCCAGGTTAAACATACAAAAAGACACGACAAGCCCAGAGCCGCTACCTGGGGGAGGAGACAACAGGCTGCCAATCATCCAACCAGCAGAAAGGCTGGGGGACGCTGGAGATGGGAACCACCACCTCTCCCAGTTTATGTCCTTAGAGCCACCATGGCTCCCAGCCCTCATTCCTTGCTTTGCACTGCTCAAAACCAGCCCACGTGCTGTGCTTTGCCGGAGCTTGGGAGGCTGCTAACCCCCGGCATAGGTCATGGAGGAAGGACTTTCCTTTCATCCCCGCAGGCAGCTTTTGGCAAAAAAAAGGCCAGGGAATAATCACAGGACAGTAGTGACTCACTGTTTCTGTCAGCGGAAAGAATCTCTGCTGCCCAGTGCTCCTCTTCTCCCACCTGGCATCACCACCAAAACCACCACACCGGTGAACGAGGAGGTTATGCAAGGCTGTGAGGTCAGAATATTAACTTACAAAAGTCAGGAATGGTGGGAAAAGGCTGCCAGCTTGACTGCATCAGCTTGCCTGGCCTACTAGGAAAAATAGGTCAAGGTTTTCCAAGGTGACCAACAATTGGAAGCCCAACTTTGTGCATGTTTCAAAACAAAAAAAAAAAGGAGAAAAAGTTTATTATTTTGGAAAAAACATTAAATGTCTGTCACTGAGGGGAAAAAAAGGCAGCCAGACAGCTGCATGTTTCAAGGTCCTTGTGGTCGAGCACCCCAGAAAAAACAAATTACCTTGAGACAGAAGCCCCTGAAAAAAAATTAAAAAAAAAAAAAGTCAAGCACTGTGTAAAAAACAATGGAGGAAAGCCCGTGGGTAAATAACTAGTGGGAGCTCACAAGAGCACAGCTCAGGATGCATGTGTGTTTCTACTGTGGGAGAGAGAACAATTGAATTACGAGGGGCTCTTAAGCAAGTAAAGTAAACATCTTTTGGCAATTTAGTGCTGCACTTTGAAGCCTGGCGATGTCATACAAATGGTGAAATAGCACGGACACCCTTCTGCTGGCTAGTTTGTTTAATATGGTGAGTCGGGAGTTTTTGGAGAGCAGCACTCTTTTATGAGCTCACGAGCTGGAGGAGGGAAAGTGTGGAAGGAGCAGGAGAGAGATGTTTAAGCAGAGCTGTAGCTGCCCGGAGCCTATGGGAAGCAGCACGAGCGGGAAGGGGCTGCGGTGGGAGCCCGGCAGCATCCGGGGGGCTGCCACCATGGGAACAGACCCCAAGCATCCCCCACCACGGGAACAGAGGGGGAAGAGAGAGAAAGAGAGAGAGAGGTATGGGGTGAGGCGACAGGGATAATCACATGAGCGGGGTTAATTGCTATAAATATCAAGAATCAAATCAATATGTCAAGATGTGTGTTCCACTTTTCACATATATGCGGCACGTAAATGAGAAACGGAGAGGGAGGGAGGAAGAGCTAGAAAGAAAAAGGAGAGACTACTAAAGAAATAAGCCCCCCTGTACAGACAGCCTGACGCCAGATGGCTTCTTCTAATAAATATTCAACCTTAACTCAGTTCCCATGTAACTTTGTTGTAAAGCTGCCAGCACACCCACACAGATCTGGGCCAGCAAAATGATTACAGTAGTACAAACAAAATAGTGCAATAGAGGAAACAGGCAGACAGGGTCCTGTATACAGAAAGACAGAGCTGTAAAGATGTGAGTTGATGAACCTTTAGATTTAATACTGAGAAACTTGAAATAACGACTTGGGCAGAGGGGAGAAAAAGCCTTGGTATGGGGAGGGAAACACGCCGACTTATTTTTTCCTCGCCGTTGCTTTTATTGTTGGGAATACAGAGAACATCGTTCTGCTAAGACAGCAAATGAGGCACTATAAATCAGCTGCTCTTCTGCATATTTTCTGCTTTCAGCTGGAATTCAGATACCTTCCCTGAAATCATAGCCCAGCTTACATTTCCGCTGTCTCTTGTGCTGGCGTGGGGCACGAGTTAAAAAGGGAGATTTTGTGCATGACATTTGTTATATTAATTGGGAAGAGAAAGAGGAGGTTTGGTATATTCTTCTTAAGAAAACACTGGCTCAGTGCTCAAAAACATGCATTTCAGTTGTGCGAGTGTTTTTGCCCGGAGCTCTTTAATTTCAAAATTGGATTATGAGATCTGAATATCAGAACACACCATGTTGGCAACCCCAAAACTATTTAAATAGGACGTTGACCAAATCATGATGTAGTGCTAAGATTAGCAGTGAGGGAAAGGCAATGAAAAAGGACATGCTTTGCAGAAAGGCTTCTACTGATGAAGTGAAGCAAGAAAAAATATAGACATTAGAAATTAAATTTTTAAAAATGCTAAGGATTCATCCTATCAATTTATTTACTCTTTTCATGCAGAATATCTTGAGTTTAGAGGCTGAATTAAACTTCTACCTGCAGTCGTTTAACAACCACTTATGAGCCAGCAATGGATCAGGGAATTAAATTATGCATTTACTTTGGTTGAGAAAGAACCAACATAAGGCAAAGCTCTCCTTTCTCAAGAACATAACCTTTTGGTGTTAGAACTCGTGATGTGCTCCTGGAAGGACACTATTTTGCATGATACAGAAGAGTATAAATAGAATTAATAAGACAGAAATGAAAAAAAAAAAAGTGAGGGGTGTAGGCTGAACGTCAGAAAATATTTCCTGGTTTGTGAGAGTCTCCCTCTGCAAAGCAGATCGACAAGGAGATGTAGTAGGCTGTAGAGTCAGGCTTTCACCACTTCCCTTGGGAGATTGTCACTGGAGGTTTTAAAAACAAAGCTGAACTCAGCACTAGTAAATATGCTGCAGGGAATAACCCTGTGTTGGGCAAGATATGGACAAGATCAATTAACAGATCTCTTCTATGTCTACTTTCTATTATTTCTGACTGTTGGGAAGAAAACTTTGCTAGAGAAAAGCCTCAACCTCCCTCCACACCCCCTTGCCTTTTCTTTTTTAAAGAGAACAGGCTCTCTGGCATTGCGGGCTCAGCTCTGTTCATTACAGCAGCGACGTCTCTCCCACCGGTTTTGCTCTGCTCGCCCTCCATCCCCACTCTTATTGAGAAGCCTTGGAAAGAATTTCCTGGAGAGAAAAGAAAGGGAATAAAGATCTGAATCTCTCTTATTTCTGATCTTTCCAGACCCCTTTATAATATTCATCTATTCTGAGCAGCATTTGACACTTCCTTCCCACCCACCCCCCTATTAGGAATCAGCCGTGGGTTGCCTCCTTGTGCTCCTTCTTCTCCAGCCTCAAGGTGCACATTACAATTCTATTCTTATCCAGAGCACGATAGCATCAAACGAGGGAAGGAGTCTGGGTAAGCTCCACGCCTGAAGAAATGCACACCTTTTGTTTATGGCAGCAGGATGAAAGCCATGAGCTGGAGCCGGACACAAATCTGTCAGCCCTTGGGAAAAGAAGCTGCTAACGACGCAGCTCTGCAGCGCTGAGTACCCTGAGCACATCAAACAATCCCTCATTGGCTATGCTGGCTTGAAGTTCAACATATCTGTGCTTACCTTAATAAACCAGGCCTGAAAAATCACCATATAAAGCTTAGAGGTGCTTAGAGGTACAAGGGTACCACTTAGACCCTCCGGCGCTAAGCTCTGTTCTGCAAACAAATTTGGATCAAAATTAGGGCTAAATTCAAATCAATTTAAATCCTTGCCACACATTTTTTATTAAAAAATGTGCCAGATATTGAATGGAACAAAACCAAAGCACGTGGATTTCTTCTCTGTGGAGAGGCAGGGAGCTGAGCCCGTGGCTAAGAGCAGCGCTTCCCT
This sequence comes from Machaerirhynchus nigripectus, assembly GCA_013397975.1. Taxonomy (NCBI): domain Eukaryota; kingdom Metazoa; phylum Chordata; class Aves; order Passeriformes; family Dicruridae; genus Machaerirhynchus; species Machaerirhynchus nigripectus. Next base: position 820,509 of record VZRQ01001131.1, read on the forward strand.
GTGGGCTGGGGTGCCACGGCGAGACCGTACAGTCCTACAGCACGGCTCCTCTGAATCAAAACACAGACTTTGATTCTTACATTCATAGTGTCAAGTTTCTATTAGGATTGTTTAGTTCAGAAAAGAAAAGAGGCAAAGGAACACCAGGAAAAGAAATAATGGAGAAAATTAAATAACAAAGAGACCTTAGCAGAAGGAAAATGATGGACACAGAAGGTTCTAACCCCACCCTCTCCATGTCCTCTCCACTGCCAGTCCCATGGTCCCAGAAGAGGTACCACAGCCTCACCAGCAGGCAGGGCTGGACCAAACCTCGACCCTCCCTGGCGTCTCAGCTAAGCACCAGAATAAATCAAATAAAGGCAAAATGAAGGAAAGAGGTGAACTGTGGGCTTGGGTGGGGGGGAAAGGGAATGAGGAAGGAGCTCTGCAATGCCTAGAGACACCCAGGACATAAACAGGAATACGAGGAGGTTCCAGTGAACCACTTTTCCCTGCCCTTGCCTTGGGTTGAATCCCCTCCATGAAGTCCTTGCCATGCCCCACCTCCTCCTGCCGGGGAGCAGAGAGGGCAGTTTTGGCCCAGAGTGGCCGCAGTGGCTGGGGGAGTAGAGAGACACTACAGCACAGAATATCCTGAGCGGGAAGGGATCCACAGGGATCACTGCATCCAACTCCTGGATTGGTGGAACCAAGCTCCTCCAAGACTTCCAGCTGTAAGGGAAGTGGCAGGATCACTGTCCCAGAGAGGAGCTGGTGAAGGTCAACCTCTCAGCTATGTGAGCCACCTGGATGGACACTTTGCTGTCATTCAGCTTCCGGGGATTCTGCCTGAGGGATCACTGAGTTTACAGGCTCAGCGCCCTGCTGGAAACCACCAGGATTCGTTAGGAAGGCGTGCAGCTGGCTGCATTACATCCACGTGATACAACTCCCATCTCACGGGATTTCTTCAGAGCAGCGTACTCACCTGGCTGGAGCGGCAGCAAATCTCACTGCTGCAAACAAACTGAAAAACAGAATAGGCAGGGAAAATAAAACCTGTCAAACTTACATTTTTCCGCAAAATTCTCTGTTGTCTTTGAATCACAGGCAGTGATTTTGGACATGAGACTGAGTAGAATGCCTTGTTGATGCTCTCAGCCATTAGTTTATAAATTGAATAAGATAGATGTGTTCATTCATATGAACTAATGTAGTTTTTCTTATGAAGGTTTCATATTATACAAATCCATTAGCATATTTACAAATTAATCTTCCCTTAGGAAGAAAAAAGATCAAAGATTTACAGAAGGAAGTGCTTTATTACTTTTAAACTGCCTTTTTTTTTTTTAAAGAAAGAGAAAAAGAAATGAAGGGAAATTATGTTGAACCATAAATGTTTCTTTATGACTACTGTACAGCAGCTTTGTGGGAGATTTAAATTTACTAAAGGGCAAGGGGGACTTTAAGCCATCCATATGAGTTCAGTATTAAAAATATATATACATGACAGGTGCCCATATAAGCTCATGCAGTACAAAATATTCCATAAATGAGCTCATTTATCTGAGTAATTTAAAAAGAGCTTCTGCACAAGGGGAGATATTTAGTATGAATTATAGTCCGTTTACCTTTCATAAGTTTTTTCATCACTTCCCATACCTCCTTTGGTGCTACTGAAAATATCTGTAGTTATCAAGCCTTATTTTCAACCTTGCTGTTCCCTATTCCCAGGAAAGCCCTATTGGTGAAGTGACTCCATGTTCAAGATACGCAGCTTGAAAAGCCCTGCATGCAAGATTATTTCTTCTTCACTGATGCCAGATAAAACAAGATCAGGGTAAGAAATCTTTTATCTAAGCAAATAACTTGAACACCAAAGAGCATTCCAGGTAAAGAAAAAAATCTCTAGGTTTACTCCCATTGTTTGGATTTGACTCAGTTGTAAAAGATTCCTCCTTCTGTTTTCAAAATGACTTTGTATTGTGGTTGGAAATAAAGAGTAGTAGAGCAGCAAGGAAATGAAATGAGATGCAAACCTTTAATGATTTATTAATAACCACTTTCTGAGACATTTCTAACTACTAAAGAGAAATCAGAACACTAAATACATTAAAAACTTCAAGGGTGGGGGGCAGGAGGGAGAACTATTGGAAAGTTATGAAACTAACAGAAAATTTCCAAGGCTAAAAAGCCACCTGACAACCAAAGCACATTTTAGGTAGAGCTTCTCCTGCCTTGGGACAGGATTTGAAACTAGACAACCTCTGAAATCCCTCCCAGACATTAGCTTTGTACTTCTATGCCGAAATGCTTGAAGATCTTTTCCAACATGTACCAATAATTTATTTTTTAATCCTTTTGGGTATATTCCAAAGGAAAACTTCAAGGCTATTGTTAAGACTACAGTTAAATCACCATTCATGAACAGAACAACCCTCATTTTCTCGTGATCCTGCACTCACTCAAGTATAACTTCTTCCACTTCCAGGAGCTTGCTGAAAAATTGATGTTAGATTGAAAAGGACCAGAAACATCCACTTTTCCTCCTGCTCTCCGCTACACATCCAGAAACAACTAAAGTCTTCTACCAGCAGGACAGCTGGGGATTTGCTGTACTGGAGGCACAGACACAGATAGGCACATACAGAGAGTTCCCTGCCCGGCAGGAAATGGTTTCACAGGGTCTCATCGGAGGAAAGAAAGAGAATCTCAATAATCACACTACTAAGAAGCAGAAATTTTACTGCTGTTCAAAAGGTTGTGCTTTCCCTCCTCACAGGTTTCATCACCAGTGACTGAAGCCTACACAAGGAACCCAACTGGATTTGTTCTCCAACCTAACTCCTCTTCAAAAAAAATCTTCTCCTCCTCCTCTATCTGCATTCCACCTATCCTCATGAAGAACACATGCCTTGAGCAGGTTTTGAATGAAGGATTTTCTTCCTCTACTCTGGAGCTGACTTTAATTGTAAAATCCCTCCCACATCCTCCTGATCCCATTCAGGAATGCTCTCCCAGAATAACCAGGCAACTTCATCTCCGTGTCCTTTCCTTTGTTTTCCTGAGGGAACCTCTCCAAAGGGTTTCCCTGTAATAGAGGGGAAATTCAGTGTCATTTTTTGTTTTGCTTCAGACACTGCATTTGGCTATCAGAGTGCTCACAGTTAGCAAACCACAACTCTTCAATGTCTCAGTCGACCCACTTGGGAAATCAATAAAAGATAAGACTTTCCATGTTTCACTCTTATTGAGGGTTGGTAAATGTTTCTGAAGTGCTTTGAAAACCTGGAAAGGTGCAATGTTTTTATAACGGCTTGAATGCTTTGTAGTTCTAGAGAATATTTTATTCCAAAATCTTAAGCTTTTACAAGTAACTAACCCTAACTACGGCAGTCCTTTGAGATGTCTGTAAATAAACAAAAGCATTCAGGATAGTGCTTAGTCCATCATATCTTAGTCCAAAATACTGACGTCAGATACTCTAATTTATCATTCATATGATCTCCTACTCCTGCTGAAGTCTACGAAACCTTTCTGTTGGAAATATTATTGGCAAACCTACTCAGTAGATTAATGCTAATTAGCTTAGGGTGGGAAAGTTGTGTATTACTCGAAATTTGGCTCACAAAAAGAGAATGAATAAGCAAAGAGGCATGTCCTAGAGCCAGCAGGAGATAAGTCAACAACTGAGGTTCAACTATGGAGGAGAAAAAAAAAAAAAAATATATATATCTCACCAGAAAAACCCTTAGGCCAATGTTCTCTCAATCCAAGAGGCATTTAAGGTTAGGACCTTACACTTTCCAGTCATTCCACTCTCCAGCCATCACCACCTTGTTAAGGATACTGACTAAATCACACATGTGAGAGGAAGTTTGGCACCACAAGTTTTCCAGGTGAAAAAGTGTGTCATCAATGAAGAAGAATTACAAGTCATTAAACTGGAGTGCATGCTGTGCATGCCTCTTCCATTCAATATAGGGAATTAAGAAGTCAAATGCCTGTGGCATTAAATATGAATGATGAATGCGAGAAATAAAATAAGTAGAAGAGAAATCTATGTGTTTCATTACATGAGGTGGCTGTGCCACTGGCACCTTTTGTTTTTGTATTAAAAAAAAAAAGGTCTAAGATTAGAAAGCAAAGAAAACTCAGTTTTTAAGGAAATTCCTGTAGCCTTGTTATGAGACTAAGAAATAAAACATTTTCCAATCTGGATTCGATTCTAATATTTTAAAAAGATCACAGCCTCTGATACTTTATGAACCAGGAATTGAGAAGAACAGAACACACATCTTTCTTCACAACGGGCTCCTGAAAGAACAGCCAACATTTCAGGAAAGAACACAAACTATAGAGAAAGAGCAATGTCAGAAGTGACACATTATCCCATTTTAAGGCATGTGTCTGACTCCTTCTTAGAATAAGAAGGATAAACAACGTGAGCCACAAAGGCTTCTGTGTGTATCAGAAAGCACACGGCATGGGAAACCACTTCTCCCGCTCCCTGACGGAAATGGTTTCTTTCATCTCTGATCAAGTTTCAGAGGTATTTTTATTTATTTACACATGAAGGGCTGTGAACCAAATTCACCTCATCATTTCGTACAATAAACTTAAAATACATCTACTCATCAGCCTCACCGAGACATGAAGAGGCTGGAGTTGTGTCGCCCAGACAGTCAGATGTCATCTGCACCCAAGACACCCCTCTGATGAACGTGTCTATTATAAACATCTAAAATTTTATTAATCCTGTGAATGTGGTAGAACAAGTGGCTGAGCACTGAAAAACTGAGGATTGAGAACAGCCAGGTAACATCTAGAGCTTCTAAGAAAGAAAAAAATACTCAGCAAGCTGCTTGAATATTTTTCAAGATTATGAAGTTGAGGGAGAAGAAATTCTATGAACCAATCACCAATTTCACCAAAAACTGAGGTAAAAAGTGAAGGAGTGCTTGGAAATAGAATATATTAGTGAGAGTATATAAGTGATTATTTTTCTGCCTGTTTGGTGATTATGAGGTTCCAAGACAATGTGATACCCAGACAGTTGAATATCAATAAATTCTGATCCATTTTACAATACTTAAAAATATCTCTGGATAGATAATGAAAACAGGAACTGCTTAAAGACCTGCAAAATTTTCTGTTCCAAATGAGCCAGTTCAGAAACTCTCACTGAAACATAACACACCCTTATTGATAAAATCAAATTCTGTTGATTTTTTAGGACAAAAGAATGAAATTTTTTATATAAATATATATATGCATAAACACATACATATAAGTAACATATACGATGCATTTTAGCACACAGTGCGTTTTCTGCCATCTACATTTTCCTCAACTTATTTTTAGGCACAAAATATGAGATGTTTTCTTCATGTAATTTCCTTCTCACTACACTGTTGTGTGATGAATCATGATGAATGTGGCATGGATCACATCCCAATTACCAGAATCACTATTGAGGAAAAATCAGCAATTTGAACTAGACACTCACCAATCCCAGAGCATCTGATATGGGGGCTCCTTTAAATCACTTATTACAGTCTGGCTTTGCGCAGGCACCTAGAAAGGGGAGAATATTGCAATTAATCCCCCCAAACCTCAGGCATTACAGCTTTTTACAGGCACTGTGTCCTTTCATGAATTCAACATGTTTTTTGACATTTAACACGTGCTTCGTTGTGGGAACTGGATCACTGGAAGTTTTCACAGGTTTTTTTTTTTTTTCCTCAAAACTGCCATTGTGGAAAAATAACAACTCCACCGGCACCATCCACCACACATCCTTAATACGGTTGATGGAATAATTCAGGTGGCATAGGGATCCTTGAGAATTTCAATCTGAATTAATTTTTTTAAAATAAGATTTCTTTCCCCCAGTGCCAAAACTAAAAATGATGTAAGTGCAAAAATCTCTGTAGTAAATTAGTGATAAAAGAATAAAACAGTTAAACGAATATATTTTTCACGCTTGAGGGCTGTGTGTTTAACAGTTTTCTAACTGTTCATTCATTTATATAAAAATACTTTGGTTATTATCTACTTGAGTTGAAATTAGATATTTAATTGACTGGAGGGAATGAAATTCGCTCACTTTTAAATAAAGCAATGATTTAAAAATATTCCTGTAAAGTGATTTGTAAGACCACACCAGCACTAGTTCTTGGCACACGTCCTTGTCTGTGTATATATTTTAAAAGCATGGTTGTTTTTACAAATGTAGTACTGTGAGAGCTAACTTCTTCAGAAACATGTTTATCTTAATTAGGAAAGTCAACAGACTTCTAATGGGAAGAAATGCGTATTTTTCTCTGTGGTATCTAAAGCATCAAAGGCCTCGTTCTCATGCCAAACCAATCTTCCTTCCTGCCTGCCTTTCAAACCCAGGTGATTGCAGACAGCTGAGCAGACATTTTCCCAAAAGCTTCTATTGACCTGGCTCCAGTCCTTTCCCGTGCTCTGTCTCCTTTTCTATCCGCATGTCACTTCTCTTTCTCTTTCTGTGTATTTGTTGTATTTTTGCCTGAGGAAACCTAGGGATATTCATGGCACTGAGGCAAATAATGTGGAATTAAAAACTAAATTCTTCAGGCCTTATCCTAGCAACAGGACCATCACCATCTGTTCAGAGGACAGGACTGCCATTATCGGCTGCATTCTTTGTACGTACTCCATCACCTGTGAGGGGAAAAACATTGCCCCTTATCCTGGGGTCTTTGTTTAAAAACAAAGTCGTCTGCTTCTCCCTGGAACCAATACATTTCATAAATGTGATATACAGTACATTCGAAGGGATTAGGCGGCAATAAAAGCCTCGAAAGCTTAAAAAGAAAAAAAACTGAAGGGAGGACATCTGCATGATAAACAACAAAACCAAATTTTGTTCCATTTAAATAAACAGTCGAGATTAATTAACAAAAGTTCATATGAATTCCTATATCTACTACCAATATCAGCGATGCAAGCACTACACCTTTGACTTTGGGAGAATTTTACAGCAGTAGTGGAATTGTTGGTAGGGATTTGAGGTTTTTTTTTAAATTTAAATAACTGATTTAAAATCTGTGTTCCTCAATGTGCTGCAAAAGCCATTTTGGCTGTTTGCAAACACGTCTGCAGCAAAGTCCCAAGTCCCAAAATACAGCAACAGAAGCTGAAGGGCTGCACACCTTTTACCTCAGGAAAACATGAAGTTGCTCAAAGAGCTAAAATACCCCACAATTTAATTTTAAGTCCTCATCTTTTACTCTCTAAGAAGAGTACTCCTTATTCCTCATTTATTTCTGTTTTAAACATTTGAACATGGGTAAAAGTGCATGGAGGAGGAAGAGGTAAAAAATCAGGGAATTAAAAGAAAAAAAATTCCTGGAAATCAGAGCAGCAGCCTTGACCTCATATTATGTTTTCAGTTTAAAATTATAATTTATAAAAGCTGGTTGACCGGCTGTCTCTGTTGTTTTTATGCCACTTATAAACAAAGCTGCAGTCATATTTATTTCTCAGGGCTTACAGACACATTTGTGGCGTGCAGCTTGGCAGCAGAATCTGGTAAAATCTGCCCGCTCCTACCAAATCTCCGAAGTGCTCATCCCATCCCATGGCAGCCACAAGTCTGAAGGTCCAGGATGCTGAATCCCCTCCTCCCTTGGGAGCAGCAGGGCAGAGTGGAGCCACCTGCTCTCAGCACCCGCCTCTTCTTCTCTCCAAGGGGTGCAAGTAGGAATGGAAATTTGTAGCTTTAGAATTGCAAGTGATCGTCCTCTTCTCCTTCCCGTACCATTCCCCAGCCTTTTCCCTCGTTCCAGTTTCATTGCCCCTGCTTTGCTGCGGGCTGGGGAGCTGAGAGGTAGAAGTTACCACCCCATTTGGCGGATCATAGGACAAGGGTTGTCCTAGACAGGCATTCAGCATCACCTGAACACAGAGGCTGGACCCATCACCTTGTCCTTTTCAAGTAAAAGACTGAGTCAGTTCAGTTTTCTCACAAATATTCACAAGGATTGGAAAAATATCAAAGGGAATGAAGAAGAAATAACCTATTATTTAAAAAACCCCTAAATTTTGCTCTAAACTATTAATTTGTTGCATTAATGACTTTCAGGACTTGGTATCAAACTAGGGCTAATGGTCTGCCTCAGCCAAACAGATACCCAAATTTGGGTGAGCAAAGTGGTCCAAAGCAGAAATACAGACATTTTTTCGTCTAAAAGTATCTGGGAGGCTTTGTACTATGGAATAAATCATCAGCTCTTCTGTAAGCTTACATGTGAGAGGGGACTCTTCCTTGGAAGCCACAAGGATGCCAGAGCTCTCTTGGCTCCGGATAGAGGCTGGTGCTTTAATTCAGCTTGCTCTGTGTCTAGGTGGCCTCAGATAGGACACCACTTTGGCCAAATATGAATATAATTGTGCTTTTGGAATTGCCTCTCAATGGAAAAATGTGTCTCAAACGACACTACTTCAGTTTTGTCAACACCAACATAAAGATTTATTTTAAAAGCCTTTGAAGCATTGTTTGGATTTTGGCTTTCTTACCATACTACTAAACTTCTCATCTTTGCGTTCCTCCAATATTTCATGGAAGTCGTAAACTGTTGTACATATTTACAGAACAGAACCGATGTTGCCTTCCCTGTAGAGAATACAAATACCTGCATTAGTATTCACACAGTCCTACCATCATTACAAGCCAGCCTTTAACAGAAAAGCATTGTGTTTCACATGGAAAATTGGGGGGATGGTGGAGGGAGGGGGTGACCTGAACATAAATGCACTAAAGCAAAACTCATGTTTCAGTCACAAACTTGTATTTCTAGCAGTGCTCAAGTGCAGTATAGAGACAACTAATGAGGCCCTCCATACTTTTCTAGTTTCAAGGTGGAAGCTGTTAGTAATTTAAGACAGATAAAGAAATCCACTAATTATAATATTCTGAGATGAATGGTAGTCTCCAATTATTTTCCTGATTTGACACAATCTGGTAACAGCATAACATAACAACGTTTTACGCAATATCATGGGATTTTGTGAAAACAAAGTACAAACTGAGTTGGAATTTTGAGGACAACAACAATAGGGCGTTCGCAGGCCAGCCCATGGCTGGATTCATCTCCCTCAGTTTAAAACAAATACAGAAATGAACAGAGGAAAGCTTGATGTTGAAGAATAAGTGACTTTTCATAAGAATAAAAGTTGTGAAGGAGAATGTTAACAGGTAATAAAGGTTACAATGGATTATAAAATCATTGAATAAGTTGGATTGGAAGAGACCCTAAAGGTCATTTCATTCCACCCCGTGCCATGGATAGAGACACGTTCCACTATCCCAGGGTGTTCCAAACCCCGTCCATCCTGGCCTTGAACTCTCCTAGGGACAAGGCAGCCACAGCTTCTCTGGGCACCCTGTGGCAGGGCCTCAGCACACCTTTTTTCTGTAGTTTTTGCGCAATTTTAGCGATTCTACTCTTTTAGAAGCAATTTACATGTGCCTCATCTCCAATTGCTTAGTATCCACAAACCCAATAAAAGCTCAGAGCTCAAGTTTTCCCACTCCAAAATCCACTGCAGGTCAGCAAAACGTTTGCCATCCAACTTGGTATCTGAATACAAATAGCTGTATAAACCTCCTCTCATCTCGAGCATAATTTAATGCATTGATGAATGAACTGAAATGCCTGCAGGGGTAGGAGCTGGGCTGTTCTAGTAGCAAGGGCTGGTGTGACAGGGGTGCTACCCACATGGAGACCTCTCACTGCAAAACACACTTGTGCTTGGCCACTTGGGACAAGCTGTGTCTGAGTTTTACCATGAGTAACATGGATATTAAACATTTGTCTCCGTCCTGATGTATTGCCAGGAATTTCTGCTTTAGAGGAACATTTTGAAAGCTATAGAGGAATAGAGATGATGGCTGTGGCTATCAAGCCAAAGCTTAGCTGCTGGTGTAGTGTGTAAGCATAATGATAATGGGGAATGGTAAAGACATTTTAAAAGCTGCTCACTGACAGCTCCAGGTTTGATTCACATCTCCAAGCTGCCCAGCCAATTGCTAAGAGAGGAGGTGGGAAAAATAAATAAAAAGATCTTCTTGTCACACCGAGTTTCTCCAGACAGACCTGATAGCCCTGTAGATGAATACAGCTCATAACCAGCCGCATAAAAAGGGGCAAACAAAGGTAAAACACCATTAATTATGGAGCTCCTCTCCTTGTGAAGGCCACAAATCCCAGAGCAGCTGATGGGGTTGGAATCTTAGATGACACGCTGGGGTGGGAGCCGTGGGCAGTGGTGGGAGTGGTGCCAGGGCAGGGCTGGCAGCAGGAAGGTGGGGACGCAGCGAGGCAGGGCTCGCCGCTGGAGCGGTGTTATCCAGCCACGGCCCGGCAGAAACGGCTTCTGTTGCTACTGCTAATGATGAATACCATATGCTTGGCTCTTGCTGTTACAAAATAAGTTACGTTACTGCTGCCTGAGAGTGAATCAACTCTTTTCTTTCATTAAAAATAGACATTTGTGCCCATTCATATTTCCTCCGCACTTGCACACGGGCAAAAATGTTTTCAAAAAAAATCAAAATATCCTCCAACTATGGCTTTTTTCTGCCTTTCACCATACCATCACCTTGTTCCATTTCACACACAGCATCCCTTTTCCAAGACAATAATCCTGAAACAGAGAAGAGAAAGAATTGATACAATCATTCATTGAATTTTTTTCTTCTGTTACTTTGAACCAGTTTAATTCACTGTAGTTAGAACATAATATGTGATTGGCAACCTTGATTTGGGAAATCCTTCTTTAGACACAGGAAAAAGAGATGTTTGCTGTCGACATCTAATTTTATTCAGCCTCCACTATCTGAGTATCAGCTCTTTTATTAAAGTCATTCTGGCCACCACTTATTAATTTACCAGTGAAAAGGAACCTCCTGGATCCGCTTGTTTCCATTTATAACTTCATCTACAAACAACTTACTTTGTGATTTCACTAAAGGCCATCAAATCACAGGACACACAATTAATTCAATTAACATGAATCCTGCCAGCCTATCCACTCAAATACCATAGCAGTATTTCAAAGTTCCATCATCTAACGCTGTTGCCTTCAGTACGCCTGCATACTCCATGCTGTTGTGAAATGGAAAAAGACATTATTTTTATTTTTGTTTTCAAGTATTTTACAGATAAATTAGCAGATATATACGTATATGGTAACAGGCCCTAGCTGCTATGTGGATGCTCAAACACAAAAGCAGGGATGATTTAAGACTTTGACACATCTTTTTCTACTTTTAGGGTTTTGCTAAGGTCAGTTTTTACCAGTCAAATGAAACAAAGCTCCTGAGGAGTGACACAGCGTCAGCGCAGGTAGAAGGAGAGTGACACAGCTGAATGCCACAAAAGACCCCTTCTTCCTACTTCTGACAGAACAAACCTGCATATTGCTTCAAAGCCTGCTCTAAAGAGAAAACTGGAAAGATAATAAATAAATAAATAAATAAAAGACCGGCAACAAGCCTTTAAAATACAGACAACGCATTGCAGCACCTCTCCCTGTTTATTTTATGCCAAAACGATTTCCTATCCACCTGTTCGTAAAAAAAAAAAACCATAAGAGCTGAAAGTATCCAGTAATTGTGAGCTGGAGTCACAGGGAAAGCTAATACTTTGGCACGCAGCCTGTAGGAAAAAAGAACACAATGTATTGCTTCCGTCATATGTGCAGGATCTACAGGGGATCGTTTTCCTACACTTCAATAGGCCACTGTTAATGATCAGCAGTTGATTGGCCAAATTAACCCCAGGTCTACCTCCAAAATGATTATGATTGCTTATTATAATTAGGGATGACACTAAGGATATTAGGCTCAGAAGGGGTTTGGTTTGTTTGAATGAATGATGAATCATTCCATTCAAGGGTAGATGTTTGTGGCATGCTTTGGGCTTATGCATCTCCATGAAACTCTGGAGATAATCTCCTGGCTGATGGTAATTCTGGAGAAATGGGAAAGGGGGGAGGTCCCTTCTGGATTTTAATCTTATTTCTTCCCTTATGGAATGAAATTATCTCAACACTTCTCTGTTGAACTCTAGTCTATCACTTTAATTAAGTGTATCTGAGCAGTTATTGTGAAGTCTAGATCGTAGTAATAGGCTGGCAAACTGAATATTGGTGTCAAAAGATGGCAAGGACTGTCTGCTGCAGGTATTTATGGCCTTTATATGGCCCTTAGTAAAAGACAGGACTTTTATGCATGTCTAATGAACCAGGAAAAAAGAGAGGTCTAAATTCCCAGACCAAATCCAAGCCCTGATCCTGAAGTTTGGGAGTCTGAGTGACCACTGATCTAAATCGTGCCTGTCAACAGCCACTATCTCTAAAATAAACCAGCACCTGAAGTCACACCCCTTGAATTTAATAACTCTTGAAATTTGGCTCTGGTTTCAAAACTTGGCCTCAATCACTTTGTTATTGTACTCCCAACTCCCCTCTCCCTGGAAAAAAAAGGAACACCTCTAAGGGCAGTTTGAAATGTTGGGGTTCTGAATTAATGAACAGCCCCAAACACAGGGCTGGCTCCATTCTCCATCACAGAAGTGACACACATTACTGGAACGGGTTGCTGCAGAAGGCTCCAAAATGCTGAAATACAACATTATTTACCTTTCAACCACCTTTCCATTCATGTTTCAAACCTCCAAAGTGAGAAAAAAACCTATCTAGAGACAGAGCTGTGGACTCATCCCTGGACAGGCTGTTCCAGGCAAAGTTTGGGCTTTTTCAAAATAAGCCTCTCCCTCTTGATCCAAAAGCAGAGACAAGTGAACAAGAGACGTGGCCCCTGAGGTAGTCTTTGGAATTCTCAGCATGATCTTCCTTGAAAATCTGCCACCACAGCACCAAAATTCTTAGATTAACACACTTCTTTAGAGTGTGCAACATATCTGTTGCTGGGTTGTAGAAATTATACACAGGGTGTGCTACTGCATGTACAAAGCACGACCTTCAGCACTGGATTTGTCAAGAGATTTATGCACGGTTTGGAGAGAAAACCAAACTTTTCTGGTTTGTTTTTTTTTTTTTTCCCTTTTTTTTCCCCTCAACAGTTAGCTGATTTCCATGTGTAACTTTAGAAGCATTCCTTCTAATACCATGTAAGAGCAGCCTAAAAGTCCTTTTTCTGGGTCTGTCAGATAAAAATTTGAAGCCTCAGATCAGCAGTTCAAAACTGATATCTGTCACAGAGAAATTTTGGCCCTGGAAAGAATTATCCTTTACCTGTTACTGGAAAGCTGGTAACAACAACAATAATCTCTCCACCCCTTATTCCATCCCAACTGCACCTTCCATATGGAAAAACAAATATTCAAGTGAAAAAAGATAATGCTGGGCTGCAGGAAAAACTTCACTTTCTTTCTTTTCATATTTACTTTTACGCTTTAGTTTTCACATAGTAGTTAATACCAACAATTAAAATAAAATGGAGGTTTATGAGGCAAAATATAAATTCTGAGTTACTTGGTCTTTATTTTAATTTTTTCATTCTTCTAAGAGCATTGCTTTTCATAAATATATAGGTGCATATGTATTGATACTTGTGTCCTCTTATGTAGCTTAGAAATAAACATTGTAATTACTTTACCTCACCAGTTTTTCCACTACTAAGATCTATCTACCTATAGTTTTAAATACAGCAGCTACTTGACAGAGTATATTGATGGGCTTTAATCACTGCTGAACATTTCCTGTCTGTTTGTAGGCACTCAGAGAAACCCAAGGGGCATCATTTACAAGAGTCCAAACTGAAGAGATTTGACAGGATGTCACAGGGAATAATCCAAGAATTATGAGGGTAAAAACAGATATTGAATAGCACAAACCAGTGCAGCCCTGGCAGTTCAGCAGTGCCTGTAAAACCAGAAGAATCACAGTGGTGATCTCTTACCGACATGGCATGGTTAGAACAAATTATTTAGGAAATCTTTGTGGAAAGCTCAAATAGTGCTGAACTCCAGCTGAAGTGCACAGACAAGTTTGAGAGAAGGGGAGAGAAAACCCACTTATGTTCCAGTGTTTCCCCACTTCTTAAAAAATGATGTAATCAAACTTTGAGAGTTTTTAAAACTACGCACACACAAAAAAAAAGTTAGAAAGGCATTTCCATTTTCTTGTTAGAAACTATTTATAAAAAAAATAATTCAAGTTTCTTCAGTGCTTTTTGGTTCACACAGGAGTAAAAATCATGGTTAAAGCTGGAAAAGATCCTGTTTGCTACTCCAAGCCCAGGAATTGCAGGTGAGCTCTTTGCACACCAAGGCAATTCTGCACTGCTTTACCTGGGCACTTCCTCCCCCGGGGATTCAGAAGCAAAGAAGGGCCCGCATGGCACGGACAGGCCACTTCTGTCCTGCCTGACCCCAGAGCACGGTGTTTTACACGTGTAGCAGCAGCAGAGGTGGTGATTTGGCAGACGGGAACTCACAATAGGACCAAGTATCTACGGGAAAGAATCCAAGTCAGGGAGGTGACGAGGGAGCTCAGGAGCTGGGGGTGATGGGGAGAAAGAAAACAGGAAAGAAAAAGCAGTTGACAAGAGGAATGCTGACTCTCAAAAAGAGTCAGAGGAAGAAAAAGGGGAGAGAAAAACCAACATGAGTTATATTGATTAGGGGATATGAACACCACTAGAAAATAATATGAGCTGGGGACGTTATTATTCCCTGTGGTCCCGAGAGCTTCACCTTCCCATTTACAGAAACCTGCATTCCTTGACTGCAGACTGACAGGGAGCAGGTGAAAGGGAAAAGGTGTTGAAGGACTGGGAGGAGGAAAAGTGGCTGCAGAGATGCATTAGAGAAACTGGGTTTTGACAGGGCGCTATGTGTAATTCAACACAGAAATGCCCTTGACAACGTCTGGAGTGAACCCCCCAAAAAAAGTCCTCCTTGTGTGCTTACAGCTCGATTCTCAGCTCAGCAAGTTGCTAAGCCAGGGCCTTGGAGAAGGGAAGTTGATTCCTCTGGTAATGAAAAATGCCTGTGAGGAAGGAAAAGACATACGTGCATTGTGAAGAAAAAAGACCACAGCCCCTGGATTTATTATATACATAATAATTAATAATGACCCAATTTTTCCTATTCCAGATTTCAAAATTCCTTACTCACTTTAATTAAGTTCACTCTAAAAATAGGATGCTGTAGAACAAAGAACTTTTTTACTACTTTAAAAATGCAAGCTTACTCACTAGTTAGGATTTTCCCAGCTCTCCTTGCTTTGGTACAAAGAGCTATTATGACACAATATAAATGCGCTATCAATGGGAGACATTTTTAGATAAAACTTGATAATGTAACATTTACTGATTCCATCTGTCAAGACAGATAAAGAGAATGAGGCTTCATAGCAAAACACTCAGGGAACATAAAGGCAGCAACAAAAACAAGTGCATTCAGTGCAGACCCCACTTGTGGACCTACAATCTGAGTTACATGCTTTTCCCATAGACACAGGGCCCACTTCCTACACCAGTATGGCCGTAGGATCTCCACTTTCAACAATACAATTGCATTTACTTGACAGCATTCAGGGCTTATTTACATTATGCATTTTTAAACCTCTTAATTCTGCCCTCTGCACACAGTTTTGATGACGAAGAGCAATATGGGGCTATAGAGTTGCCTAAACACAAGGCCAGTCCGATGAGATCTTCTTCTCTAAGGCCCATCAGCAGCACTGGCCTCAAACACAGCTCAGAAGCCTCACATTCCCCTTCTGAGCCACAAACCTGATTTAAATTCCGAGCAAAGACCAGCATCCCCAGTCATGAAGAGCAATTGCTCTTTAAACAACTTTTGTAAATGCTTCCTGTGCCAGCGAGGGAGCGCAGAGTTTGCTGAGGTGAAAAAAAGCAGACGGACAGACCTCCCCATGTCCTGCTTTGGTTCCAAGATTTCAATAATGAACAGGGGTGTGCAAAGAAATGAAAGCAGTGGAAGTGCCAAAGGTATCCCTTGGAGATGTGAGTATCCTGTTGTCATGTAAAAGAGCTCTTGAATGATAAAGAAGCGGAACCCAATTACAACTGGTTTCATGCTAATCTGAACCCACAACTAACTGTAGGCACTGGATACTGTCGTGGCCTCCACAGTAATTAATTCACCTCTTCCTTCCCAAAACACGCCAGGAAATTAATTTCCATTGCTGGAATTAATTTGGCACTAGAAGATGTGCAAACACTGTTTGGAGTTACCTGGCAATGATTTTGAGGTCTTCTCTTGGATGCAGAGGAACGGTGTCTGCCACCTCATGGAGGCTCAGAAACACCACTGCCATGGAAATCTACACTGGCCCATGCCTGCCACTGGAGAATGGAGCTTGTCCCAACCTTCCTTTGGGAACGATAGGCACCACCAGGCAAGGAGAAGACTGCAATGGGCCAAGCTGGGGCATTTAAATGGATGAACTCCGAATCCTGGTGTTAACACAATGTGCTCTTTATGGCCACGCAAAGGAAGAAACAGTTTAAGAGCAAATGAAACAAACTAATTAAAGAACAAATGAAAAGTGAATAAGCTCTTTCAGGCCATTGTAAATGAACATGAACACCTCACTGGCTTTGTGAGAAGACGGTGATAAGAATGAACTTAGAGGTCTTAAGAAATCTTCAAGGTATGAGTGTAAAGTGAAGTCTGCTATGTAAGGTAAGTAAAAGTCAGATTTTAAGCTATTTTGGGTTAATTTTCATATGTTTGGGCACTGAAGGATTCCTAAAACCATTTTCACCAGAGCTTGAATTCCAGTTAATGAGGAGAATTTTACATGCAAACAATCTTAGACTGTTCAGAAGTATTCTCATTAATTATCTATTTTTTTTTTTTTGCTGCTATGACCACTGTTTTATAACTGTGTACAGAAAGATCACCAAGATTTTAATTCTGTCAGCCTTGTGAACTCATCCTGCCAGATAAATACCAGCGAACCAGGAATGGTGTGACATAGGATTTTGGCTGTGTGGGGAGATATAAAAATGTTTAGTACAAATCTTCCTTATTTTAAAAGGCTTCTGAAAATAAATAATCATCCTCAATTCTGTTAGAAACCAAATCTTTTTTAGCTTAAGTGCAAAACCAACACGATACAAGAATGTCACTATGTACCGAGGGGTAATTTACGAAACTTGCATGGATAAAAAATTAAATAATTCTTATCCCTCTGGATAACTTTGCTTTCAACCAATCCTTCTGTTTTCTCTCTCTCAGCCTCGGAAGGTTGATGTTTATCTGTGAGCTCTGAAGAGACATTAGAAAGCAAAGGACTGCATCACATCCGTGGGGCACAAAGAGGCTTTGCTTCCCCAAACCTGCAGCTGGTGACACTGGACCGCTGAAATGATCACACAACAAGGCTTTGGACCCGGGACAGCATCTGGAAAGCATTTGCTTTACCTCTTCACTACTTTTTTCCTGGAAAAATTCCACTTTTTAGAACAAAAGCTAAAGCTTTTGTGATCAGTAGGGATGTGATAGAGATATACCCCCCTGGATCACATTTTACTTTTTTTTTAAGTAAAAAAATGTCTTATCCATCACCTGAAATTAAAAAAATACCTCCCTGCACTAACCAAACTTAATTTTCTGAACTGCAGTTTTTTTTGCTAGGTAGAGAGGAAAAAAAAAGGAAAGTAACCCTTGAGAAATGGAATTCTGCCCATAGACTGATGACTAGAGATCACATTTCTAGTGGGCTTATAACCTGCTCCAGTGAAAACATAATTTTTAATTTGCTTTTAGGGTTATTTATTTTTTTTATTATTACACTAAGGGTTTATAATTTAACGTCAAACATAATTTTGCACGAATTACGAGGCTGCACTATGATGCTGAAGATAAGATGTATGTGACTGGTTGGCACGGCCTCAAACTCGGTTTCTGAGAAAATGGATCACTAATTGGCAGGCTGCCATCCCATACACTGCTCAGTGCAACTTTACATGAAACAAGCTATCTTTTGCAGGGAGCTACGGCACATCACCCTTCCAGACACTACAAAGAAAACTAGACATCCTTTAACAATGTTGTATTTACCATTTCAGACCATACAGGCAACATTTGATGTTGGAATCATGTGATAATACTAAATTCATGCCGTTCTTAAAATAAAAAAAAAAGATTCTTAAATGTTTATGCCTTTTAAAAAAATAAGACTTTTCATGTAGCAATTAAAATCCTAAATTATTGGTCATATCACTTCATAAAAATCACACCAATTTTGATTAATTGTAGTTCAGCCATTTAAGAGCTGAAAAAACATGATTTTTTACTATGATGTCATTTTCCCATTCATTCCAGTGGTAAAAGCCTACCACCACAGCTACAGAAAGAATAATATAAAAATTAAAGCATGGAAATGATCAGAGGAAATAATTTTGACAATGAAGTAATTTCCTAGATTGGTTTTTAAGTATGACTTCTTTGTCAGCTTTAAATAAAAAATAAAAGATGCCATGATTTTATTGAACTTGCATGGGGAATGAGTAATGTGCATATGTAAGAAGTGGTGTCACTTCACTTGAAAATCAAACCATATGCTCGAGCCCAGCTAGAACAGAACACCCCAAGAGTAAACCCAAATCAAACATCTACACAGGAGTCCTGAGCCAAATTTTGGTGCCTTCAGAACCAAGGAGTCCTGAACATAAAACCTCCCAAAAAAGTAGGATGTTGAGGTCAAAGGCAATTCCATGACAAATTGACAATATGGCCTTCATTCAAATTTTCATTCATGACTGTTACCAATACCTTACATTTCCTATCTGAAATGCCTGTAAATTTTGGAGATTTTTCTTCTAAATCAGTAATTTCAAAATTTTTGCTGTTGGTTTGGGGTTTTTTTAATATTGTTTTTGAGTGCAGTTGAAAGTGAGGCCCTTGCGTATGTTTGTATTTTCATAGGTGCCAAACTGATGCTAGGATCCAATCCAACTACTTTGGAAATCAATTGGAATTTTTCTCTTGACTAGAATTCAAGCATCTGTTATTAGCAATTTCAGAGACAGAAAAAAAAAAAAAGTCAAAAATAATCCAAAATGTGGTGTCAGGGCACCAAAATTTTCTCTATTGCCTTAGTTCCTCCAGAAATTGTGTCACTTGTAAACATCTTTATTTCCCAGAAGGATCCCAAAGATGAGAAAAAAGCAGCAGGGACAATATCCTTGTGACAAACTTCTACCCAAAAAGTGACAGCGTTCCCCACCAGCGCCTTGCTGGAACAACAAAACTCCAAGTTCAGACACAGATGCAAAGCCCTCACACAATCCTGAACTTGCAGGAGGGTCCAAGAGAAGAACCATTAAATGAATTTCCTTTTACAGCAGTTTACATCCTCCCAAAATGCCTTTGAACTGGAAACAAAGCAGAACTTCTGGAAGGGACCTTAAATCTTATCTCGTTCCAACCTCCCCTCTCATGAGCAGGGAACACTTTCCACCAGACCCGGCTGCTCAGAATTCCATCCAAGCAGGCCTTTTTCCGAGATTCCGAGGCCTCAGTTCCCCCATACAGAGAGTATAAGGGCCCTCAACTAACCCACACCCAGAACAAGATCCGTCCTTTCAGACTCAGAGTGTGTTTTTTCATTACCAACCTTCCAAGTTAAGGAAAACTTCAATTCAAACCCAACATCTCCAACACACCCAGCCACCAGCTAAATCTACTTTAACATGCCTGAGAAAGAGGGAATCCCCACTGCAAACAACACAACTCAGAAATGTTGCTACTGTCAGGAAATGAAATTTCATGGGAAAAAGATGAAGAAAAAAAAAGAAAAAAGAAAGAGAATCAGGAGGGAATCATTCTGCCTGCGCAGAGCCGCGGGGAGTGAATCACCAGCACCAAACTGGTTTTGCTTTAAAACCATGCAACAGTTTGTGTATTTAGGGACAACAATCCTCTAGCAAACAGACATCAACAAAGTTTGCTCTAGGAAAGTGTGCATATGTTTGGGGTAAGGAAGTGACCTCCGGAGAAGAAGATCCAGGCTCCCTGCAGTGCTGAGTGAGGACTCCCTTTGGTCCTGTCTGAGTCTCCCAAGGCTGCTTCTCTCACAGGACTGACCCAAGGAAGGAGAGATTTACAACCTCAAACATCTCACTGCAGTTTGCTAACTGGGACATGCAGTTGTAGCAGCAGATAAACTTCAATTTATTTAACTTAAACCACTACAACCTTCCATTATTTTTTTTATCCCCAATGTTCTCCAATACAGAGACAATTTCTTGCATGTAGGGGGTACTTTTGCAGCTTTCATGAGGTTGCTGCACTTTTTGCTCACGTGGTAACCTGGTGTGTAAGATATTTTATTTAAATCACTGAAATTTAATAATAAAATATGCCAGCCACCACAGGAGAGAGAAGCTGTTCCCACAGTGCAAGCCAAATATAAGAGGGGACAGCACTGACCATAGAAGACCTGGGAAAAAAGGATCAGTAGAGGGTGTTCCCTATCCCTTTAAAATTCGTGGATGGTTTCTTTTCCAAAAGCCTCATTTCACATCATAAACCATAAAAAGCAATCAGAACCTAGCCGGGGTTTCATTTTTCTGCATGTACGTAGGATATTTCGTGAGATGATTTTCATGTCCAGTCTTGCACTACTGGAAGTCACGTGGATACAAAACTCTCTTTACCATCCAAGGGCTGTGGAAGTTCCTGGAAAGTGAACTTTAGCTAAGTCTAAGAATTAACTACAGTCAGGCCATCACTTTGCTCACATTTCTCAATTTTCCTGGTAAGGGTCTAGAATCAGAAAGTGATTATTCCACAAAATGATTTCACGTAAACACACAAATGCAAAGTCAGGAGTTTCTCTTTTCATAGTGATTGACTAGTACAAACCTTTCAGCTTTGCTTGATATATCCAAGTTTTTCTTCTCTTTCCTAAATTATGTGCATAATCATCGTTTCCTGTTACCAGATTGCTCTAATGAGTGTACAGGAAATAATATTTCAAAAGACTTCTACAGACTTGTAAGACATCATTCCCACTCTTGAATGATTTGATTAAAATATTTTTGAGTTCTAGTTAAGAAATTACTCTCTTATAATTTTATTTTGCCTTTTTATTTGTGCTTGTACTCCACCATAGTGCACCATAAGAGCCTCACTTATCCCTCACTAAGCAGCTGGAAATCATAGAATGGTTTAGGTTAAAGAGACCTTAAAAACAACCTCATTCCAACGCCCTGCCCTGGGTAGGGACACCTTCCCCTAGACCAAGTTGCTTCCAAGCCCCAAACAACACTTGAATATTTAAAAAAAAAAAAAAAAGGGTTTGAAAGCATCTCTTTTGCCAGCAAATGGGTGAGCTTTGTCAATGACTGATCTTGCAGTGGTGAGAAATGACTGCTGTGTTACCTACAATATACTAATCCAGCAACAAATGGTTTCTACTCATCTCTGGAAACTCTTCTCGTTGACTTGAGTTGACTTCATGTCCCTCCCATCTCAAAAATCCTGCTATAAAACTCTTATTTCTCCCCATTCTCAGACACACTTCTCTTTGGTGACTCACCCAATCAGCGTCTGACCCAATTCATCCAGAATCTTTAAAATGACAACAAAACTGTAAAATAAACTGATATTTTTCCAGAGTTTTTGCATTAATTCAGCAACCCATAACAGTGACCACAGATGGCCACAAGCCCACGGCCCAACATCCTCCTGCCTTATCCATGACCTCAGGTGCCAGCGTGGCTTTTCCCACTAAAACACACCTCCAGCCTTCAAGCTCTGAGCCCAAGCACTGCACACCCTCCCATTTTCCTTTTCCCCCCTCCTTTTCACACAAATAAACAGACACCACCCCAGCACACAGCCCAGTGCTATTAGCACAGTATCACAGACCTCCAGGTCTTTTTGGCAGTGCTAGAAGTTCTATGAAGGGCTGTTTAATCAGTACTGTAATATTAACACAAATAAAAAAGAAAAAAAAAAACCAAATTAAAAAAACTATAAAATGCGTCATAACCTCCCACCTTTACACATATCAAGAATATTTTATTTCAAAAGTAATTAACCAAAGTACTTGGGCTCTCTGCAGTGTTTCTTGGACTGTTTGTTTTCGATGTTTTTTTTCCTTCAAGGAAATAGGGAACACGTGAGATCAGTTTTTAAGTCCTTTAATTCACACTGGTTTTTTCCCCTCTCTCCAGTCTGCCCAAAGACTTTTAGGTTTTCAGATGAGCAGCAGGATCAGGGCAGAGCACAAGTGGTGGGACTGAGTGCCAGGTACTATCCTGCTCCCATCCCACTGCTTCTCTCTGGCATCCTATAGCCAAGCCTCTTTCTTCCTCAGCCCTCCTTTCCCTCTATACTCTTTTCTCTTCCACAATTATTCAGTTTGTAAAATTCTCCAGGACAGGGATTGCTTTACAACTGTTGTTACCCATTGTATCTATTGTTATTATTAATATAATAATTATTATACAAATGCAGACAGAGCCACAAGTCACACAAATCACGTGTGTCACCTGCTGGTTCATGTTTCGTGTTCCCAAAAAATTACCCAAACTCCAGATTTTCACTTGGGCTTTTCCTCCTTCTAAATTAAATATATGCAACAGCAAAGTTATTTCAGGGGATGCTGAGCATGCCGACGAAATAAAAGTTATTTCAACAGCACACTTTTGCTTTTGTGGAAAAGAAAAGAAAATCTAAGTCTGTCTGTTCCCAAACTCCACGTGAATTATTAGTGAAGGAACTACTGTCACCTGAAGCTGCTGTAACTTGCATACACGCCTACCTGACTGCTCCAAAATCTTGGAATCCATCTTTTGCAGACACATATAAAAGCCCATATGCTTGAAATAAAAAAATAAAGCAGACAGAGATGTTCCTGGAAAGTCTGTAAGCTCCA
>VZRQ01001131.1:845916-862439 GCA_013397975.1 Machaerirhynchus nigripectus
CTATTGTGTTTGAGGTCAGAAGGACCACAGAGCAAGCCACCCTCAAATCAAGTCTGAATATTTCATTTTAGGATCCCTTTCGCTTGCTTCATTTCTTTTATGTTTATATCTGCTTTTGTTTCTATAACACATGGCACCAAACAAGTTCAAGTAGATGGCTTAATCAAATGAAAAGACCCCTTTTCCTTAAAAAAGAAACCAAAGCAAAACAAAGCAAAACCAACATGGATATATTATGAAAGTTAAAGGAAAAAAAAAAAAACCTCTAAGAAATGAACATACTTTTTCAGTTATTAATAATCAATTTCTTCAAGTTGTTTTTTAACTGCTTTTCACATCAGCAACCCCAAAGAGTAAAAATCTTACAAAATTCTTACATCAGCATGAATATTGCCCCCATACCCGTACTATATGAGAACAGGGATACTTTTTGCCCTGTCAAAGCTGCATCTGATACTTTCTGGACTCAACCCTTCCCTTTTGTATCCTCCTACCATTTCCACTGGCTCTTTAATGTACTCCCATTGCCAAAATTTGCGTGTGTGTAATTACAGCGCAGGAGGCATCACACGGGGACCTCCCAGCCGCTCCGCGCAAGCAAAACAAAGTAAATCCAGAAAAGTTCACACTTCCAGACTGCAACTATGGAGGAGCCGCTGAGGATCTGGGACTTGTTTTGGCCTAATTTACGAAGATATTGTGCTAAAACTGATAAAATGCTGCCGGATGATGAACTGGGTTTGGAGCCAGGAGAGTTTGGAGCAGGGGAGGAGAGCTGCGAGCCATTTGAGCATCGCCCTAGGAAAGCCATCGGAACAACCCCAAAAACAATGGAGTGAGGCGGCCCTTGGACGCGATGACGCGCTGGGCGAGAGCCTTGAAGTCAATGGGAGGCTTGGCACCGGTTTTAATTAGGCCAGGATTTCAGCCAGTGAGCTTTGGGCTCTTAGCAGCCCATTGGGAAAGGGGCCAACCTCGGGAAGAAAGAGGCTGACCAGCAGGAAGAGGAAGCTCCCGGATTTCCCCACAGCAGCAGCTTCCTTTCTCCTGGTGCTCAAAAAGTGACGAACCTCGTGTCTCGGCTCAGCGCGAGCGGCGCTGGGACCCAAACCACAACAAACAAACCCAGACACCAATTTTTTTCTCCTCTGCGTGATATCTGGAGGGAGATGTTCATAGAAGAGCCAGTGTAGGAGAGGGGCCTTGCCAAGATCATCTGTAAACGCTCAAAGCAGAAAAGCTCAGACAACAGCGACCCATTCCAGCAACAGGAATTGCTATGGAAATATCCAGAAGTTATTTGTCCACAATAAAAAAATCCCCACCTCACAGAGTCACCCCTACAGAACATCAGACACTGGAGGGGTAGTTGTTCTTCCCAGTTTTAACTCCTTGTTTTTTTTCTCCTAGAATAATTTCTGAGTTCTGCATTTTGAGTCTCGGTAGCTTCTGAGATGACGCTGAAGTAAATGGACTTGCCTCCCTAATGCAGCTTCTGAACAGGTGAAACATTCCTAAATAGTGGAAGAAAACAAAACTTGCTGGAAACACAGAGGGCAATGTCATCAGAAGCAAAAGGTAAAAGAACCATCAAGTAGGTTTACCGAGAATCATTAAGTAGGTTCACAAGAACAAATTGATCAATAAGTTAGAAAGAGAGAGCAAACTGGGGAGATTCCTGTGGTGTTGGGATTAACTCAGTGCCTCCTACAGTCAAAAAGTTCGTTGCTCTAATCCCTGTGTGCACCTGGGGTGTGCACTGGAGGCTGCAGCCCTCCCTCCGCTGCCCATGGCACGAAACCATTATCCATATTTTGGCAAACACCTTTGGCCTCAAGGTGAGGTTGCTTAAATGAGTTAGAAAAGGTTGTCCCTGTTGAATTTTCGTTTGATATTTAAGGATATGTCACTACCACCACTTAAGACTTTTTAGGGCACAGGCAAAGCACTATCTTAAATCTCATTCCTCACTAAAAGCACTCCATCATACCAGGGGAAGTCTGAAGAAGCTGAGAGACCAGAATGAAATTAGAAAAATAATGTAGTATAAGCAAAGTAAATTTCCATGTACACACTGCTAACTCCACACGTGGGGCATACAGCACTTCAGCACAGTAGAGAATTATTCAAGAGAGAGCTAACACAGTAGAGATTTGCTGCCTAAAGATGTCCAAAAGCCCTGGGAACAGCTCCCATAAGAGTTTACCAGTGGAAACTCTTGTTGAGTTTATGCCTAGAAATGAAACTAATCTCCACTTCCTTCAAGAAGAGTGATATCACTTCTTGTCTGAAGACCTTTAACAGCTTTGTAGGGTTTAAATTAATCTTTAAGGACATTTACTATTTTAATATAACAACCACCTTCTAGACAAGCTAAAAAGCAGATCATATTTTTATATATTGCAAATATACGTAAATCTACATCTATAGGTGTGTGTACACTAGTACACCTAAACTGATTCCCATCAAGCAGGTACATGCTGCTGCTTTTCCCTTCAATTTGCCTCTTAAGATATCCGGCACCATTGAAGCTGGAGGTCATAAGGACTTGCAAGCAAAAGGCAAAACTCAAGTCTTTTGAGCTAATCACAAGACCTAAATCCTTTCTTGTACATATGGGATAAAAACACATCAAAGAGCACATGTCAAAGGAGATGACGTAAGTCATCTCCATTATTGGCATTTTATGGAACAGTGAAAGCAGCCCTGAGTAAACAAGAGGCTGGCAGAAACAAGTTAATTTAATAGAGGTGTCATTTTTGAAGATGAACACTTGTACTCGAGACAGACGTATTAGGGTAGTTTTCCAAGCGTGAGAGGTTCACCAATAATTACGCTGTGTCCTCTGCAGATTCCACTGAATTTAAAAACTCTCCCTTTTTCTCAAAAAAGCAACTTTCTTGCCAGCAGTTTTAATTTCTCTGGCTGCACCAAATACACAGAGAGGCAATCATTTTTTTGGTGGAAAAACCACAGACGTCCGGTGCTCTAGTTCATGTTAGTAAGACATCACAAACCTTCACAACCCCAAAATTTTAGCATAGCACCTGCAAGAACCACCTTCAGCAGTATCTCTTACTTGAGGAGGAAAATTTTAAGTATTTTCAGCAAGGCAGATTCTTGCATAAAATAAATATGTGCATCAGGCAGATGCAGAGAATAAATATACACAAACATCTCTGGGATAAATCCATGTGTTAACAGGGAAAGTGTCTCAGGTATCTCACCACTGAAATAAGGGTAGGAACCAAGTGCTGCCCTTCAGGGTTTGCAAGGATTTCCCTCAACTGCTTTGAACCTTCTCTGCCCTGCCCTATTTCACCACAAACACTGACACTGTAAGAGGAAGTTACTTCTCTTCTCCTCAACTTTTTTTTCCTTTTAAAGACAGTCTGAAAATCAGATTTTTTCCTTTCTGCAGCAAACAGAAGCAGATCAAATATTTTAATTACTCTTGGGTCGTTTGCACTCATATAATTTCATACCCACATATCTTCAATATTTATAGCAGACACTGAAGAGATTTAACATATGTAGTGATTTTCACCAAGTAACTCCACACTCTCCCTGAATACAAAGATGTAATTTGTCACCATTTACACAACCCACTAAAAATCCAGCTAGTAATTCATGTGAACAAGTTCCTCCTCAAAGATTTTAATTAAAACACAAATGCCTTGCACACTTCAAATTGTGATATCCTGTACATGTGTTTTAACTACAGCCTCAGCAGAGGGAGGGGTTTGGAAATAAGATTTATTCTCGTATCTGAAGAACGTCTAAGTAATTAGGTGGACACAATAAAATACATGTTTTTAAGAAACCCCAAAATGACAACTCTGCTAAGAAGCATGTAAAATAAAAATAAAACATTTAAGAAGTAATAATAATCATTGAGATAAAAAAGACATGTTCAGGACTAAAGCAAAATATGATTTACAGGACAGCAACTTCATATGTTTTAAAGGAAAGTTCGTGTTCTTTGGAGAATACCATGAGGAGTTTTTCAGAAAAGAATCCATAAAATAGGAAATTTACTGTAAAATTGAAATGGTACCTGACAGGGGACCTAGGGCTGTTTTACAGAGACTGTGTGCGCTTGCGGGTTCAGTGAATTAAAAAACAATAAAAAAAAGTTATGATTATGACACAAAAGGGAAAGAAAGGGCCTCAAAATAGGAGTTACTGAGGAAAAAAATATAAGTAACACATCCCCATCACTTTCAGAGCCTTTCATGTTAATGAGAGGCTAAAGCCATCGCTTTTGGATACTTGCATCTTTGTGTGGATATATTGACACTGCAAAGTGGCTGCAGAAATCGTCCACCAAAGGCCACGTTTTGCCCTCTGTTGCCCACAAATACCTCCAGTGGAATTCAAGAGGAGTCGCTTGCACACATAGCTGGCCCCAAAATCTGTCCCTCAAGTTGCTGAAAATCTCCCTGGAATGAAACAAATGTGATAATAGGAACAGCATATAATAAAATAACTGCGCTCTCTGGAGACCCCAAGACCACATCCTTTGTTTCTCTGGAACATTCCTTGGTAACTTTTCAGCTCTGTCTTCTTTTATTGCCCAAAACTCTGCAGTATTCCTGTCCTCCTCCTCATCATCTTGTTTTTTATCACCAGTCTGCAATTTGTCAGTAACCTCTGTATCTTAAAAAGCAGGCCCAAAGCTTTCTCCAGGCCCTCTTTGAGAAAGTGAAGATAGATGTGAAGAGATGTGTTTGACAAACTGACGCCCAGCAACAATTCCTAGGAAATATGGACGGCTTCTTTTTCCTCGCTGCTTCTATTTTCTGTTTTATCAAAAACTATGATTCATAATTTCTGGAAACTGGGGCCAAGTGGGGTGAAAGGAACTATAAATACCCTAAAAATACATATATATGCCTTCGCCCTGTCACTGGTATATGCTCAGTGTGGCTCAAACTACAGGACTTCTTGGGGATGCCTCACGTTTTCCCTGGACAGCCAGGAGGGTGTCAGCTAAGATTTCCTGCCAGGAATATTTGCTTATTTGAAGTAGGACTAAAAGTGCAATTCTTAGCACAAATAAATAATGCTACTCTGCCTTACGCAAGTTATCTGCTGTGCCCTTGGTTTTGCAAATTCTTGATTGTATTGAGTAATAGTCGGGACATGTTAATATTTCTACATACTAAAAATGAGACAAAAACCTCCAAATAAATTTTTACTAGACATAAATAATTTACTCTTTCCTTTAAACACAGGTTAGGTGAAATTCATCTTAGGGAAAAAAAAAGGAATGGTAAGAAAGAATTATGTACTGGAATCAGTTTGTGTAATCTGGCTGCATTTGTGGCTTCTATTTTTTCTGGGAAGGAGGTCTCAAATGGTGTCAGTGTATTTCTTCTGTTCTCTAGTCCTAAGGGAAAGTTGACCTTATTTTCATTTTCCCACTGTCTCAGCCTTTGGTTTGCTGCAGAATTCCAGGAAGAACTTCCTGCAGGAGAACAATATCTGGCACCCATCGAGCTGACTAAGTGAAGGAGCAGTATACTAAAGGGTAGGTCAGCTTCGAGTAAATAAGGTAAATCACTGTTATCCTGGATACAAGACCTCTGAGGCAGAGCTGCAACACCTTTCAGGAAGCTGGGAAGAGCGTGCCGAAGGCTGCTGCTCTCCTAGGAACAGTAAATGGGCAGAGGGTCATTCTGTCATAAATCCAGTTGCACTTTAGTGCACATCTTTATTCTATTAAAAAGAACGCATCAGAAATGTTTCCGCTGAACTTCAGGCTTGAGAGAGAGGGTTTGGTTGGCTTAATTTTTTTTAGGTTTTTTTAGAGTTTTCGTTAATATTTTTAGCAAATGTATGTACTTTTTGGTGCTATATGGGCGTAATCAAAATAACATGAGCAATAAGATTGCCAAGAGCTGTTGGCAAGTCCCCTCAGTTTAAGTACTAACGTAGATGCACTTTCACAGAATCATAGAAAGACTTGGTTTGGAAGGGATTCCAGGCTCATCTCATTCCAATCCCTTGCCGTGGGCAGGTACACCTTCCGCTAGACCAGGTTGTTCAGAGCTTGGTCAACAACACAAGGCTAGGTCAGGGCAGCAAGAGAAGGTCTGTGGTCTCTGACTCTCAGCAGTGAATCCACACTCAGAGTAGCTTTTTCTTGGTTTCTCATAAGCACTGACTTAGAAAAGAGAAATATGATGGGGCTCAGTCTGGAAGATGTGTTTATTCTACCTAGTGCGCAAATTAAAGGTGGAGCGATTTTCCTGCAGCCAGCAGCACGCATGAAGCGCATTCCTTATTTACCTGTCCAGGTCTAGCCACAAAAAAAGTAAAGAAAAAAACAAGAAATGTGGGAGAAAGTATAAGAGGAAATTAACAACCTTCTCTAAATTCTACCAGAGCAGTTCTGCAAACCCACAACAGCAAAAGCACAGAGCACAGTGGTGGGCTCCCTTCCCACAGGACTGCGTCAGGACACCAAACCTGGCTGCACCAACCCTGTCCCTTAACTTCCTCTTTCCCAACTTTGATCCAAACCTCTAACCTAGATCTAAGAAACATTTTCTGATGAAACAGATGTACCAGTTCCTTTTCACCAAAGCCTTGTGCCAGGAGTGGCTCAACACATCCGTAAAGGTATATCTTTATACATCCTTAGCTCTGGAAAGCCATGAGCTGCAGTCACAGGAAGGTGGGAAAGCACATCAGAAACACTGGCCACACTCACATAACCCTGCCAGGTAACTCCACTGGCTCCGTGGAAAATTATGGACAACACACATCACCTCTGTTTGGGGTGGCCATTTCCTATTCGCATTTCTGTTCTGGCAGCTAAACTGTGACCACAGGCGCTGGATACACATGAGCCTACAGTATTCCCTGACCCTTTTGGCTCACTCCTTTATTAACTCAGTCCCTATCCAACCCAAGAGTGGGTTTTGTGCAGCAGAACATTCCTAGTAAACACCCACATCCCATTCAAAACCACTTTCAGCGCTGATACTATTCTTGAAGTCTGTGGTTAATCTGGACTCTAATTTCAATGCTTTTGCAGCAGCTGAGAATCCATTGCCTTAAAGTGTAAAACCAGAAAGGATTAAATGAAATTTAAAAAACAGAGCCTCTTCTTTGAGGCAAACAGGCATATGGTTTAAAATATTTCAGAATTCTAGCTGTACCTGTGAAACATAAGCCTAAGCAGATCACAAGCCTGGGTGCTAGTTAACCAGACTAGTGCAAAAGCCTCGGTGCACTTAAATTAGAAGAGTTTTAGGGGAACGCATTCCTTTGAGTTGACATTGGCAATCAGATTAAGACACATGGCATCCATGGGGCCATTATCCCAAACTCAGTTTGGGAGGGTACAAGTGATCTGCAGAGAGCAGTTGCCCTTGAGATGAAGGGAGTAGCAAGGCAAAATAGACGGATGTATAACAACCACATGTTTCTTGAGGGAAAAGTAGGCTCTGGCAGAGCTCCAGCAAGGGTACAGCAGGCAGCTGTATCTTGCTCTGAAAATGCAGCAACCACCTTCTAGAAGAGGATGAAAAGGGGCTACTTTTCCCTGTGTAGAACTCCTCACAATCCACAGTTGTGTCTCCGGTGCAAATTTACACCAATGTTTTATTATTCTCACTAGGGAGGAGCATGTTTCTGTAAATGCATTAGAAGTGTAAATATATTAATGCAATACTTTCTTCCAATTAAATAATTTATATGCTCCCTTTATAACTGAAGCATGAAAGAATGTGTGGCTTTCTACTAATATTTGAAATGGCAGTGGTTCAAGTAGTGCCACTTTGGGGAGTCGACAAGCTGTAGGTAAAACAGGAGTGGATGATCAGCAGCAGTCGTGTTATCCGGGATCCCTGTATCTTGCTGTACTATTACATGTACCTGTGGCTGCATCCCACCAGTGAAAAATAAACATCTAAAACACATACTACATTTTTAGTGCTTTCCCCCTAAATAGGAAATAGGAAAAAGACAGATATTCCATAGTGCAACGTTAAAAATGTAATTTTTCCCCCTCCGACTTTTGTGAGAACGTGCAGGTCAGACCTCTACAACAGCTCTCTCCAGGCAGGGAAAATCATTTCCTGTCTCTTTTCCCATGAATTTTGTTGCAATTTGCGGGACTTTGTGGGAAATTTGCCACAATCTGTGGGATGCTTTGTTCCTCTGTGGGAGTTTGTAGTTGTGCACCGCTGCAGCCTGAAGATTTTGCTGAGATGTAGATTTTATATGGTGTGATTTAAACACAGAACTTCAGGTGAGGATAGAGAATGGCCTTGTTTAATCCAGATCACTGGGAACAAAGCATTGCTCCACACTCACAAAGGTTTAAAGTCAGCTGGACAATCAGGAGCCCCATTCACCAGCCGTAGGTCAAGAATAATTAAGGAAAAAGAAAAATTAATCTTCTCCGGAAGAAAATCATTATTTAGAACAGGGGAAAAGCTTGAAGGGAAAAAAGCCCCAAAACGTAACAAATTAAACACATTAAAACACATTAAAAAAATCACAACAAATACCATATATACCATACAATTGAGAAAGGAGTTAACATTTTGACTTCACTTTTTTCCTGCCTTTCACAAAAAAGCCCAGCTCCTCTCCATCTCCCAGGTATCTGATGAGCAAATATTGCAAAGTTTTGGCTCCATGTGATTTCTAAACGGTACAGGAGGAAGAAGTGACCGTTTCTGACAGAGCTGACATTCTAAGGCAATCTTAAAAAAATTAAAAATAATGAAAAAAAAAAAAAAAGGGAAGGGTGGGGTAGAGAGAAGTGACGATATGACAAGAGATAAACCCAAGTGAGGAATATAGAGGGCAGGGGGAGTATGAATTCACCAGGCGTTTGTGTGCACAGACACTGATCAGTGCAAGTGCTTGGTGAGCAGAAGATAAAGGAAAAGGACAGTGGCTGAACTGAGGAGTGACAGTGAATGACCCTCCAGGAACACTTTTCATTTACCTCTGAACTCCACTACTCCAACAGCTCTTTAGTTAATATTTGCTCAGGTCAGACATACCAATACCACCGTGTAGAGACACGACTTTTTAAGTCAGCTTTCTCAAAACCTTAAAAGCATGTTTGGCTTCCTGGAATGATGCTGGCGCTTCATTTTCAGAAAGCAGAAACTTACCATCCTCCTGGTTCCTCTAATTCCAAGTGAGAAAAGTAGAAGTGCCCAGTGTTTTCCAGTACATATCAAGAACTTTGCCAGTCATAAACCGCTAGACTTCCCCACCTCCAGTGCTGGGCTACAGTAGCTTTGTGACAGACCTACATTCATCCATGATATGGAGACAGTTTGAACCTAAGAAGCAATCTGGTTATAAACAGATTCTAGTATCCTTTTGCTCCTTCACTTTCAGTCTGATTTCTGCTACAACAAAGTGAGTGACAATTAAAAAAAAAATAAGGAGACAGCTTCACCTTGCAGATTTTAGAGGAGAATTCTTTCCTTGAAATAGAGCTAGATCTGTGTTTTCCAGGCACCATCTGATGGGAAAGCTGAGCCCCTCACCTCTGTTTGAGGGAGTTGATGTGATGAGCACCGTAGCTGTTTGCACAGGCAGTTCTAACCACTGTCAATGGACCATGCTGGGATTAAATGATTTCTACAGATAGGTCAGAAATACAGTTCAGAGACCTTCACAGCATTTGCTCTACATAAATTATTCAGCTCAAATTTCTCATCATCCAAATAAGTTTGGAAACATGCAAACTTCCATGACTTCTATTTGATGAGCACCTTGACAATGATGACTCATTTTAGGGGGAATAGTTTGGAGAAAGGTCCCTCTATCTCTCAAGAAACCGTACAAGGCCCACACCTCATATTCACTTTTTGAACTTGTTTTTTTTAAATTATTATTTTATTTTACTACTGCTTTCCAGAGTACTCCTACATTGCATGCTTCTTTCTCTCCATCTACAGCAAAAGGCACTGATCTGGTACTTAACAAGACAGACAGTTAATAATTCATGTGCTCACGTTAAACCAGGTAATGCCATAAAATGGTGGAACCTGCTTTTTAGTTAATTTTTAAATAGTCCTTCTGAATGCTGAGGGGACTGCAAGCACCTCAACTGTATGTAATATTAACACATAGAAAGCTACATTTATATAACATTTATGTGACAAATCAACAAAAGCACAAAAATTCAAGAGGCAAATGCTCCATCCATAGCTTGTTCAAAGACTTTTTGCTACAACACACACATACACAGAGGAGCCAGACAGAGCTGTGAAACCCATGAGGCACAGCAGAGTAAAGCAGGGCACGACTGGCTTCTCCTCTGCTTTCTCTGCACTTGCACACTTGGGCTGGGCACTTGTGAGACAACACAATTTTGCTTCATTATTTAAAAAAATAGAGACAAAAACCAAAACAGGAGAAGCCTAGAACGTTCTTTTTGGAATGACAGAAACTTGACTTTTGCTGCTGTGTGGGCAGAAGCTTGTGCCCCTGGGAAGCCCCACTACATCAGTGCTGCTGCACAGAGTGATGGAGCAGTTCCTTGTGCACCACAGGGCCTTCAAAATCTACAACTTCACAGAATCCTAAAATGCTTTCCAATGGCTTTGGAAGGGACCTCAAAGACCATCCAGGTCCACCCCCTGCCATGGGCAGGGACACCTTCCACTACCCCAGGGTGCTCCAAGCTCTGTCCAACCTGGCCTTGGACACTTTCAGGGATCCAGGCCCAGCCACAGCTTCTCTGGGCACCCTGTGCCAGGGCCTCACCATCCTCACCATAAAACAATGCAACAGACAGTGAATATGCCTCCTACAAACCAGATCATAACACCCTCTAGGAAGTTCATCCAGCGGTCAGTGTTTCTTGACTTGGGTTTATCATTTTCATAATATAAATACAATTTTTCAGACACTGCACCTTTGCTGGGAGAGTGTGTTTAGTTTATTTAAACACCAAAAACATCACAAACCAAGTACAAGAAGATGTCTTCATCTCATAATAATTCAGTTTATGAGCAAGCCCTACTAAGCCAGGTGGAAGTGCTTTGTCAGTAATACAACTGCTGTAGTAGATTTCCAGGGATGCCACAATTAATTGGATTACAGGTATTTCTGGGCAGATATCCTCTCCAGTCACCCAAGCAGAAGAACCAACATTCTGCCCGTTACCATTGCACCATTTTTTACCCCACACATTAGGAAGCAGCACCTGGCAAAAGCCTCACTCAGACTTTCCAGGGAAGCTTGACTTCTTGTACACCATGAGCACACACTTGCAAGGATGGAACCGTGCACGACAAAATACACCTTCATCGTGCAGAGACTGGTCCAAAATAGCTCCAGTGACTGAATTTCCTCACTTGCCCAATTCCCTTCGCTCAGGGAAGCCAAACCACCACACATGATTTGCAACTGAGACCAAATCAAAACGGAGCTCAGCTTGGAAAACAAAACCGATTGTCACAGACCTTTGGAGCCCTCTTAATAGCAACTGACAGCTTTCCCGCCAAGTGGAAGAATTTCCGTTTTCAAATAATCACTTTCCGTTTTTCGAATTCAAAAAAGGTGCATATCTTGAGGAGGAAAACCTGCTTTAAGATGCCTGCACGGCACTACCTGTGAGGTGCCACCACAATGAACTGTCATTCAAAGGACAGCAAATTTACATAGCCTGCTAATGCATGGTAATACATGGAATATAACTCAGCAAAAGGCTGAATGAGATGAAGTGATTTCCTCGGCTTGGGACCGCCCAGATGAGGGTGTTATTATCACACAAATTAGTATGGCTTGAATGTCTCCCTTTAAACGTATTAGGATAACAATAAAGACAGTTCACCCTCATGTGACCTGCTTCTTCCATAACATTTAACACAGTCAAATTAAAAGTGCAAATCTGTTACCACTGCATATAAAAAATAATGTACCTCGTATTATTTTAGGACACGCTTTCTTTTTTGTTTTTTAAAAAAAAGTAATGGTCAAGTAACACGTCCTTTCAACTGGAAAAGAGATCAAGTTCTTTGAACAGGTAAAAAATTAATTAGAAAAATGTAAGTTATGTCAACTTTAAATAAAACCCACCTAATTAAGGATTTGTGGTATCCATATATCATCGTTCACTTCATGCTGCAACAATTTGTCACTTTTCTGTGTTTATTAAGACTGTAATTTCTCATGCATTTCGCAAATGGAATAGGAATATGGGGGAGGAGTTGAGTTCTCACTATTTTTTGACAATATCCATTAAAGATGATTTGTGTATTAAAATTCCTTTTATATCCTCCCTATACAGGATCTAGTTTAAAGTACGAATTATTCACAGCATTATATGCTTGAAGAGTAATTATTCTGCTCCACTACCCATCATCACTGTACTCACAAGG
This sequence comes from Machaerirhynchus nigripectus, assembly GCA_013397975.1. NCBI lineage: Eukaryota > Metazoa > Chordata > Aves > Passeriformes > Dicruridae > Machaerirhynchus > Machaerirhynchus nigripectus. Next base: position 858,288 of record VZRQ01001131.1, read on the forward strand.
TGGGGAGAAGTGGGTCAACATCAACAAAAAAAAGCCCAGAGTTTGTGGCCAGTAATTTCGAAGTTAACAAAAGTCTTTGTAGCAATTCCTAGAGACCAACAAAGGGACGCTGTGCAGAGCCAGGTTCTTAACTTGGGTGAACTCATACTGCTCCAAACAAAAGCTGAGTTAGATTGAACCAAGCAGTTGAGAACGTGGCCCACAACGGGTAACATGGGGCAAAACTGAGCGTGTTGGGAGCGATGGGTTTAACCTGTAAGAGTGGCTCTTATCTCTGAGCCACTGCTTGCCAGAGATGAGGAGGAGAGGTCACTGTGCTTCTCTGTCACACCACGTGGGAATAAAATCTTGGCACTTGGTGCCATTCAAGAAGTCTTAACTCCTTCTTCCAGAAAGAGACGTAAGTCCTGTCATGGCAAACCCAGTAACCAGTGGAAAAGTACAGGAGGGTCACTATGACTTAAGTTTTCTTGATATCAGTGAATGCTGTGAATAAAGTTCTTAAATTTGCTGGTTTGAAATGCTGAATTATTGACAGAGCCTAAATTACACAGCCTTCTCTTAAGCTGTTTGCTTTACCTACTAGTACCGTATGACAGAACCGACGTTAAAATATGTTTTTATCAGAAATGCACATGAGAAATGCTCTGGAAATCGGTGTTGAATGCACTGCTTTACCCAGCTGTGGCTTCCCCACTCCCCTTCACACAGACCCCACACAGACACATCTGCCTCCTCAACTTTCTTACCCCCTTAAAGACAGACAAAGGCTCTAGCACCAAAGCAGATGGACTCTGAGTCTGGGCTCAGCTTTTACCCCCCCAAATTAAGCAAAAACCAGAACTGAAGCATACCCCACTCAAAACACTGACTCGGCTCTAAAACCTGTAGTTTGTCAACCCCAAATCAGCCCTTTCGGGAACAAAAAAATCACAGAGGATATTTTAATACAAAGGAAGTTGCTTTGCTGTCCACGTATGGCTTTGTGTTCCTGACTTCACACATCTAGTGAGGGATTTTCCAAGTACAAAGGGCACTCAAGCCCTCAACACCACTGATCTGCAGCAGAAATAGGCCACCTAACTAAACCTCCCACATTTAAACATCCCTCGCCTAAACCTGAAAATGATGACTACTGTTCCCCCTCTCTCACCATAAGCTTCTTATCCCAAAGGAGAAACATCAAAAGAGAAAGACCTTAAAACATTAAACAAACACAAACTGTTCGACTTGCTTTTTGTAATAAGAAAAAAAAAAAAAAAACTTTACGGCTTGCTTTTTTTAAAAAAAAAAAAAAAAAAAAAAAAAGAAAATTTAAGACAAAGCCAAGTATTTCACCAACCCAGGAAAATAGGATGGTGTTAAGCTCTAGGTCAGGATGTTAATGGTGTTAGAACAAGTCCTAGGGCTAAGGTTAATGATGGTATCTTCCATCATAATCCTAAATGTAAAATACTTGCTATTATTAGAATCTTTTATTCCTAATCCTGTTAAATTTCTACTCTCACAGTGACTTGGAGAGTCAGAGAAGTAGAGCACAGGTCAAATGACTCCTCTGTGTTAGAAATTTTTAATTCAAATGGAGGTTGTTCTTTTCTGTGAGTGTGTAAGTTAATTTTCATTTACTCGACTCCTTTTCCTTCCCCTTTAATCAAAACTAAAATATTTGCCAAGAATGGGAAGTCAGTGGAAAAAGAAAAAAAAAAAAAGCCCTGAGATTTTACCTCTGTGACTGTAGCCTTGGGTGAAAATACTCATTTGAGAAGCAGGAAAAGGAGGACAATGCCTGCTCAGTGAGCGTGCACCATGCTGAAGTGAGTGATCACTGGCTGTGTTAGCCCCTGACTCAGACCCAGCAACCTCAAGTTTCCAGAAACATTTATTTCATCTTCAGCACACGAGGCTCCTTCATAGCTCTCACGACAAAAACATCTTGAGAAACGCTGCCAACAGCTATCCCAGAGGAAGAGGGGGCTGTCATGAAGCACTTGCCTATCTTCATCCCAGCACCAAAGACTGGTGTAAATACGGCTATAAGTGATACAAAATCTTTACACAAAGACCTCAGGACCAAACATTGGGGAACATCTAAATATAATATTCAAAGCAATCAAATCATACACTTATGGCTTCAAACACAACTTAAATATAACTTACATGGTATTTTTACTTGGAAAGAATAAGCTTATGTATGTTTATGCAATTATCTAAGGTTGTAGGTAATTGTGTAGTCCACACTACTTGATCCCAACCGAATTGCTGCCCAAAGGAGCTGTGGCTGCCCCATCCTGGGAAATGTCCAAGGCCAGGTTGGATGGGGTTTGGAGCAACCAAGTCGAGTGGGAGGTGTCCCTGTCTATGACAGGGTGAGAGGAACAAGCAGACCTTTAAGGTTCCTTCCAACCCAAACCATTCTCTGATTTTATGATTCTGTGAATCCAGAAATAATTCTTCAGAAAAGGTCCTTTTTCTGCATTTCAGATTTCAGACTATTTTATCCTCTTTTCCCCCAACTCCTAAGACATTCAAGAAGAAATCACCAAGACACACTCCAGAATCACCCCAGTAAAATGAGCAGCAGGTGGGTATTTACACCCCCAAACTGGGTTAATTACATGGTTAAAAACCCATTTGTACTTGCTATTACCTAATTTATGTGTCCACGGACAGAACCTGTGTTCTCTGGGTCGTGGGCACAAGTTCAGTGTGGATCTCCAGCGCCAGGTTTGCATCACTTCCACAGCAGCTGCGTTGGGAAGGTGAAGCCACAAGCATCCGTGCGTGAACCTTTGATCTCTTATAAAAAGTCACAGAGGCAAATTGCAGCCCAACTGCAATCACTCCTGCTACCATTACAGAGCGTAAAATATTCTGTTAAAAGACTGCCACTTGCAACATAATGTGTTTTAAAATTATCAAAGATGTTTGACTTTAAGAAAACCGGTTTGGAAAAATATGAGACTGCTACAGTGATTTTAAAAGTAATGTGCTATACGTTGGTATAGTCCAGAACTGAGATCAGTTCCAAATTAAAGCACCTATAAAACATCTGTAGTGCTCTGATAATTTTAAATCACTTTACACTGCTGAAGTCCAGATTCCCTATCATTTTCAAGCTGAAACACTTATGATAAATTTGAAGAGCTCTAATAATTTTAAATCATTGTGTATTGCACATGCTCAGAACCTTGATCACTTCCAAATTCAAGGGCATATAAAAATTTGAAGAGCTTCAATTATTTTAAATCACCATGTGCAGTGTATAGAGTGATTTAAAATTGTTGTAGTGCTTCACATTTTTTTAAGCACTTCAGTTTGGAAGCGAGTCAAGAAGCATTCCAGCCTTGCAGCTCAAGACACACTGGACTGGTTTTAAAATGCAGCACTCTTCAGATTGGAAATCAAATGAAAAAAAACGTTCTGGATTTTTGGGGGAGTTTGTGGGGTTTTTGTTTTGTTTTTTTTTTTTTTTTTTAGGGAGGTGGCACAGGCAGGGCAATTAAAATACTTAGCATGCCCTTTAAGAAGAATGGGGAGAAATATCAGGGGGTTTTGCATCAGAAAAAGAGGCAAGAAAGTAAAAAGAAAGTTTGAAAAATTGCTCGAAAGATTGGATTAGGATTTTTCTCAAGTTTTAGCAGGACTGTACAGAGCTAAACACTGAAAACTCCCATTTCTCCATCCTCAAGTCTGACAAAAATATCCTTTTAACCAATACATTTTTCACCCCTTGTCCAAGATCCTCCACCCCTGGACTGCTGCTCTAAGGATTACTACTCTCTAGATTTTGGGACTTCACTGGAATTTAGTTAGTCTTGCCCTATTAACTTTCGCCTTCAGCCAAGAACTGGTTGATGCTTCACTATAACAATCCTTGGGAATATCTAAGATGCCTACCAGCAGGTAGGAATTCTAAACTGGTAGAAACTATGAGTTTCCTAGCTGGTGTAAGCTGGTAGGAAGTCCCTACTAGTATGTAGAAATCTATAAATGAATGCCAGTATGGACCAACTCTTCCAAACCCTCAGGCCAGCAAAGCATCCATGATACCAATGATGGACCCAGGCCACGATGCTGAAGCGCTCCCAGCCCTGCCACCCTCCTACCCTGAGCTCTTCCCAGCTATTTTTAATCATCCCCCTTCTTTCTGAA
>VZRQ01001131.1:862483-903173 GCA_013397975.1 Machaerirhynchus nigripectus
AAAAAGAAAAAGTGACTTTGTGGAGGGGCAGAGAGAGGTTATTTGTTTAACTTTGTGGTCGTCTCTGTTGCCTGTAGGTCTGCGTGTGGAGCCGGCCAGGCAGTGCCCGGGAATCGGGGCGTTCTTCATAATTCTGCTTCAGTGGAAACATACTGTCCTGCAGTTAGCAGGAGAAAGGGAAAAAGAGCCTGAAGGCGCTGGAATAATTAAGCGAATGCAGTGACAGCTGTGGCAGGTCCTGGGCAGGACTGGCTCCACTGAGCTGAATTAATGGCATCAACAGCCCAGCATCTCCATTAACATTTGATCATTAATTATTACCCTCTGACAGTGAGATCTGAACCCTTCTTATGAGTGGCCTGTTATTAATCTACCTTACCTGCCCTGAAAACCAGGCAGCTCTCCCACCTAAACAGAGCAGCTCTGCTTTGTTTTTACCTTCTTTAAAAAGAAAACAGCAACTGCTTTCAGGGTTAGGTTAGAGAATAATACCCACAGAGCTACTTTTAAATTAATTAGGTGCATTCTTAAAGCATCAGCAACATTCCTGGCGTGTTCTTGTGTTGACTTAAACGTAATGGTTACCTCGTATACGTTCCTGGCTGCCTGCACTTCACATCCTCAGAGGGAAGAACCACGAGTGCTGCCTGTCATAACCAAATGAAGGGCTCAGAATGAGGGGTTTGAGTTGTTGTGCTTGTGGGGTTGTGAGGGGTTTTTTATAAAGCCCTGCACAGCTGAGAACATCAGCTTCCCGAGAAGTACAGCAACCGATTTATCAAACCAAACTCACAGATCTGCTGTCATCAGAGGCTAAGCAAAACCTGCACCTTTGGAGCAAAAAGGCAAATAAGTGTGAAAAAAAAAAAAAAAACCCCAAAACCCTAGGCTTTTTTAAAAGTGGAAAACAATAGTGAAGACCTAATTATAACACTAAATTTGCATCTAGCAACCTTTGCACAGCCATTTGTGTCCCTATCTTGCTAAAGGGGAGTTATAGAACATTAGGGGGTTTTTATTATTTTTTTTTAAACCAACATCACTTGCTAGTCCCATGAATACCAGTCAGGAAAAAAAGAAGCAAGGGGGGGGAAAAAAAAATCTAATTCTGTCCTCGCTGCTGTAAATCAGAAGTGAACATTTCCCAGCCAGAGAGCACCAGGTTTGCTGCAGCATCACATGGGGTCCATGGAACTTCCCCCTCCACCATCCTCACCCCCTCCTCTCCTGGCAGAAGGAGTTCTGAGTGCTGAATAGACACCAAATCAGATTAGTTGCCTGTTTGACCTTTTCTCAAAGCACAGGGCTGAGGAAGGTGCCCAGGCCAGGTCCCTTGCAGCACAGTGGCTTTTCTGATAAGAGAGGCACACGGACATGAGCAACGGGGACCTCGTGAGCTATGGGGGGAGGAGGATGGAGAGAAAGAGGAAGAGTGTACAGGTGGCCTGAAGGCACACAGCCTGCTGCCCTCGTGTGCCTGAGCTGCCTGGCACTGACAAGAAGACAAAGGGGCCATGCTGGAGGTTGGAAAAGGGTTGGGTTGTCCCCCAGCACACAGAACCACAGTCCCCAGGGCATCGGCAGGGACCCACCACACCCCACTGCAAGACAAGGGAATAAGTCATCCTGTGAGCATGGTCTCTGTGAGAGCAATTTCTCTGGCAAGACAGATTAGGGATAAAAATCGTAATAATTAAGAATATTCTTGGCATTTCTCCCCATACCCCCAGCAAAAGAAAAAAAAATAAAAAAGATTTAGAGAAAAAAGTTTTGTACATGTTAAGACACCATCTCCTCTTCAGAGGCAGAGCTGCTCAGGCTGTTTCAGAGCTAACATAATGGGATATGTATTTTCAAAGGGGGCTGTGTTTCAGACCAGATGGTTTCTGTCTTCTCATAGAGAAACAGAGACTACACAGTCACAGCAGTGTTCAGCACCGAGGCAGTGGCACCCACATTTTGGGGACAGACAAAAGGATGATTCGTGAGAATCTCAGTATAACTTAGGAAAAAATTGTTTCAATCCCTTACTGTCACAGTTTGCTGTGAAACTGGGTATCATATATCATCACCAGTGATCACGCAAGCCTTCTCCTGGTTTCACAAACACACCTATTAAAAGAACAGTGTGACAGTGTGCTCAGATTAGCCAAATAACGGGCAGCAACTCTCCCACAGCCCTGAATTTTCAGGAGTTGCCAGTGTTTCGCTATTAAGCAGTGTCTTTCAACAAAGAGTTTGAAGTATTCTTCAAGAAAACAAACAGAGTTGCTCCTTTTTATAGCCTGGGGGAAAAAAAAAAAGTGCCTGAAAAATAAGGACTAGGCTTTTCTTTATCGTGGAGAGCTGATATTTGCAATTTAATTTTCCAAAATGATTAATTCCTCTCTGCCCTTGGCTTTTGCTGGAAAAGTGACACACACGGTTTCCATCTGTTGTGACTATACCCCACTGGGGTAATCTATAAAAACAAATATTTTACCTGGGTGTCCCTCACTTAAGCAGGAGTGCTCTGGAAGTCTGGGAAGTGCAAGTGGATGACTTGGTTCCAGAGCAAGAAACAGAAACAACGAGGCAAAAGTCTCAGTTACGGCACGCACGAAAAGTCAGTGTTTTTGCACTGACCTTTCACTTGCAAAGGTGAGGCTGGAATGGATTTCTGTAACCCTACAGGGAGTTTCAGCACTTTCAAACCTTACAGGTATTTGGGAGGCTATTTAAGAAAACACCCACACTACAAGATGAGAGCTTGCACAAAAAACTTGGGATAATTAAAATGCCTAGCCAATTTTGCCCTCTGCCTTTCTAGCAAAGTGTTTTAATGAAGGGAGGACTATTCCACTAATAAAAAAAAAAACTCTATGTAGAGTTATTCTACATATTTACATAAGGCTAAAAATTTTAATAGTTTTTCCATTGCCAGTAAAACCCTCTCCCTTTCCTTCATGTGTTGGTGTAGTAAAAATTACAGATCAAGCATTTTCTAATTTGATTTAGTGAACAGATGCATTCTTTGCAGAACAGGTCAAATATCCCGTTCCAAAGCTCTCTAACATCATGAAAGCATCACACAGAGCATCTTAGACTGAAATACATTAACGAATGCAAACAAATTTGGAATCAGAAATATGCCTAACTAGCCTGAAATAACCTGATTAGCTGGAGATCCAGTGCTCATTTTCCACAGACACTGACAACATTCATTTTTATTACTCTCTTCCAGAATAAATTTGTGTCCTAGAGTTACCCATGCTGATGGGAATATAGCGTGTAAGGGAGACACCTTGATTAAAGCACTGCACATCAAGCTGCAACAAAACAAAGAATGTTTAGTATCCCCCACCACGCCCCATGGATAAATGAAACAAGCTGAAATAAAACACAGACAAGCCCTACACCACCAAGAATTTGGGAACAAGACAAATTGGGGAACACGGTCCCAAAGGGCATGACCAATCAGATCAGCTCTAGAAAAGATCTCCTGGAAATCTGTTTCTGCAACTTTAATCAGACCAGAGCTCAGACGATGTGCAAAACTCCAGGCACACGTGGCCAAGTTTTCACAAATACTCCATAGATTATCCATCACCCCAGCAAATCCTTCCTTTTCAGCTGTTCTTGATCCATAATGCGGCAATATAATTAATGCCACATATGAACTTGATATACTCAATTGTTATGAATACCAGAGATTTACCAAAGCAATCAGAATATTATTTGCATTGTGTTTTTTCTACTGGCTTTGCAAAGAGCTGCGCTGTGTTGCTTTGGATTGGTATTAAAACAAAAGGATCAGGTTAACCTCTAATTGCACTGAAGTTAGAGATCTGAAATTCATGCAGAGAAAAAGCCCTGATGAATAGCTTGAACCCACTTCAAATATTTGGTGCATTTAGAGTGAAATGGGTATTTCCTCAAAGTAAGCAAGTTGAATAATTAGTAAGTCCCTAACGAAGCCAATAACTTCCCATTTCTTTCTCCAAAACACAATACTTCCCAAATAGTTTGAAGAACAACAATACACAATGCACAATTTTAAAACCTTAACTGTAAGAAAAGTAGGGGGGGAAAAAAAAGGAAAAATAAATAGATATCTTCACATAAGTTCTCCAGTATGGAGAGCCTTCAAACACATTCCTGTTTCTAAAGAGCATCTGATTGCATTAAAAAAAAAATAAAATTGTTAATCATGTTAAGGATTTGGCAAAAACCCAGAGAGATGGAAAGTAGGTCTCCAGTTTCCATGTGCTATTGGATAAAAATAGCTGAGTCCTACATAGTCCAAATAGAACAGAAAACATCTCACTCCCTCTGGATCACCTGGGGAACCAAGTAGCCTGCACCTGAGGGTCAGGTCCTGCTCTGACATTCCTTGGAACAACAAGGATGAAATTCTGGGCTCAGCAAAATTTGGATCAGTTGCGAGAGGATGTCAGATCCTACACTTGTGTCTTTTTTTCTTTTCTTTTTTTTTTTTTTTTTAATGCCTGCTGCTTAAGTTACAATTTTTGGAGCTATAGCTGCAAAATCATCATGATGTTCATTAACAAGTGTGTGTTTTAAGAGGCCCAGATAATGGTTCTTTAGGATAGGCTCATATCTCATGCTGTGGGAACATGCCAGCCAGCCAGCAACAAGCCAAGCCTTAGTCATAAAAGAAGAACTTGGTCCTTAATAATAAATCAAGAACATGTTTTTCATACAACGCGCATTGTGCCAGCCAATAGCCCTCTTGTCACTTTGATGCCAACCAAATGAATTACAGATTAAACAAATTAAATTTCCTCTGCCATTGAAAGCAAACCAGGATAATGGATTCTAAGCACTGTGTGGTGTCATGGGAGGAGAGTAGGGCACGGGGTAACAGATAGACGTGGAATTGCATTAACCCATCACAGGGCACTCTGTTAGTTTAGTCACATTTCTTCTCTGCTCCACGTGGTACCAAGGCCCTGCAGGACCACCCTAGGAATAGATCTGTGAGGACACAGAGCAGATGAAACTTTGCCTTCAGCCTCATCTGGTGAGCCAACATTCCCTGAAAATTGCAGGATGTTATCTACTTCCCTGTAAACACTCGATCACTTATGATTGTGCATTAGGACAATAAAAATGATACCAGAAGTTGCTACGGCCTGGAAAACGTCATCACTCCTGCAGAAACCAAGACCGTAGTTTGGCTTGGTTTCTTTGGCTTTAGCTGGTGGAGCTTCACTGGTAAGAAAACTCATGGACCCAGTATTTCCCAGTATCTAGGCTGCTACACACTGTCCAGATCCTTTCACTCACTTGACTTGATTTTGACCCATAGCCAGAGATCCACAGCCCATGAGCAGTGGAGCCTCCTAAATCAGTAAGAATGGCTGTAGAACATCAGAAACAGCATTCCCAGCAGCTGCATCCCCCAAATCTGTTGCTGTTTCCAGCCCTTAACCACCTATGCACACTGCAGCCCATGTGTTAAGCCCCCGAGTGTTGTCACATTACTTAATTTTTCTTGACAAAGAGGCTTTCAGAAATGGGCCAAAAACCATCTGTGCACTGTTAGTGCAAGTGCAATTACAGCAAGAACCACCTCTGTCCTCCTTCCTCTTAACCATCAGATCCACAGAACTGTAGAGGCTGTCAAGATCCACACTTTGTAACCATCTAATTTTCCACGACTTTCCTTAGTCAGATGCTGGAAGTTGGCAAACAGCAGGTAGTAACTCCAGAAAAACCCATCTCGAGGGTGCCTGAAAACTGTGTTTCTCTCAGATTACATACCAGGCAGTAAAACTGCATCCTGCATCTCAAACCACCCAAAGTGACCAGTTATCAGATCAATGGGCAGCAATCTTGCACAATTATGCTTGCAACTCACGTGTCACTGCACAGAAATTCCTGACTTTCTACTTCTTCATCAAGCTTTCCCTTCATTTATTATTTAATGAATTGCCTATAGGAGCTTTAATTGTAAACATTTGTTAAAGATATCAAACCTAGAAATGTGCTAGAATGTTTCCCACCTCAAGCTTTAATGAGCTTACAATACCTTCAGCCCATATGCTTCAAAAACGTTATCCTCAATTATGTAACAGGAGGTGCTCTGCTGATATCTGTTAACAGCTAGAACAGCTGTGGTTTTCTGCTTTTTTGCACTGCTCAGGAGAAGCAGCAAGTTCAGCTTCCTTTTTTTTTTAATTTGGTTGCAAAACCTCCGAGCCGAACAGGTGTGTGCAATCACGAACCACAGCTATGAGCCCAAACTGCTGCTTTTCTAAAAATTCCACCAGTCAGTGACACACACTGGTCAAGGTTGCACAACCTTGTTTTCCACAGGCTGTTTCTGATGATTCATTGCCCTCGCGGAGGTGAGTTTCAATTATCGTTAATACATCTTTTTTTTTTTCTGGTACTGTACTAAGAACTTCCTCATTTTCATCTCTTCTCTTCCTCCCCCCAGCTCTCCTAAATTAAGTGAGTTTCCTTGTTAATGAAGAAACCTACCTTGAACGTCAAAGAAAAAAATCTCCCTGTGTGTGCCCAGAGCAGACTATAACAGCAGAAAATTCCCTATATAATTTTATCCTCGTTGGGCTCTATGAAAATGCCCTTCTCATTCCTTCACCTCTCACTAACAACTGGCAGCAGCCAAACACTTTGTGATGTTGTGGGGTTGTTCTGCAAGGGACACTTGTCCAGAGCTACCAAACTAATCTCACGTGTAGGTGAGCTTGTACTTCCACTGGAATCAAAAGAAAGAACATGACGTGAACTTGACTGCCTCATGTTCCTGCAATTCCCCACTCGCTAATTTTCTTGTCATTTGAGATCATCTCACTTCATCTTAACAAAGGAAGAGTTGTGAAAAAATAAAACAAAACACAACAGGAAAAGCTTAAATTTAAGGAGCCAAATCTCTCATGACTTTTTTTTTTTCAGTGTAACCTCCATTTCCTTTCCCTAGGTCTCCATCCCCACCTAAGTGTCAGCACACTACTGGAAATAAGAGGAAACATGTGGAAAAAACTGGGTCTTCAGGAGGTCAGACGACACCAAGAGCTGCAATTGTGAAAGCTGACATCGGACAGGTCTCACTTTTATGTCTTCACGAATTCTGTCTGCAAATACATGAGACACTTTGCTTTATAAAAGGTAATAACAGCTGCTTCCCAGCGGAGAGACAGGAGCTGGTGCCTCGAGTGCTGCCGTCTCCGCTCAACACGCCCTAAACACTCCATGTGGGTTCCTACAAATATTCAAATAAGGCATCACTTGGGGCAGAAATAGGTTTTCCTTCTTCATGGACGCCGGGCTTTCACAAGGTTTTCCAAACCTACGTGTTTACAGGCACGTCCTTCCCCATGGAGCGGCCGCACCAGAGAGGGAAGGGCTTCAGAAGGAAGGGGCTGAACCTCCCTCCACTCCTCCATCTGCTTCCCTTCACCCTGCTCATGGTTTCCGAGAAGTCCAGCCCGGCTGGCACAACAGAGGGAGGCAGGGGAAGCTCAGCTTGGTGTTGCCTGCGGTGCTTGAGCAATTCTGGAGTTCTCAGAAGCACTTACAGTTTATCAACACACACTTCGTATCTAAGGAGTTTAAGGTCTATCCAAAGGTTAGGTGGCAGCAGAATGTAGAACCTAGGTCCAAGTTTTGGATTTCAAGAAGTAAATCCCAGATGGACACTTAAGATCAAGTGTTTTTCTACAGCCAAAACCTATTAAAACTCAAAAATCCCACCTGGCATGTACCTATATTGTTAGGCATCTAGTTATCCTCAAGGCCCCTAGCATGTTCCTTGCTGGAAGTCCTCAGAAAGATGATGCTGAAAGGATCTGGATGCCCTATCCTGGGGTCTGACACCTTAGCAGGGAACACATTTCCCACAACTCTGCCAACACAGCGCAGAGAGCTCTGCACATCTTCTCTTCCAAACCCCTGTGGACATCCTGCAAGTCACATGTGCTGACCCTCTGCAAAAACAAGCTTGTTACAAAGCAGCCACACCAAAATACAAGACCATGAGGTCTATTTGAAGGGAAGTTGGATGGCAGCATCCAGGACATTTAGAAAGAAGGAACAGAAACTTTTTTTTCTTTGAACTTTTCCTTTGGAGCCTCATGACTTCAGATTTTGCAAGTGCATAGGAAAGATAAGTGCACACCAAGAACCTGTGATTCACTAGGCTGCAGTCTGTAAATTTAACTCCTGAATCACAGGATCTATAACTGTAGAGTGATTCTCCACCAACTTAAGAGGCAAATAGCCAAAGGGAATATATATATCTGTAGAAAACAACCAGAGAAACAACCATCAAGGTGTGTCAGACTCATCTTTCCTACAAAGAGGGGCATAAAATTCCTAATTCATCATGTAAATTCTGAAATTCAACACTGGCCACTGCAACTTTCCACTTAACAGCAGAGACAAAAATAAATCTCCTTGATAAAAATGATGGTCTGACCATTGCTCATCTGTGGAAGACACTACAGCCAGACACCAAGTCCACATTTAACAGCTTTCATGCACTGACCTGATTCTTAATGGATGTTTTAATAGATGGCAGCCCCTGTCCCTGCATATAAAATAAAATAAAACAATCATCACCATCTTCAGAAGTTATTACAAGCTTCCTTAGATGCACATTGCATTCAGGGAATGCTTACAACAAGATCACAGAATGGTTTGGGTGGAGGGGACCTTAAAGTTTATCCAATTCCACCCCTTGCCAGGGACAGGGACACCTTCCACTAGACCAGATTGCTCCACACCCTGGCCAACCTGGCCTTGAACACTTCCAGGGATGGAGAATCAACAGTTTCTCTGGGGTCTCATCACCCTCCCAGGGAAGAATTTCTTCCTGGGATCGTGTATTGGGTTTGCACGGCCTGGTTTTTGGCAGCAGGTGTAGCTTTGCCAGCACAGTTTATTATGGGAGACCTTAAGAGCATCAGTCAGCACCTGCAGTTCTGCTCATGCCACCCACCATCCCTTTCCCCTCATACAATAACTGCACATTTTAAAAAGGTGCATCAGACAAAACATAACTCACAGCACTTCACTGGCTCAGGAACATGAGCTTTCCTAGGCAGTAAAATACACACTGGAGAAAGATGACGTGCGTGATGTAGAGAGATTGTCTTAAATATCAGGTGTAAAATTACTTCTCCAACAGTCATAGAATGACTTCAAGTCTGGTCCCCTCATTTAAGTATCCTAAGTCCCACTCTACAGTCACCAGAGCAACTGGCATGATCCACCCCTTGCTCAGGGACATAAAAAAATTAATAATAATAAATTGACTAGAGTAGCATTACTAACAACTGTTTTCTTACTCACATCTACTCTCCCCAAAAAGGCAGAGAGGAAAAAAAAAAAGCAAAGAAAAGGAAAAGACTCCTCCTCTTCATAGGATCAGAAGGCAAGGGCTTCAGTTCATTAGAGAAGACAGCTTCCTTCGCTTTCCATCACCTTAAGGCTAAAATTCAGGACATACCTTTCCACATTCCCACCAGGGAAAGCTTTAGTGCTGCTTCTCCTCAGAAGGATACAAACACTATTGATTTTTAGTTCTCTTTTTCACTCTGTGTCAGTACCATCATATACGTGACTATTTAATATCATAATTGCCCCGCTGCACTGAAATTTTGAACTGCTGTGGAAAATGCAAGGAGACAACAGGGAAGTTTGGCAGTCAAATAAATCAGGATTGTTTGGGGAGGTGAGCTGCCAAGCCAGGGTGGTTTTTTTTGCAAAGAGGCAGGAGAAAGGGACCCCAACCAATTTATGGGTGCCCCAATCTTAGCAGAGGCACCAGGTTAGTAACTGTCCATGTCACATCCAGGCAGCTTGGGTAATTTCTTATTGCGTTTCATTATTTATGTGGCACAGGGTAGAACAGTGAAAAACAGACTTCTAGAAAGGAAGAGAGAAAAAAGAATTATTAGGGTTCTTTTTTGAGAGTTAAAGCAGAAGAGTTTTTTCCCCTCATCTTTAGTGATTCTGCTGGAATAGCCAGTGTCAGTAAGGTATATTTGCACACAATTTTTTCATAGAGAAAAAGAGTACTTTGAGTCAATTTGGCTACATCTGTAGTGATGTGTAAGTGTTTGTACTGCTGGTTAAATTCTTTGATTACGTCTCATTAGGGATCAGGGAGTAGTGATTTGGTATTTCAAACACTTCAAGTTCAGCCCAAAATCAGATTTATGTCAGTCCAATGTAGGGTTTGTAATTTAATTTAAGGCCATGGCTACAACTCACAAAAGTGGAGGTGTGATCAGATTGCATATTGGACACTGAATTGTGGAAATGAAGCTCACGGTTTAAATTCAGCTCAGCTCGAGGAGAGAAAGGATGTTACTGTATTTACTGACTTCATCTTTTGGTGGAGAAATAGAGGCTATATGCATTTAGGACTACAGATTCCTGTAGCTACATATGTTTCTGAAATATTTTTAAATACATTTTACTACATTTCATCTGGTTCTAAAGTGGATGTGTCATAATAGAGGTCATCAGCTTCTGTGTGAAGCCTGCTGCATCGTGCAGCCTTAGTTACAACACTGAGTATTCGCTCAGTAATAAACCCTCCCATCTGGGATAGGGATTCAGTTAAGACCCTCATTTGACTTCATGTTTTCACCCAGTCTTTAAACTCCATCCTGTCAGAGGAGTATCTGGATTTTTGCTAATAACGCACTCAGAAAATAGCACATTTCAAGTCAAACAGAAAAAAAAAAATGGGTAGCAAATGGTAGAGTTTTATTTTTTATCTCATGCATTATAGGAGAAATAGGACAGTGCAAGTTCCTAGGCCTAAAAATGCTCTTTTCTACCTGCTTATCAGTAATCAGCAGTAGCTACACAGCTAAAAACCATCCTGAACTGCGGCTCCTCCTGCCATGGAAAAAGTGATTCTTCTCTAAATGACACAGAAAAAGTCATATTTTATGGCACACATATATATATATGCATGTATATATATATGCGTATGTGTATTTAAAATCATCAATTTTCATTTAGTAATGTGTCAGAAGTGTTAAAAAATTCTGCTAAAGATTTAAGTGTTAAGAAAAAAAAAATTGCCCAAAATACCTCTAAGTATATAAAATAAAATTCAAAAAGTGAAAATTTATTTCAACATTTCCATAAAATTTGACGTCTTCCCTTAAAAAGATGATTATGCAGGCACTAAATGCCAGGTAAGCAGAACATCCACAAGTCAGAGTCAGATGTTGGAGAGTAAACAGCTCCTGAAAAGCCCCCATGGTGTACAAGGTAGCAGCATTTTTTACCCCAAGTAATTCTGGATTTGGCTGTTAAAGCCTGTATTAAGGTCTTGTTTCAAAAAGTTCACCTTAATAAATGGCAAGCCCCATCTCTGGCAAGAACACAAGGATTATTTAGACCTCAGTGCCCCCCAGAATCAAGGAGGCAAACTCCAAATTCTCGGTTTCATGGAGTTATCCTCAATGGTGTCTCATAGATCCTCCTCAGAGAATCATTAAGGTTGGGAGAGACCTCCAAAACAGAGTCCAACCAACATCCCAGTGCTCAGGAGCTGGAATATCTCTTGCTCTTGTTTTATGGCTCCTCACCTGCTGCAATATTCACTGTCCCACTGCTTGTGGCAGTGTAAAGTAAATCCATCAGCGTTATAAAGCTCACGGGCTGCTACTCCCAGTTAACAAGTTATATTTAGCTCAGGCTCAACACTCCTGGTTTTGATATAGTCTCTTTACTCCAGATTCAAAGGTAATGGGTTCTTCTATTAAAATTTTATCAGGCATCTATAAATGTAGCAGTTGCTTTAGACTGCATCACACAAAGGGAAGAAAGAGGGAGAGACTGATAAATCTTAAGGATTTTATTATTAATACAGGGAGAATTTCCTTTGTTTGTTGTGACGTGTTTTATCGGCGTGCTCACCACAGCTCAGCGTAGATTAAAAAGTAGGAAGATTGTTGTTTCCCAAACGACAAGAACCATAAATAAGCACCAGCAGAGAAATTCCTGTATTTATACCCCAGAGAGACACGCCAAGCTACCTACACAGAGCCAGGCTAACGGGCAAACCTGCAGGTTCAGGGGGAGCCACAGCCCGTGTTTCGCTGCCCTCGACAGACACGACCGCGCGGTTCCGCCGGGTTTTGATCCACTGCACTGCGCCGTGTCAGGTTACAGCGGGTCACATCTCATCTGTGATGTGACACAATGTGACATGACTCAATGTGATGCTCTGCACAGAGCGGGCAGGTGCCCACAGGAAGCATACACTCCATGACTACGAGCGAGTTGTTCGGCACAGCAGGTACAGCGCGCCGAGCCGCTCTGCACGGCCATTGATGTAGATAATTAGTATACAAAACAATGCCCTGCAATATGCTCATTCCAACTCAGTTGCTTCCTATAAAACATACCCCTAAAAAAAATATTTTATGGGGGCTGGTGGTTGAGATGATGCCATGTTTGGGTGTTATGGTATTATAAAGAGTGAAATCACCTGCCTCAATAAACCACGGCGCATCTTAATTTGAGAGGCAATGTTCAAATATTGGTATATGAAGGGACATCAGCTAGGTAGAATTTGCATTTTATTTTGGTGAATAAACCTTTCTATAATGTTGTCACAGGCTGAGCACAACATTTACAGCCAAAACAGCACCCTCTTCACCCCTGAGAAGGCCCCCAGCCCAGCAGGTGCTGATGGTTACCTCTTCACGGTAAATGGGAAGCAGCTACATTAAATTCATTACCAAGCAACAAAAGAAAAGCTTGCCATGAAACAGCAAACTTACTTTGCACGCTTTTGCAAACTGACATATTATGACTTATCATAGGAACATCAACATTACTGTTTCTGATTGTTAATTGGCAAAAAATTTCTACAGCACATTTCAACAGTTGTGTCGTTTGATTTAGTTTGTAATTACCATAAAGAGCCTCATGGATTAACATAACTCATGGTTCTTCGACGAAGGTCTGCTAATCTCCTTCTTTTTCATAATCTATGCATTGAAAAGCATCCTGTCTTCCCAACCCAGGCAGTT
Organism: Machaerirhynchus nigripectus; assembly: GCA_013397975.1. Taxonomy (NCBI): domain Eukaryota; kingdom Metazoa; phylum Chordata; class Aves; order Passeriformes; family Dicruridae; genus Machaerirhynchus; species Machaerirhynchus nigripectus. Next base: position 875,518 of record VZRQ01001131.1, read on the forward strand.
TCAAGTCAAGAAAATACCAGAAAAACCTTCCCATTTCTCAGTTTGGAGGCAGTTACTAATAAGTTTATTTTTAATCCATTAATTTTACTTTTTTCAAAGTACCAACAAAAAGAACAGTTCAGAAAGCCAGTCGGCAATAGATATTTTTAGGTATCATATGAACAACAATTTTAAAAAGCCACCCAAAAAATCTCTCCTGGACTCACTACCACAATTACCACGAGGTGATTTGCTCATGTAGCTCTGCAAGGAAAACACACAGAAGAAACTGAGAGCACTCACTGACCCCAAATCTTGTATCCCCTCTGCAAACAAAGAACTAAGGGTAATGCACCAGCCTAGGAAGGCAGCAGAAGGCCCCTCTCTCCTCCACCTGTCCTGCTGCCTCTGGATTATGGTGCTGAGGTTTGGTGTCCAATTGGAGGAACGCGCTCCTGAGCACGGAGTGAGTGAGGTGTGACAGCGGTGAGACCCTGAGCAGCTCGCACACCCCATCGAGCGCGTTGTCCCTGTGCCTGCCCGGGGCCAGGGGTTGGAACCTGAGGGTTTTTAAGGTCTCCTCCAACTCAAACCAGTCTGTGGATTGTCAGCGAGCTACAGGTGCATGTAAGGAAAGGCAAGAGAAGCAGATGTGCGACTGCCAGGGCAAAGGGCGATAACAGCCCCAGTCAGAAAGCATTCAGTCCAAGGTGCCCTTGTTTTATATTTAGGTATTCCTTGCCTATAGTTTTAAAAGCATGTGTGCAAAATGAGCAGCTTTATTTTGCCCTTACAGGAGAGATGTTCCCAGCCAACCGAAGAGGGATGATGTACTGTAGACTGACAAGGGCTGCTAGGCTCGATCACCGCGAGTGTTTCAAACTGTGGGAGAGCTAAACACAGAGTGAGAACGTTTTATTTTTAAAAAGCCTGGCAAGCCGTGCTCCCCATATAGCTTACTTCCTCCCAGAAACTTTCCCTAAAATATTTTTGTTTGATATTTTGATCCAAGTCCTTATCGGATCCAAATCCGAGGCTCCTGACATCTGCTCCCATCTTTTCTGGAGAAGCTGGAGCCTTCAGAAGCAGGTAACTGCTGCCTCTGCACCCTGACTGCAAACACGCTCAGAGTAGTGACAATGGTCTGTTCTCAACTGTCAGCATTTACCAGCTACTACCCACTTCTCCAAGCTCCAGCCCTGCCATATGCTCAGTGCAGAGTAGCCCCTGATGATGTGTTGTAACGAGGATGATCCTGTTTAAAGGTTTGTGCATAATACAAAAATAAATATCGGCGTTATTGGCAGCGGCAGCAACACATATAATCATTTGCCTGAAAACTCCTCTTACTAATAGACATGGATTTCAGTCACTTTTCGTCTAGCCAATTTTAACTGTTTGAGCTGGCAGTGCTATGCCAGGTATCTGTTTGAGAGACAGATGCTTTGGAGACACTTCAGCTCAAAAAAGTTGAGGCATTTCTTTGATGAGGGCTGGGGAGAGGAAATGCATTGCCTTGCCCAGAATAACAGCGAGGCTTATCCTTGCCAAAGATCCTACCACTGTTCCAAGTAGGAACTTGGGATTCAGTAGAAATGGGGGTAGCTCTTGTCCAGGATCACCCATTTGCCTTTGGCCAGGCTGTTTTTATTTATATCTCAGGTTGTTCTTATTTATCGTGAGAGATTTTTAATTTTATTTTTTTAAATAACTTCTTAAAGTTGAAATGTATTTTCTCACAAGCCAAACCTGTCCCTTCTCAGGGTTTTCTAAAGCCTTTTACACATCATGGGAGAGTTTTGTGCTGAGCTTAAGGCTACAGGAGAAAAAGAATTTATCACCTGCAAATCTTGCTTCTGGATTTAGGGCTGGGTACCCAGAGCAAACACAAATTAAAACTGTCAGTGTTTTTCAAACAGAAATTAAATAAAAGTGGGGTTAAGGGGAAATCTGGATAAAAGGAAACTATGAGTCTGCTAAAACAGGATGAAGATAGAAGAAAATCTGACCAAGCTGAGGTGAAATGCTGGGTACCAGACAGGACAGAGAAGGCTCTGGGTAGAGTAGAAACAGGAGTATCCCCAACACAGACGCAACAGAAATCAGGTAAAAAACCGGGAAGCAGGATAGTGCTTTGGTTTTAAACTCAGCTTGTCCACAGAAGAGCCCACATGAAAAAGCTCAGAGTACCGATGTTTGGCTTCTCAAACCACAGACTTTGTGTTTCTCCGTCCTCCCAGAAACATCTGCCTGGCCGTGAGCCCTGCCTCACTCACATCACACTCCCAAACCTTTACCCCCGCGGGCGCGGCAGAGGACGTGATCAAACCCCGTCATAACGTATTCCAGGAGAAGGCCACTCTGTGTGTGTACAATTAAGGTCACCCAGGCATTTTGCTGACTTTTGAGCCTCAGGCACCGCTGGATTTTGTGCTGTGCAAACACAGGATGCACACACCCAGGAGCCTCCCCTGGGATGGGGTGCGTGTGGGAGCAGCATCCTACACCGAGGCAAACTCTCAATGGAGTCTGCGGGAGCTGCAGGGTGCTCAGCACTTTTGAAAAGCAGAACACTTATATTTAGACTCTTAAATGAACTTCGCAGCCTAAATTTAGGCTCCTATTTCTGACACCAAATAAAAAAAGAAAAAAAAAAAAAAGAAAAAAAAATCCATATGAGCCTCCAAATTTAGAACCGGGTACCTCAACATAGTCATGTCGGAGTGAAATGTAAACCTTGCACTTCGGCCCACATTCCTATCAAGTTGATTTCCAAAAGGGGAAGCGATCAAGCACGCAACATTTTAAAAGGAAAATAATAATCCAGACTTGCTTCTGTGAATTCCTTACATCCTGCTTTATTGCTAGCTGCGAGTCAATTGATTCGGATCTCACTTGCAGCCTCTTACACAATTGCAACTCCATCAGCTCCAACGAAAGCAAGATTTTTGCAGAATTTCCATCTCAACTTCAGAGCTGTTAAGTCATATTTCCAAAGGGGGCAGTGGCATATAAAAAAGTTTTAGTCCCGGCAAACTCTACAGGGCTAAGGCCCCTAAATCCATGCTGAAGTATTACACACCTTTCAATTTTGACTCGTATAAAATATCACTGTGCAAATATTTTCCATTTGCAAGAATCACCTGCTCCTGACAGCTTCTCAGGGAATTTTTCTTCACATGTAATACAATCTAAACATATGTGTTGCATTAAGTTGGGTTATATCAGGTCATGCCACCTGACACAGTATATCCCAGCATAATCTAATGCCATGTAAATCATTCATCACAACAAACCTAAGGAAAGGAAAAAAAAGAAGAAAAAAAGCCAACTTTTCTCCCACCTCACAGGCAGCTGCAGCAGATAAAGTGTCTATATTTTCATAAAGGGCCAGGTGAGCATCTGTGTTTCGGTGTTATTTCAAGGCATTTCACTGCATCTCCATTTCCATGGTGGCCACAGCTACAGTCCCCAGCTTGCTGATAACAAGTGGTGAAAGGAAGGGAAGGTTTAGGACTTAGTTTTAGAGAATATTTTCATAGCTAATATATGCCACAACAAAAGTAAAAATGTCAGAAATATTATAGCAGAGCCATAAAATTCAATGCAGGTCCAAAGCTCAGTGAAAACCAGCAGAGGAACAGGTGGGAGAGCAGGAGAAGGGGATCAGCTGTCCCAGGAGGTGAACACAAGCCATGGTGCAAATCCATTCCCATAGAGGCCAGATTTCAGGTTCTCCAACCTCAGCTTAAGCAACAGAAATTAGTAATTCTGCATCACTTCATCAACTTTACCTAACTGGGGGTGATCAGCCTCTTTTACCAGCCCCACTGCTGCTCCCTGCATACAGCTGGGGAGGCAGGAGGAGAGAGAACCGTAGTGCAGGTTATCCCCTGCAGGAGACCCGCTCCCATCACTGGGAAGTGGCACAGAGAGGTTTCTGCATCCCATTCACTCCGCAAAACATTTCATCCCCGTGCAGCCCTTAGAGCTGGAAAAATTATTCTTGGGGTTTTTAAAGCAGGCATTGAAAATCAGCAGTTCTTCCATAAATATTAAACTATCACACTCATTATGACAAAGGCATCTGCTGAAGGCGATTATTTGTCTGAGCAGCCCACACGGCGTAGGTAGAACATGGGTTATGTTAAGAGCCTGTTGTAGGATGCAGTCTTGTATCATTTTATAAAGTAGGAATTTTACATCCAAAGGGTAAAGCTTAATATCATGAATTATAACCGTAGTAAGTTACTGCTGATTTTTTTTTTTATTTTGCAATTCTGTATTTTTAAAGTTGTCTACTTATCTGCTAGAACTGCACCGAATTGGATTTAATTGCCAACAGATTTTTACTTATAGCAATAAGAGTGTCTTGTGAGTAGCTACAAAAGGATTCTTACAGGAGCAGGAAAATAACATCCCTTTACACTGAAACAAACAATTACTGCTGATGTAAAAACATAGTGAGTCTCACAGGCAAGCATGAACTCTGCTTACAATTGAGATCATTTCAGCTGAACTGGCTTTAAACTCAAATTCATGCTAATGAAGAGACTGCAAACACACCTTGAACCCTAATTCAATAATGAGATCAACAATTACACTTAAAGGTTACTCAGCACTGCAGCAGTGTGAGGAAAATCCTTTTGATCACCTATATTGTGCTGTTCATTATTTTCTTTGATGATTAATAACACTGGAAAGCACTTGGTAAAAGAATAAAATGAAGTACAATATTTATACCTTATTACAAAGTGCATTGGCAAATCAGAGCCCTCAGAGCACCTACATTTAAAAGAAAACATCATCAATATTTGATGTTTGTCTTCTTTAACATCTAGCTGTGGTTTTAACAACAACAAAACTTTCAACCTTGGATCTAACTGCAGTCCCCAAAAATGCCATCTTTTATCCAGCAGACCCACGTGCTGGCCATTTTCTTACACTTTCTTTGTTTCCATCCTTGTGTGGCCCTTAGAAAATAGAAATCAGCATTTGTGAACGTGTAATTTCAAGAGGTGAGTGGCAAGAGGCATTTTAGCGAGCAAGAGGAAGGCAGCTATTTGACTTGGTGATTTCAACACTATCCTGCGTCGGGAGGGAAAATGGCACGAAGACATTGTGCTAGGCAACAGATCATGTAAACATTTCCTATGACAGTCTTTCATCATCTATAGGAACATTTACACTGCCAGATCTTGTCTTCTTTAAAAACGTCAGCTCGGTAAGTTTGATGCACATGTGCTCCTTCTGTAAGTGTCTGCTCAGGCAGACAGTTTACTAATTTGTGGCTCAGTAAGCCTTCCACTGCACCGAGTACCTTGAGGTTAGCACATCTCTAATCATTATTTGATAACAGAAATCTGTAAGCATCACATCCCTGGTAACAAGAACATTGTATCTTAGCAACCAGCCTTGATATTCAAACAATTTCATTAAAGCGTAGCACCTCTTAGCAGGTGGGTGAGTGCGGGTGTTGATAAACATTTATAACATGATCAACCATTGTGTTTGCCAACACTATAATCATCATGACAAATTTATGAATCTGTTTACAAGCTCTTAGGTACCAACCTAAGTAGGTAAACTACCTCATAGCACGCTTCTGTGTCTACAGATAGAGGCACATTCCGAGATTTGATGCTTCTTTAAATTGAACATATTGGGGAAAAGGTTAGCAGATGAGCATCACATGTCACCGTAAAAATCACCATTTAAATTAAACCACAAAGGATGCGTTACAGCAAGGGCAAGGATTATATTTCACCCCCAAGAGAGCAAGCAAATTTAAAGCTGAAACTGTCTATAATCTATTCCCAGGTCCCCAACAGGGCACAAATGTGGACCCGGTGCCCCAGCCCCACATGGAGGAACCTGGGGGTCACCCCCACCACTCCCAGAGCGCGGTGGCTTCCTAACCTCAGCCAGAGCTTGGCAGCCCTGCCAAAGGGAGACATCAGGGTGACCCATCTGCCTCTCAAGAGAAAGGGGCAAAGCTCAAATTATCCCAGTGCATCAAATACAGCACACCTATACCCAAGAAGGATGACAGGCTTTGAAGAAAGCAAATCTGCCCCCTTGTTTGGGAAATGCAGCTTGGACATCCTCGGTCATGCTCAGCAAAAAGGGCTCAAAAGAACATATCTTCTCAACTGGGAGCACTGCAGGCAAGATTGGCTAAATTTTGCTTATAGAAACACAGGAAATCTTGCTCAGCTCTGGGTTGGAGCCCTGTCCCTTGCTGTCCCAGGAAAGCTCATCATGTAATGCTGTTCATAAACTACATAGCTTCATCTTAAAACCAGTTAACTTTGTTAACCCCACAACTTCCATGGGAAGTTTTTTCTGGAATTTAGATAATTTGAGAGCTCCTAATCTGGGGCTGATTTTATTTATGGCTCTTGAATATTCGTTTGTTCTCATGCCAACATTGTCATTTAACTGAGACCACTCAACCCTTCTTGGTTTTTACATCCCCCCTTTTTTTTTTTAAGCACGGAGCAATCATGACCCCTCTTAGTCTCCATTGTTGCTAGGCTAAACAAATTGTGCTCTTTTATGGCTGTATTACATCAACACAACCCGGTGGAGGGCAATAGGTTTGCTCTTTTGTAATCAAAACCAGCATTTGATCTCATGAACTTAAATGGAAATATCCTTCTAAGAGTGTTACTTTCTAAAGTGATTTCCAGTGCTGAGTTGCTGCCCAGAGGGGCAAGGGGGAGAGAGAGGGGACAGCCAGAGAAAGTGCACTGGCCAGCCCGGGGTCAGACAAACTGACCACTCTGTTTGCAATTCCACGTGCCAGCTGAAGTCACTCAGGTCCCTTGGAGGGCCAGATTTTATGCAAGGGTTTGGGTTGCCAACCTAAGTTATGAAACCCCTTATCTACCCAAACCCCCATAAAAATGCGAGTCTCTCCACCCCTTACTTTCCCTGTAAGGTGAAGCCACCTTTACCACCTCACAGGGTTCTCTGAGAGCAGCACCCTCAGGCCACATCCCCTGGGCATGGATCACACAGATTTGGGTCCAAACACACTCTCAGATTCAAATTTCATAGTCTTACATCTCTATTGTGGACACCAAGCCAGCCTGTGGTTGGAAGGCCATATCTAGAAACTTCCAGACACTCATTTCTGTGAGCAAAACATCCTCATGGCATCGCCCATCAGTCAGATGCCTTCCTGCGTTGCCATCCGCAGGGGAGCACGTGCCAGCAAGCAAACAAAGGCAACAGGAGGGGCAAAAATATTTAAGATTGATGGGTAGAGAAACATAATACATGTCATACTCCAGCTTTGTGTCTGATTAGTGGGTATTCTATTAAAAGAAATCAGAAGGAAAATTCTTGGAACAGTCAAGAACTCCTTGATGCTTCAATCAAGTCTTCAAAATGACCTGTTTCCCTTTTCAGTGACTGGTTTGCACTAATTTTTGCAAGCAAACCCAATAATAACCTTGCTCGAGCTGCAATGTGTGTTTAAAATTTACCAAAAGGTGGAAGATGGAATGCAAGCAAGAGGAAAACAGGAATATGAAGTTTGTACCTTGTACCTACGGCATCCAAGGTAACGCCACCGCATCACTGATTTCACACTGGGCACGTTACATCAGGCTGTTAATCTACCTGAAATACCTGGGGCCAAGTGAAGCGTTCTGAAATAGGTAACTGAGACTCCCTTTTGGAAATTAAAGTCATCCACTGCAAAAAAGGAACAACACATTTTGTCACTGTAGCTTGTTGTCTTTGTGGTTAACTTTCCTCCCAGTGCTAAGATCTGGTGATAACCCTATAAACTACAGCTGGGAAAAGAAACCCACCTGACACAGACTAATGTCTTGCTGGGGGTTTTTCCCCCCCCCCTTCTCCTTTAAACCAACTGTCCAGGTTTGTAAAGCTACTTAAGTTTTAATTAGGTAATTTAAGGCATTAAAAAAAAAAATAATCAGAGACAAGAATTAAGGACTGCAGCAAACTGTAGAAAAATACTACACACACACTTTACTAAGCCAATGCCAAGTACACATACACATCAATCATGTGTATAAAAAATAGACCTTTACAAATGTATATATAAAAAATACACCTTTACAAACATATATAGGAAATGGATGTTTTTATCCTAATCCAGCAGCTCCACACCAAAGAAAAAGAAAAAAGGGGAGGACCTAGTTTAAGCAGGAGATCAAGTAAATCCACATTTTCTCCTATACAAGCAAAGTGCAAATTTAATTCCCAAAAGTATACATTTTTTTGTTATCAGACAATAGATATATATATATAAAAAAAAAAAAATGGCCAGCTGTGACTTTTCATGCCTCAATTTCAGCTTCTATAAAATGGGAGAACTTGAATGCCGTCTCCTTCCCTGAAAGTTATCATTTTCTAAGCACCCTAAACCTGACGTTATTTTTGGAATAGTGTCTTCAGAACAGGCTGAAGAAACACCATAAAGAACAACACCACTTGCATGCAGAAGTCAAATTCATATTCATTAGCAGAAATCTTTATACTCTGTGTTTTCATGGCACAACAGAGTCTGAGCTATGGAGTGATGACAGCATTAAACTGGAAAGAAATTCTCTCCTTCCCCTTCAGCGTAGTTCTTTTGCAGGACACATGTTTAGCAGTCAAAGAGGAGAAATGAATGAGTATTTGTAATGCTGTGAAAAATCTCAAGTCTGGGTTAAAATTTCTCAATGCAGTTTGAAATGGGACAGGCTCAGAACACAGAAAGAAGACTCTGAGGCGGCCTTCAGGCAGTGTTGCCCTGCTCTATTACTCCACCCATTTACTACTCATAGAAAAATCCAGTGTTTTGGGTTATTATTTTTCCAGCAGCCTCAGACTGCATCTGCTCCCCACGACAGACTCGTAAAGGTGCACATGGAGCCAAAACCTGGTGAAAAACCTCTCCTTACTGCACCCCTTGTTTGCTAATACTCTACTACCCCAGCTTCCAAGTCTGTCCCATACCCCTGCCACGCAGAGGAAGCCACCTGACAACACTTTCTGGCCACACAATGCAGCAGGCAAGGACACATTGCCCAGGTCAGCCAGGAACAGGCACAGGGGTGATAATAAAACACGGTTCTACAGAGCCAATAATCACTTAACACCCCCATGGGCTGGTTAAATATTATCCCTGTTATGCAGTTTGGGAAAACTGACAGGGATTGTGCTGAGGCTACACGGAGCCACTCATCAGACGTGGAGTTTGATCTCCTTGGATCCAGGACCCCATTTTTATATCCACAACCAATGCCAAAAAAAAAAGGAAATGGATGTTTTCAGATACAGAGATTTCTGGGGGTGAGAGAGGGGCAGTTTCCAATGCTTTTATGGCCTTTCCCAAAGCAGCTATAGGGCTGCTCAAGAGTTTTGGCTCACAAAAGGGGAAGGAGCACATGCTGAGGCCACCTGTGGCTCCACATTCCCCTCTTTCATTCCTCATCCCTCTCCTCCCCTCCTTCCTGGGGGGAGCTACTTACAAAGAGACACACCATGGGTATCTGGGAGGTCCCATGAATTTGAAATTTCTGTGATTCAAACTCCAGCAAGCTGTTTTTACCCATACTGGGCCAGGAGCAGCAGAATGGGGAGAGTATGCTGAGAAACGGGGTCCTACTGCACCAGCTGGGGGTAACATTTTCTTGCAACCAGCACAAGACGCCACAGCTGATGCCTGAAGATAAATATACTCCCTTTCATATTTAACCAGCATATTTCGCCTTTTCAGCACAATACTCAAATCTGTTTAATTTTCAAACTGCCAGCTGAGATCTTCCTGACATTTTCAGTGGAGAAGGACAAGAGGACCAAGGCTGAGGGTGCCCACGCAGAGCGCTGCAGGTGACATCACTTTGGGCCCAGAACAAAAATGCCACCACAAGGAACTGCAGAAAAACTCACTCCAACACCACTACACAGCAGCTTCCAAGACTCAGACATTTGTTTTACAATCACTAAGCAAAGTCCCCCAAAATTTTTTTACTAACTTTAGGCAGTGGAAGTGCCCATTCCAGTCCCAGCACAAACTATTTAAAGTTTTTGTGCTGGTGTATGCTGGGCTGGTATGTCCTAAATACATCCCTTTCCTTGATTCCCAGCAGAATTTTTTGTCCAAAACAGGCACACAAAACCAAAACCCACCAGAATCCAGGGAAAGCTGAGTTTCATATTGGCCAGAGACAATTTGTGGACCACCTAACTTAGTATTATCACACTAACTAAGAATGTTCTAACAGCAGGGGAAGATGGAAAACACTTTGGATGTTTTGCTGAATCCCCTGGAGTTGTACGAACTTCCCAGCTTTAGTTCTTCAGAAGCCCATCCTACAGATAAAGATCTTGCAGTGGTCAGTTAAATTATATATGTTTTTCATTAGAAGCCTAAAGATAAATATGAATTCATAAGTGTGTGTATACACACTCACATGTGCAGGATTTAATCATTCGGATCACAGTGGAAAGTAGTTTTAACACAGCAGCGAATTTTGCCTTTCCAGTGTGTTAGAGAATAGAAAAAAAGTAGAGCTGTGTATGAACATAAATCAGAGTGATCTTTACCACTTCTTTAAATCCCAAGGAAAAGCTATTGCATTTTAGGGAAAGAATAGTCTCCATTAAAGAAAGAGACAATCAGCCCATTAGGTCAATTTTAATTTTAAGACTAGAATATTAAATACTCCCTTTGATTATGAATTGTATTAAAGTGATTAAAATCATCTAATAAAAAAAAAAAATCCTAATCCCAGACCGGCTGTTATACAAATACATACAGTTCAAAATATTTCAGTGCAACCTAACATTGGTAATAAGGTCCATAATTTATTAAAATGATAATCTAACCACACTCAAATTAATTCTAAAACTCAAAAATACACACTCTTGCCATCTTGCTGACTGATACAAAAGAATGACAGTAAAATCATGTTTTCTAGCCTTTTACTTCTCTCCTGATTGTGTGACCACCTCTACAACATAAGAATGTCTTAAAGGACTCAAAGGAACTCCATCAGATACTGGGAGAGATGAGTGACAAAAGCTACAGGCAGAAATCCTAACATTTTCCTGAAGAATCTTTGTTATTATTTATAAACACTTTTTTTTTTCTGTTGCTGTAACACAACCAGGAGACATATGCAGATAGATAAAACACCAAATGTTTATTTTTTTTTTTTAATTTGGGGTGGGTTTTTTTATGTTTTAAAGTGATCTCTGCATTATGCAGGCTTTTTCCTTCAGATCACTGTTACAGCCTTCCGAGGCAGGCTGCAATCCCCGTTTGACTCATCACATTATGTGCTCGCATTAAGTTTTGCATTAAATCCCAGTGCCATCCATAACTTGCTACTAATATCTTTACACCACTGAGGCTTTGATATTTGATGGAAAGCCCCTGAAACCTCACCAAGGGTCTCATCAAATCAGGCAAGCCTCGCTTTGCTATGTATTTACCAAGTGAAGCATATATTCAAGTGAACCCGGTTTGAGGAGTCCGTGGTTAGTTAATCAGCTATGAAGAGTTTTCTCAACCTATTGTTTTTAGCAATACAGCCAAAATTCCACGAAATGGCATCCCTTGCTGCTCTACTTGAATATCAATGCTTTACCTGAAGAGAGTCAAAATGGTATCTCTCCCTCCCACTAATTCCTCACTTCTTGCTTAGTGCAATGCATCCAAAGAAATGAAACTTATTGAATCAAGTTTAATGACATAATAAATTCTTCCCTTCAGACAATGTTGAGGCTTAATTCACTAGAGCACTTTAAGCCTTTGCCTTTAGCATCTGATGGGTCATTTGTCTGTAATCCAGCAGCTAGCCTGTTTGGAATCTAAACTAAATCAGGAACCGTATCAGTAGTTTCTGAAATATGACTGGCAGGTCAAGTGGCCTCAAAAAGACTGCCTGGGGCAGTTAAGACTAGGATAGGGCATGACTAGAACAGAACCAGTGATGAATCTGGAAGCGTGTACTCAATAAAGACTTCATTCATTCTAACTCACTAAACAGCAGTTCTTCAAATGACTTGACTTATATTTTTGATGTTTTTAACCAGTAGGTCATGCAATAAAATTGTCCTGTATGTGCCAATAGGCTTAACACACAGATCATTGACTTGCATGCTTGGGCATATTTTATTTATATTTTTCCCTCAAGTTTTTCCATAGCAGCTTGAAAAAGGCAATAGAATCACCGCCATGTGGGAAAACATGTAATCTAAAGGACTTGGATCATACAGTTTTGAAAAGCAGGAAGTTTGATGAAACACCCTTTTGTCCAAAAAGAAAAAAAACAAAACCTCTGAAATGCCAGTTCCTACACCTGGAAAGTCACATTCTTGAGATGCTACATGTAATCTGTGCTCCCAGCTGAATATTTCTCGTGTTACGTATGAAAAACACTCCGTGTGCAATAATTTTACAGCTTTTCAATACAAGCCAGAAAAACCAACTCTGCTTTAGAATTTCAGCTGGAGTATTTCAGGCTTATTGGAGAGGAAAGTGTGCTGTGCTCATCTCCAGCACCCTCCACCACAGCATTCACTGAACGCTCGCAAGACTTGATTCAAAGTCCACTTCAGTCAATTGACCCCAGTGGTCTTTAGATCAGGCCCTTAATCTGTACATTGCACTCAGGTAATCAGTAACAGCTTAGTTAGAGGACTTTTTTTTTTTCTTTTTTTTTTGCACCCATCATTTCCCAGACTCAATGGAACATTTCCAAACCCCTCGAAATCAGACCGGCACTTCTGGTGGCTACACTGCAGCACAGGCTGTAGTCCAGGTTTAAGTGGTGTTTGCAGTTAAAAAACAAAATAAAACAAAACCAAAACCACAGTGGGGGGAAAATAAATAAATAAACATGTAATCTTGACACTTTGACTCCCAGAAAACACCCTGAACTATGCTTCAGCTCTGATGCCACAGTGATTTCTCAGTGGACACAAAGGCACATTGGCACCAAGCAGGGAGTGCAAAGGAAGACTAATTCTGGCTTGGAAACAGAGCACGGGGCTGGGTTATGAACTCCAGACCAAGTTCCCCCACTGTCCCTAGAACACCAAAATACCAGGATTCAGAAGGCAGACAGGGTAATCTCAAGATCCCTGCTCTCGGGAGTGACAGGAGCCCACAATCACCCCATGCAAGAGTCACCTTCCGCAGAGCGGCTGTGGGAAATTCAGCAGGACATATCCAAAAATATCCCCAATTAGAAAGATAACTCATTTCCAGATCCAGCCTGCTCAAAGTTGTCTACAGTTTAATTTAAATATGCATTAAACACACTGTGTAGCAGAGGCAAAATTACTTATTGCTTTAAGCATGCCCATGCTATTTTAAAATAGCCTGGCCGTCATGAGCATTTCTCCTATTATCTTTGGTGACATTTAATCAGTGCTTAAATGTTGGGAGCACAGGGGAAAGAAATCAGGTTATGTATTTGGGAAGGCGACTCTTAGAAATTAGGCTTCTTTCCAAAAGAAAACTTAACCAGTTGCTCACTGCCTAAGCAAACAGAGTTAACACTTCCATTTTCTCCTGGTAGGAGGAAAGTCACAGAACACTCCAGCCAGGGTCAAATTCTTTTGGGGATGCACTACCAAAGCTGAATTCAAGTTCCCAGAAGACTCAGACCAATAACTTCAGCCTCTGTATGGTGAGATTCTCTTTTTCCCTGTGTCTCACACACCACAGAGGTAGAAGGTATTTACAGAAATGAAGAAAGGTAATTCTTTTTTTTCATTTATTACTGAACTATTAAAGGCACTCTGTCATTTGGGATCTCCCTCCATCTCCAGACTTTGTATTCCAAGGTACTTCAGTAATGGCAGTAAGTGAAACTAAAATGCCAACTTGAGATTTGCATTATAAATGGCATATACAAAGAGAGAGTTTTTTAAACTTTGGTTGATCTAGCATATCAAAGATCTTTTTCTCTCTTTTTCTAAGCTACTTCAGTGACTGTATTGAAGTGAACTGAAAGGATTAGCTTGAAAGTGGCAAGAAATCTGGCATGCAAAGAAATGGATTTTTTTTCCCCACACTTATTTCAGCTGAACCCTTCATTATATGGGGGCCCCTTTCCTCTTCTGAAATGCATTTTGCTCTGTCTCTCTCAAGCCATCCTGTGCTGTGCCAATACCGAACAAGGTGAAAATACAGAGTGTGCAGGAGCAGCTCCTGACCCTGGTTCCTTCAACCCCTCTTCAGCCTTACTGGGCACCAGAGTGAAGATTGTGAGTAAATATGGGGCAATTTCCTCTCTAGCCAGAGCTGGAGGTAAATCCAGTGACGCTGATGGCATTTGCCTCTCCCACACTTTATCCTGATGCACTTCCCTACAGGGCAGACCTCCGTGTGATCGGGATACACATCCCAGAAACACACACAGAGGATGTTCTCCGCTTCCCCAGGAAATCACACGCTGTTTTCACTACTCGCAGCGTGGTTAGCACAGCCTTGCTCCAGTAATATCTATCTGGGAAAAATGAAACAGCATGGAAAAGTCACCAGGGGAAGAAGAGCAGAAGGAATGACTCAGCTGTGAACCTGGATTCAGACAAAGATGACTAAGAGCTCCCAAAATCAAAGAAAAAAGAAAAGTTTCACAACTGCTGATACCAATTCTCCACTCAGATATGTTCCCACTTAGAAAACTTACAACAACTTAGATTATTCTTTAGAAATCCTGGTCACTCTGTGGTTTCCTACCTAGCTCATCCCTTTCCTTGGAATAACTAAGCAAACCAGCTGCATTAACTCTTTGAAACAAAAGCCCTTTGTGTTTGCTGACAAGTTCAGTGACGGTCCCAGATAAGCCTCAGAGACGAGCTCCCAGCCTGTGTTCGGTGGAAGGCTGAAGGTCTGAGGGGAAAGAAGGGGCTGGCAGGCACAGGCAAGGGGAAAGGTTTGGGTTTCCCAAGCTGGGGCTGAGTCAGAGCTCAGGGCTCCGTTAGCGCTCCGTGTTTACGGAATAAATCGTTATTCTCATCGCAGCCGCATTCACTGCCCACTCCAGTCAGAGCTCACTCCTCTTACATCAGTGACTCCACAGCAAGATTAGACAGACATGCAGCAGGGAAAAAAAAAAAATCCAGCTCAGGACAGTGTAATCCCTGCTTTCCCAACAAGCTTGTTTGTGCCAGGGCAGCCCAAAGGCCTGCAGGAGAAACGACGTGTGTCCAGGCTGGCGGCTGAGGATGAGCCATGGGACACTCAGAGCACCCAAAATATGGGGAATGTTCCTCCAAACATAACAAAATACAGTTTATAGGGACATGCCACTGGGATAGTCTTTAATGCGTGGCTCCTAGAAGTTGATTTATTGGCAACTAATTACAGAAAATACTGGGGGGTTTCTTCACATCACGCAGGCCACAATAGATGCTCCATCCCTCAGTGCCGAGGACACAGGCACCCTGTCAGAGCTGAATAGCTGCCTAGTGACCCCTCCTCTTCATGAGGGGGGACTTGCTAATGTCCTGGGCTAAAACTGTGCCAGCACCAGCTGGCAGGCACGCTCGTGAGCCGACGAAACCCACCCCGAAGACAAGCGAGACCTCTGCAACCTGCGGAGGCAAGACCAGGATTTCTCCTCAGTCCCAAGATTAACTGCAGGAGAGAGCTCCAGCAGCTATTCATCACCACCAGCACCCTAAAGCCTTCCCTACTGCATATATCAACGTGTTGAGGGCTGTGACTAATGGAAAAGGCACCACCCTATAAAAAGGAATAAAAATGAAGGAACCATCAGTAACAAGCAGCAAGTTCAGCTGTATCAAGCTAATTTTTTTTTTTAAATGCAAAGGTTTGAAGTAAATACACACTCACCAAAAAAAAAAAAAAAAGAAGTCAGCCTTCTTATTAATCTCCTGATAAAGAAATGCAAAATATTAAATCAGTTTAGGTTTATTTCAAGCAGCCTTAAAGAGATAAATAAAAATAAGCTTCCAAAAGAGCCAGGGAAGTGACACGAGCCTGTGATCCCACAGAGGCTACAAGGATGCTGAGCCACGTGTAAAATGCTGCTTGCATATGTGAAGTTCGGCACACAACAGACTTCTGAGAAGACAGTAGTGTCAAATAAAAGAATAGCTGTATTAACAGCTATATTTACTTTTGCTGGTTCTTTCCTACAAGTGGAAGAATTAATTTTCTGGGTGCTGGCAGGGGAGAGCCCACCTTCTGTAATGACCCACCCAACTGGGTCAGCCTGAGCCTGATGGCAGAAATGAGCAATAAAAGTTTAACACTGTCTGAAATAATCCTGGATTTCATTTAATCTCCCTCCTAGCACTAAAAATAACAGAAAGCAATAAAATCTCAGATGGTGCATATTGCAAGAGCCGGCGTTTAATCTCGCTGATGAGAAAAAGAAAAAGCGACAGACCCCTTTCTCAGCTTCCCAACACTCCCAATTTTGATTCTTTTCCTGCAGCGCTGGAATATGCACCTACTTCCTTGAATTAACACATCTCCAAATAACACTCATAGGGACTATTTTCCTACACATAAAGTTGCTTTCTCTGTTCAGAAGGGTATAACTGGCTTTGGGAAGAAATATAAAAGAGTTGCTAAAGCCAGTAATTTCCTCAGCCACACATATGGCTTCTAAGTTTAATAGCAATTATGTCATTTTTATATATGATTCACTTGATGTTGTTTTCATGTGAATCATTTGACATATATAACTCTGGCAGATTTCTTAAATAAGCATATCACCAGAGACTAAATTACTAATCAATTAACCAATTTCTCTCCCCCCCACCCCCTTCCCCCATCTTGGCATGCAATTAGGAGAGAAAACTAAACTTAGAAAGGCACTTGGAGAAAATGAGGTTGGATAAACCATGGGGTTTTTATTCTGGGGGGAAGAAGGGGATGGCAGGGCAATAAACTGGGGCCTACAGCAAGCAAACACCTGCAAAGACACCGCCTTCAAGTGTCTCCCTGTTGGGACCTGGAGAGCATCTCTGCCACACCCAAGGTTTCTCCAGCACCCCAAATATTGGGCAGCCACCCTGGGCATGGTTCATGGGGCTGCAGCCCTTCATCCCTTCCCTTTGCAGGAGCACAAACGTGGCCACAACCACCTGCTGTTC
This sequence comes from Machaerirhynchus nigripectus, assembly GCA_013397975.1. Taxonomy (NCBI): domain Eukaryota; kingdom Metazoa; phylum Chordata; class Aves; order Passeriformes; family Dicruridae; genus Machaerirhynchus; species Machaerirhynchus nigripectus. Next base: position 892,609 of record VZRQ01001131.1, read on the forward strand.
AGCACTTGAGCAGGTGCAGCAGGGACACCAACACCCCCAAATGCACGAGGTTTTAATTCTCACTTCTCTTCTTGCTGGGGATAACAGGGGAGGCCAGAGCTGCGGAGGGAAGAGGGAAGGAAACAGCCTGGTTGGAGAGGTGTTTACAGTTTTCTTGCCCGACCTCCCTGTGCTCTCACCACAACACACACCCTTCTTTCCAGAAGAAATCTCGCACCCTGCAACAACCCTTCCTCATTTTCAAACCGTTCACCACCCTGGTGCTCGGCAACTTGTACCTCGGCCACAGGCGCAGACCAGCCCTTCCTCCCCTTTCCCGGAGACACACAGCTGGGCATCCCCCTCCAGCCCCGCAGCTCCCCGTGCTCTCAGGAACAACGGGCACAGAGGGTTTATTCTACCAGCTTAAGTGTTTTTAGCATATTTCCATTAGCTCCCAGCTCAGCGTATAAAGGCGAAATACCCGACTCACTGCATTTACCAGCCCCGAGTGAACAAGCCACAGGCATTTTCCACACCCTTCTTGTCGCTCCGCCTGGGGAGCGGGCATCTTACAGAAGGAAATCCACTTCTCTTGCTATAAAAAAAGCCTTGAAAACTAGTTGTAACATCTTCAGCTGTAACTGCATGCAAAGGCTCTGTACCTACAGCAAGTTTCCACCAATATTTTGTTTCCATCTTATAAACTCCGCTAGTCCTCGCTCACAAACGTAAGGCAAAGATAGCTGCTCTGAGCAGTTTCTGAGAGCTGATATCTGTGTACTTTGGCTGGTATCAAAAGAACAATTAAGCACACACTTAACATAATCACCCAAGTAAATGCACTAACTCCCTTAAGACAACCTTATTTGCTTGTTTTATTTAAGAACATATTCAAGAGATTTGTTTGAAGAAACCAAAGGAAACAGCAAGACCAGGACTCAACCACTAAACATCCGTGAGACCAACCACTCCAAATCTTTTCCAACACAAAAAAAAACGGAATTCAGGTTTCATTGTCCAGCTTTCAAACACAAAAAATTCATAAGCCACCACAAGATAGAACCCCAACTTTACTTTCCCACCTCCCATAGCTGATTTTACCTCAAAAATGAGTGTGTTCCCTCTTCTCTGCTTCCTTCCTCCTATCCTTGATCCAACAAAGTGGCCAGCCCAGCTGCTCTGATATAGTCACGTCCCTGCACTCAGGCCCAAGGGAAGGCACCTGCGCCTTCTGGAGCAGCCAGAGCCCACCTGGGAGCAAGGAAGGAGGTGAATGAAAGCCTGTAAGCCAAGCCAAGCCATCTAAACTGGCAAGTGGCAAGTGTGAGGTCCACACATGCACACCTACGGGGACAGCAGTAATCCTCCTGCTAGGGTGAGCGGGCGCCCTGACCGCCTCTCTCTGCTGCTCGTGGTACTCACACAGAGTTTGTCTCCAGGCTCCCCAGGGCAGTGCTCACAGCACCAAGGCTGACAGAGCTCAAGAAGTGTTTGGACAACGCTCTTGGGCACTTGGTGTGACCCGTGGAGATGGTGCTGTGCAGGGCCAGGAGCTGGACTTGATGATCCTGGTGGGTCCCTTTCAACCCAGCATCCTCTGTGATTCTGTGACACATATAATGTCCCTCTGTTTTTTACAGCTGAAACACCCGAAGGATGAGATTAAATTCCCTGGTGAAAACACCCCAGAGACACCAGGATAGGTCAGCTTGGAGGTGAGCTGTGTTCACACTGAGGTGAGCAAGCCCATGAGGGTTTTCTTCTCACAGCACTGGTCCAACCTCCTTCTGTTCACTCATTTCAGGTGCCTATCCCAGCTGCTCATGCTCAGATGTTGCAGATTATCACTGATGGGAGCTCTTCACTCCTGGAAGTTTTGTTCATTTTCATTCAAAACCTGGTTTTTCTCCCTTTTCCTTCTGCTGTACAGATCCTGCAATCTGGTTTTACAAAACAAACAATTCCCCCAAGACAAGTGTGCTGACAGGGATCAATACAGCTGGTTTGACTCCCCTGAGACATGGCTTGTTCAAGGTGAAAAGCCTGCTGGGTTTTCTTTATCTGGCTGGTTAACAACTGTTATAAATAAGGAAGTTCTGAGCAACAGAGTTCATAGAATCACAGAATGACTCAAAGGGACCTTAAAGACCATGGGCAAGGGTATTTTCTGCTAGTCCAGGTTGCTCAAAGCCCCACCCAGCCTGGCTGTGGATACTTCCAGGGAAGGGGCAGCCACAGCTTCTGTGGGCAGCCAGTTCCAGGGCCTCACTGTCTCCTCCCTGGGCACACCTGGCAGGACCACCTTCCCTACCCAGGAAGGAGGAACTTCAGCTTCCAAGACGTGACTGTATAACGGAGGACCAGCTTCAGAGCACCTGCCCAGCTCCTGGGCATGACACTCCTCCCAGCATTTTCCAGCAGGGCGTTCTATAACACTGCCATCTTTCCCCCACATCACGGGCATTATCTGTGCTGATCTGGGTGCTGCTGGTCCAGTGTTCATCCAGAACCCTACCTTTGTTTTGTGAACACTCAGTTCCCTTTGCAGGGTGCCCAAAGACCTGCTGCCATCAGCTGTGGCTTCCAGGCAGCCGTGTGCGCTTCCCCAAAGCCTCAGAAAACACCGAAGCTTGAGCACTTCTCAAAAGTGAATCCCCCTGCCTCCTTTTTTGATCCTGTTTACTCCATGCACTTGATTAATACAACCACATTCTGAGGAGGCATGTTATCAACACCACACGCCCTGGTCTAACAGAAACCATGGCAAAGTATTAGTAATAAAATCCCTGCTTTGCAGAAAAAGTAACAGCAAAATGCTCCTACGCCACGTACCAAATGGCACATCTTCTGTGGCATCCCCACCTTCCTCGCCTCCCTCTTCCTGTGGCTGGTCCATCTGTCCTCACTTGGGAGCTCTGATTTCACACATCTTTCCCCACCACATCTCCCCTGCTGGCTGAGGGCTCCCCAGCCTCTCCGAGATTTGCAATCCTGCAGCAGTTGCACTGTGCGGTTCCCCACCGCTCCCGGGGCTGCCCCGACTTCTGTATTTCCTGCTGCCAACAAACCCACCTTGCACCCACTGCCAGGCCCCCCCAGGGCACTGTTTCCACCCACCTCGTGTGGTCTGTGCTCTGCACGTCTCACACGCTCTGCCTGCCGAGTTCCACTCGCCCATTCCCTGCCATGCCCAAATGAAATTACCCTGCCGGCAGCGGGATGGAGACAATTCTGCAGAGTGGCCGGATCCTTCCTCTGTTCCCCTCCCCATTTGCCCCTGTAGACTCTTCACACCAGGAAGGCTGGTGGTGACATGCTGAGCTGTGGACATCCAACTCAGGATCTCCCGCTCTACTTAACCTTAAGAAAGTTTCCCAAACCCAGACGAGTCCTGAGAAACGCTGACTCCAAGAAGACTTCCCAGCTGCAGAATCCTCAGTGCCAAAAATCTCTGCAGTCCCAAACATGATGTGATCCGATCTTGGACTGGACCTGTCAGACATGCTCTGAAGAATTCATAGGTGAAAATCTAACTAGAAAAGAAGCAGAGCTGCTCTTTAGCAATCAGAGCAAAACAATATTAAAAAGCTAATGACCATCCTTGCTTCCCCATGACTTACTTGGCCAACCAGGAAAAAAATAACCTGGTTCCCTTTAAAAGTTATGGTACACTCTGTAGCAAAGATATTAAAAATTTTCAGGTTTTTCTCTTCCTCAGATTGATTGATACTGCAAAAGGACAGACAAAGCCTGGGCAAGAGGAATTTTTGGGAGTCTTTCTAAGGTAAATTTCCTATATTTAGTGAAATTGCATGCTGCTGATACATATTATTGGCCTACAGAATGAGACTCACCCACCCAAGGAAAAGGATTAACTGAAATATTGCCATTTCTAGGAATTAAAGTTATTGGAATTCAAGCCGAAGCCCATTTCCTATACGCAATCTTAATGTGATCCTCAGGGAGCTCTGAAATTATCATCTTCAAGTAAGTGATCTTTTCATGCAATTTTATTCTAGCACTATATCTAGGTATCTTCTCCATAACTTCTATGTCCACAAGCTTATTTATCTCCTTGCTAAAGTTCAAAATCTAATTTCCAACACAGGTTACTTACTGTAATAAACTGTACAAGCTTTAAAGTGACAAGTTGAAAGATACAATTTTTTAGAGTTATGAATTAATAGCCATATATGTCAAAGAAAGTGCCAACTTTTTCATATTTATAGATATATTATTGAAATGATAAAAAATGAACTGAGGAAAGAGAAAAGAAGTGAGGAGAACTACATATAATGAATCAAACATACTTAACAAGACATGTACCGACACTTTAGTGTGCATCTCTTTTATTACATTACATTAATCAAATTCTGCTAAAGACATCCATCTAAGCGAAGTGTCACAGTGATATTCTATAAAAACATTCTTTTGAGAAAGAGTCTTCCCTGACAGCAGTATCAACTCCACTGTCTTAAGTGATTGTCAGGACTGCATTACTCAGAAATTAAGAGAATTTATGTAAGTGCCTCGCGAGCTCCCCTGAAGAAAAAAAATAATTTAATTGGAGGAAGTGTACAAACTCTGATAAAAGCTGGTAAAACAGGGATAAGTGATTTCACTTAGGGAAGCATGAATGGGTTTTTTTTTCTCCTGCTTCTTCCTGCTTTGGTTCACAGCACCGACAGACTTTCCTAGTCTGGAAAATCCTGGAAGAAAATCCTCCCTTCTGCTAAAGTGGGCAGAATATGTGCACTTTTTGCTGAATTATCCAGCAAGACCCGATCAGCTCAGATTTGAGGCTTTTTTTCTTCCTCCATGTATTTATTTATTTATTCCACTGAGCCTACAAACAGCTCTCAGGAAAGCAATGGAGGTTTCTTTGCCATGCAGATGTGAGGCCCAGATGTGTGGCACAGCTTGGCATGGCCTGGCTCTGGGGAGCAGAGGTGGCTGTGGCAGGTTGGGCACTTGGGTCTTGGCCACACGTGAGCTCAGGTTTACATCAGGCATGATCTTCTGCCTTCCTACTACCAGGCAGATGCTGCAAACCCAGAGTAACTCAGGGTTTTTACAACCTATTGTACCTGTGTGTTTCACAGGGGGATTTACAACAGGTCTTCATTTGTTGCTTAAAAGGAAAATTATGCGGAATTAAAATTTTGGTTTAATCCTTGCATCATTTCATCTCCTTCTTTAAAACAGTCTAACCCAGGATTTCTTAACTTTGACCACATCCAGAAAATATATGAATGCTAAAATTCCCATCAAATATAGAGAATTTGGATGACAAGAAGCTACTTTCAGACCCCAGTGCCAGCAAGCCACAAAGAACAAGGGGTGAAGGGTATTGCACCACTTCTGCTCCATTATTTAGATGCAGTGGGATTCATAAATCCACGGAGGTGACATCCATTAGGTAGCATTAAGGTAGTGCTGGTATTCCCACTCAGCCCTGGGTTTTCCACTGTATGTGGGGGTGGGGGTTGGTTTTACTTCCCTGCAAAGGCAGGGAAAGCTCCTCAGGGTAATCCCTGAATGATGTGGCATCAAGTGTCAAAATATAAGACAAGGAAACAAGGCACAGGGAACAGTTTCATCTAAATGATTCACCGACAGATCACAGAAGCAACGATTTGCTCTTCCCAATTATTCTCTAATTTCACTAATCAAAACTATTAAGCCTGGATGTTATTCAAAACTCAAAGTCGACGCTACAAAAAAGCCAAACATGAAATCCACCATTTGCATAACTTATTAAGCGAAATGTGGAATTCATGTGACAGACAGAACGTCAACTTCAAACTGTGTTTTCAGCCACAGCGAGAGCTGTTTGATCTGCACGGGTTAGTTCCCTGCTCAGGCAAAAATCCTACACAGGCACACACAAAAAATTTGCGAAAATAGTCAAGGCAGTGCAATTTTGCAGTGAACTTTGTAAATGCAGGAGGACTGCGAACATGCCGGATCAAAATTCTGCCACGAATTCGAACTCATATTTACCAAACATCCAGTTCACTGCTCGCTCAGCTGCTCTTATCAATGTTATAATAAACTATAAATCCTAGCGAGCCCTGAGGCAACTTAACTGCTGTAGTGATGCTGGAGGGTGATTAGGAAAAAAACTAAAGATAAGATCCATTGTTTTTTTCATGGTTGTGCACATCATTTTTCTATTTCTGATGCTTTATGTGTGATAATCTGAGCTTCCTCAGAGGTAAATTCTCATCTAATCATAAGTCCCCACACATCAACAGAACATATCCTATGTGGTCTAACAACAAAAAAACAGAGAGCAAGAAGTGCTTCATTAACAACATGGATTTAACCTACCGTAAGCTCATTTTTAGGCTGCAACAAAAGCCCTGGAAAAGGTGAAAATTAAAAGATGCCACCTAAAGAGCTCTCTAAAATTAAAATTAATTTTAATCTGCCTGAAAAAAACCACCCCCTGAATGGTGCTGAGAGCTATGAAGAGGGGGGGTTGTTTTAAAAATATATATAACATCAAACAAAAGGAAAAAGCAACCCTGTTTTAAAAAAACCAGGACAGACACCATGTTCTGCTGGTCAGATTTATACCTAAACCACATGGAAAGGTTTTGCCCATCCTGTGGCATTTCTGACATGTACAATGTACAGGGGTGGGATCCCGGGTGCAGCCAGGTGCAGCAAGAGGAGGGAGGGCACAAAGGGGTGGCAGAGGAGGTGCAGAGGCATCACCTCCCATTTTGGCAGCCCCACAGGTGCCAGAGAAGGACCTTGGGTTCCAAAGGGACACTAAGAAGCCGTGTCAGTGTGTTCTGCTCTGTGCCTGCTCCAGGCAGCGTTGGGAGGCAGGAGATATCTCCTCTCGCTATTTTTGGGTTGGAGCATCCCTGCTCCAGGCGGGTTCTGCTGCTTGTCTGATTCGCCACAACCAGAGCAATAAGCCAGGAGGACGAGCTGGCTTAGTATCAGGTGTGTCATTAATAAATATCTCCCCCTTTCCCAGTGTTTCTCCCTCTGTCCCTGCCTGGGTCTGCTCTGCTCCCCAGGGAGCCCATCCCTGGCTCTCACAAGCCGGGCTGACCTTTCTCTGCATGCACAGCCCTGCCAGGATCAGCCCCAGCAACTGGAACTTGTCTCCCTCTAAGTGACAGCTGCCATTTTAATGATCCAGCAGCAAAGGTGAGTTTCATCTCAGGAGGCAGAGAGGGAATGCAAAATAAAGAAAGGGAAAAAAAGTGTTTCCACGAGAAGCTCCTGAAGATCAGATGGTTAGGAAGTGATTTGGGGGTGAATTCTATATTTAAAGAACATTTTTAGCCAATTTAACAGATAACTAGTTCCTACATTGCACTGATGTATATTTATAACTCCTTTTGAATGGATTTGTATTAAATTGCTGATTTTCAGTGGTTCTTAACAGAACCCAACTCTTCCCTGTCCTCATCTGCCTGGTGAGCTTGTCCAAAGGCAGCTCTCTGCCAGACTATCACACTTCAAAAATCATTTCAGTGACTTTCCTCCTTGATAATGAGATGGAGTGATTAGAAGAGCTCTCACCATTACCCCACCATTTTCCTTTAAGACACATATGAAAATTCCTTCCCTTTCTCAGCCCTGGCACGTTCAGAGTTACTGTTCCCACTCACAGCTGTCACTACCATGCAAACTTAATAAATTCCATCTATGCATGACTTACTTAGCTAACCTCCATCCACCAGAGATACACGCTTCTTACTCAGACAAGCAGGACAATAACATAGTAAAGCTTCAAAACAATAGCTCTCATGTTTCAAATATGTATAATATTGCAAGGGGCTTATCCCAGCCCTGGTGATCCTACTCGAACAGAAAGGAGCTTTTCTTTCATACTATTCAACTTTTGGGATTCTTGTGTTTGGAGGGGTGGTGTCGTTTTCAATGGGGTAGTTTTGGTTTGCCTTTTTCTTTTTTAACACAGAAGTAGTTTGTAAATGATCAGGTTAGGCAATTAAAAAAAAAAAAAGAAAATAAAAAGAGCTCTTTTAAAAGGAAAAAGGTAATTATAAAGGAATAATGAAATAAATAAATAGTTAAAATGGGCAGTGTTTCTCTCACTGAGCAGCATAAACCCCAAAACACAGACAGCCAGCTTCTGACCTACCCCACCTTTGAAATTTCCAGGAACAGATGAACCCTCTGGAAGTGCTGCAAATTCAAATCCACATAACCCAGAGTTAAATCTGGCCCCTGAACAATTCTGTTAGCAGCAAATTTGTCATGCACATTAAACCTTCCCCACCAACAGCCTCGGGCCACATCAGCTGGGACCCTGCACCTTTCCCCTTTGCCACCTTGTCCGTCGGGAGAGCAATCAGCACTTTTTGGAAGAGCTCAGCGTTTTTCAGAATTAACACCGCAAGAGAAGTAATCATGCCTGTGTTAAATAAATACTTCCAAATGCCAGGTGAAATGCACATCAGAGCACATCAGGCAGCCACACAAGGTATCTGGAGGCAGTAGAACAAAGTATGCTTCACTTTGCATTAGAGCGGGCGAGCGCTGAAGCCCACGAGCAACAGAAAAATGCAGGATGAGTAATTTTGCTAGGTGCTTCCCTGCAAGATTTCCTGGGGCCACGCACTGTCCTGGCTGGGTAATTTTGATTAAATCAATAGCTGTTTATCAGTGTGCCACAAAACGACAGGAGGCAGATGCAGCAGGACTGAAACCGAACACAGGTAAGGGAGAAGCAGCGGCAGGGCTGATGATAACCCGTAATTTCTAGGCTGATCAACTTGGCCTTGAGGATGGGCACTGGACCAGTTCACTCAAGCCTTTCATCATTCTGTTTCTCCTACTGGATGTCCTTTAGATCACATTAAATGATGGATTTCCCCGTAGGTTTAGCCGGCTAAACTCGCCAGCCCTGGAAGAGCTCAAGGCCAGGCTTGGAGCAGTCTGGTCCATTGGAGGGTGGCCTTGTCCTTGGCAAGAGGGTTTTAACAAGGTGGTCTTCAAGGTCCCTTCCAACCCAAACCATTCTGGGATTCCACAATTCAGCAATACCTGGCTGCTGTGATACCGTGATCCGGTGCAATTTTAAAAGTGTAAATCCAGATAAGTAGGATTTGAAGCACAATTCCGACTATCAGAATATGTCTTTCCGTTCTGTTTACTTTCTATTTCAGTGTTTTGGGGCAAACTTGACAATAAAGGGGTCACATGAAGCAATGTGTGCTAGGATCCTCTCCTGTCTTTGCCCTGAGCTGCTGATGGAAGTTTTGGCCTGACCTGGAGTCCATGGCCCTTGGATTCCAAGCCTTTGCCCCAACCAGATCCCGCCAGGTGCCCCTGCTGGAGGTGGATCAGAGGAAGCTCGAGGTCATCCAGAGAGTCTAGAAGAAATCTGGACTTTTTCTTAGACCAAAGACTGTCCATGGTATCTGTTCTGATCTCTCAGAGAAAAAGATTGCACAACAAATGGGATGCACAAACATTTCAGGAAGGTGTAATGCACAACAAATACTGTTTAAAGGTGCCATTTCTTATGGAGCATTCATACAATTAAAATCCATTATAGTCTCAACTTCCATGTGGAAAACGGATGTTATAAGAGCACCTATAAATTATTCACATCTTTACTAAATGAAGGGCTATCAAAAAATTGTCGGGGGCTATCCATATACAGTATGGCTTGAGCCACAATTGACAGCCTAACTAATATTTTTAATATCCCAGTTATTTCATAATTACAAGAACACTGATATTTTACAGTATTAGCTCAAAGGGGGAAACTGGGAAGGCAAGTAAACTTGGTGAAAACTCTGAGCTGGATCCTGCATCCTTTGAAAAGCCCAAGCTGGAAGCTCACGGTGTTTTTATGGACCGGTGGGTACTTTTGGGTATGCACAGAATGAAGAAATAGAGCCCCATAGTGGTTAATCCCCAAAGCTAAAAATAAAAACAAAACAAAACCCTACTGAAACCAGAGCCTTTTAAGCCGCTCTCATATTTTAAGCGAGTTATTAAAATGTTAATTATCTGAATAACATTATGCTTGAACACAAGGGGAAAAGACATTTTGAAAATTGTGCGTTTTTTTTAACTGGGAGGGTAATTCACAGATTTCTTCCAAAATGACAATTTCTTTTTTATTCAGCAGCTTGAACACTAAGTCAGAGCACTCTTCAGACTGCAAATATAGCAATTATCCCAAGTAATGCTTTGACACTGTTACCACAGGCAAGTGGCCAAAGTGCATCAGCAGTCAAAATATCTAAGCAAGTTAACAAGCTCCTTTTACTCTCAGCAGAGCAGGAGAAGAAAGGGAATCCAACCCCTGAGAAATGTTAAAATAAAGGAGAAAGAAAAGCTGCTGGTGTTTGTTAAAGAAAATGGTGTCACTGTCTCGGCCTGATCAAGGTGTAATATCCGAGTCCCTGACAGATGTCCCTGGCTGTGTGGGATGGGGAGGGCTCTTCCCCGGCACCGCTGCCGCGTGTCCCCGGCTAATGACTGGCGGCAGCCCACCAGGACCCGCCGTCAGCCCACACCTTGCTCCTCGCTTTGGTGCTCTTTCTCCTCTCCCTTTGCCCCATTTTTTCTTTCTTTTT
>VZRQ01001131.1:906200-926702 GCA_013397975.1 Machaerirhynchus nigripectus
AGAACTGCTCTGCTTGAAGGTGGGGGGGGGGGGTGGGAATAAATAAATGAAGCAAGATTCCATTAATAAAAATTCCTCTGACTGCCTCATATTTACTAATAGATATACTTTTACATGGGCTTTGAACTTCTAAGGAGCAAAGCAACTTGTTTTAAGTAGCACACTCTGCTCGTGTAGGACAGCCAAAGGCTGAACTCTGCAGTGTGATCCAGGCTGAGTTGCAGCAAATATTTTTTTTTCCCTTGGATTTAAGCAAAACAATAAAAACCTTATAATTTTTGTTTAAGTTAGAGGAGTCCTAAAAAAGAACATTCCACTGCTCTTTGTGCTTCTGTAACTTAAAAATTGGCTGTGCTTTTAAGTGAAATTTGGCAGGCTGTTAGTCTACAATGTGACTAGGATATTTGGACATAACAAAATTGGCCAAGATATGATATTTTAAATGGAACTACTGTTCATGCAATTTCCTAAGGTTTGTTTTGGGGTTGGTTTTCTTTTTTTTTTTTTTTACATTTTTTTTTTACGATGCATTTGGTATTACAGTTTTACACACATAAATAAATACTACGTATTATGAGTCCATAATCTACAAACGCAAACCATTGTCAAGATGCATTTACAGCGTGTACTGTGATGATTCCTGAGCGAAAAGGCTCCCTCATAATAATGAATGCCCATTATTATAAATAAGCACACAGTAGAAATAACTCATGGCACACAAAAGCACACGCAAACCACTTGGTTTGTTCCAGAGCTCAGACACCAGCACTACTATTGCCGAGCTCTGCGTTGGAAGAGCAACTGGAGTCCTGCCATGGAAATGAGCAGCATGCTAAGGAGCAGATGTTCCTCTTTGGAGGGGTGTGGGGGGAAGTCTTGCACCAAAATGTTGGTGGCCCCTTCTGGGTTTACGAGACAACCCAACTGCTGTGATGCTGCCCTGAAACTGTGAGGGACCTGTCTGCTGAAAATCTGGAAGCTGTAGGAGGTGAGCCTACAACAGCTCTCCAGAAACATTTGGAAAGTCACATTTAACCACCATTTTAAACCTGTGTCAGGGGCCAGGAGGATTATTCTCCTTCACCAAAAACTCCACATGCCTCCCAGCTCCCAGGATGTCAAAAAACACACTGACCATCTTGCTGGGTAGGAATGGGGTTTGCGCGTGCCAGGTTCCACACAGACAGACACATGGTATAAAGTCAAATTGGCCATTGCTCTTATTAATTACCAATTGAACCAAACTGAGCAACTTAACCCCAGGCCTGGAAGCTGTGCCAGCTCCACTGTGAGCTATGCACAGCCTCCCCCAAAACCAATCCAAGCGAGCGCGTCCGCCTCGCCTCTCGCTTCACCAACGCACATGACACAGCCCCAAACCCTGCAATGGGGCTCTGCAAACAAGGAAAACCTCTCCTGCTCTACTGTGTTCACTGTGCCTCCATAGAAATTAAAGAAAAGTTATGTTTCTTTGTCTTATCCCGGGGTTATGAATTCAAAAAATGGCTTGCTATGTGAAAAATGCAACTGTATTTTACATAGCAGCACAGAAACTGCACCCCAAAATTTATTGTGCATTAAAATACATGGCCGAGATCTCAGGTGCAAGTTAGAGGCCAGAGTGGTGTAAAACCACCGTATAGGGAATCAATTAAAATATTCCAAATGACATCTGGGAAGCTGGTAGCACAGGCAGGTGCAGGGATTGAGCGGTTGCAAGGCTCCAGCTCAGGCCATGGCACAGCACTGAGAAGATATGAAGGGCTCTGGAGAGGAAATCAGGATCATGCATAGAGCACAGTGCCTGGAGAAGTCAGGGGAAATGCCCTTGGTTTTGAAGACACAGAAAATTAGGGAGCTGAGCAACTATGAACAGTAGCCCAGGAAAAAAAGACGACATAGAGACGACTAAAGAAATATATAATTATAGAATAAAGTTACAGAAACATTTAGGTTAGGAAAGACCTCTAAGTTTATTGAGTCCAACCATTCCCCCAGCACTGCCAAGCCCACCATTAACCGTGTCCCCAAGTGCCACATCCACATGGCTTTTAAATCCCTCCAGGGACGAGGACTCCACTACTGCCCTGAGCAGCCTGTGCCAGGGCAGGACAATGCTTTTGGTGAAGAAATCTTCCCTAATATCCAACCTAAACATCCCCTGGCACCAATATGAGGCCATTTCCTTTTGTCCTATTACTTGTTATCTGGGAGGAGAGACCAACATCCACGTGGCTGCAACCTCCTTTCATGAAGGAAAAAGAAGCTAGGAGAAGAAAAGGAATCTGATCTGTGGTTGAATCCCTATATTAGCTTTCAGTATTCATAGCCTGATGCTCATCTTATGCTTCCAAAAAACCAGACAAACCTCTAGTCCCTAATACAAATTTAAACACCCCCTGGGGACCGCTATTTGGAATAAACTGGAGGGACTGCACAAGCAGTTTTAAATTAGCAGTTCTGAACTAAAAAAATGTGGGTTCGAATTAAGAACGAAGTCTTGAAGCAGAGCCTAAAATCACCTGTGAACAGATGGGCTTTTGTCCTGCTCCTCGGAGCCGAGGGTGATGGGTAGGGAGGAGGGAAGGCGAGCCTTTCATTCTTCGTCGCTTCCCAGCTCCTGCAGGAAACATCCCAAATCCACACAATGTTCCCGAGCACTACATCTTGCCTATGGATCTCCAAGCGATCTGACAGATGTGGAAATTCACACCGAGCCAAAAACTGCCCCGGGATAATACAGCTGTGCACACTAAAGAGCGCAAGTTATTCCAGCATGAATTCGTGGACCAAAAAAAAGGTCATTTTAACCCACCTTTGGCTTCAAGGTGTACATTTTCCTGAGGTCATTTGGGGCTGATTTCACGCTTTTGTGGTCACACTGACCCTTTTTTTTGCTTATTAAAAACTCAAATGCGAAGAGAATTATTTTCTTCTTTTTACTTTCCCCTTGTGTTTTTTTTTTTTTGCTAATAGAGTGAGTGTTTAACAGGCGATGCGAGGATGAGCAGATTTTCTTAAATGCCAAATGTTGATGGATACACAGCACAGATACACCAGTATCATAGGCTGCAAATGTCACTTAGCCCCAAGAATTCCTCTGTCCAACACTGTTATAACAAGGTGCTTTTAAAATTGGAACAGGATTTACACCAGCGAGGTGTGAATCGAGGATACTTTTTTTTCTTTTTTTTGTTACCCAGTGATAGCTCATCACTTCTTACAGAAACCTGGCATGGTTTAGGCAAAGCTGGATAGTTACTCAAACCCACAGTGATTTACAGGGGTTGCTCTCAGTGTTTCAGAAGGAGCTATTACTGGATGTCCCAAAAGTAGCCTTTGAGCATAATAGTCCAGTTTGTGATGCGCTGACCGAAGTAGCCAAACAATCCGGAACATATTAATTACAGACAGAAAACAGATTGTTCCTGAAGATACAGTCTAATACTCTGTCTTTTCTTGGAACAGCTGTTTCTGGGTAGGTGAGGCACACAATAATTTGCTCTCCAAACCGATGGAAAGGTGTCATTAACAGAGGCACAGTCAGCAGCAGTCACTCCTTTACACCAACATTCACCGGACAAAGTTATTAATCCCACATTAATCATTGGATAGAGTCACAATGGAGTCATACAATAGCTGAAAGATTGTAAATTTGGAGATGTGATGCAACAATAAAAGGGCTGGAAAGAAAAAAATGAGTGCTATATTCAATGTGGCTATTGCTTCATATCAAAAATATTGGTTTTCCAAACCTTCTACATCAATGTTGCAAAATAGAATGAGAAAAGAAGCATCATTTTCAGGCATTTGGGGAGGAGGGAGGGGAAAGATAAAGAGGAAATACATCCCAGTGGTAAAAGGATGAGATGAAAAATCATCAGCCCCTTGCTTGCTGTGCTGCCTTTACTCCACCTGCAAATCATGTGGGGAGAAAAGGGAGATCCTGAGGACACAGAGTTTCCCTTTCTCTTTACTGGGTATTGAACATTCCTCTCTCTAATACTTTTCTATACCAGTGCCAACCTGGAGACAACACAGACCGATTTCCTGCTGGCTTCCCAGAGTCAGCTGGACATTGTGAATCTCCTCACTCATTTCCATACAGGAATATTGATACTGAAAGACCGACAGTGCACAGCTTTGCACGGCTGCTCCCCACACCAAGCCATCTCCTGAACACTCCCAGGGAACTCGGTGTCCTGTGCCATGGTGTGGCATTTCACAGTGTGGCGGCATGTGCCATAATGCATCACTGAGCATGCAAGAGCACACAGAACCCCCATAAAGCCAGAACTTTTTGTTACTGTCTTAAACACAAGGATAAAATTGCATGATTGTGTGTAACTGCATTTACATTGCCTTAGTCCACAAAGAACAGCATTGCCCATGATGGTTTTTTGGGCTGATTCCCAAAAAAACCTTGCTGCAGGAGCAGCAAAGGTAGATCCCTCTAATAAGATAATAAATATTTCTGAATGACCCAAAGGGATGCTCAGATTACAGCAAGAACACCAAATTCCAAGAGGAAACCTACAGATGAAGCAAAAATCCCCACAGACCATCCTCAAATATTCTGGAGGATCTCTCCTTGGGTGCTCAGCACAAACAAACCAAAACTCCACTGTGGCTATTCAGTGATGAATTTAAAAGGCAGAGTATTCTCTGACCATATTTTTATGAATAACTTTCCCTGTTGATAACCTGCCTGTGTTTAATGCACAAAAGTTTCTTCACTGAGATTTTGTTTCTACAAAATGCTTTGAATTTTAATACAAATTCCTGAGCAAAACTGCGCTGTGGGCAAATGCTTTGTTGGAGGACTGGGAGTGAATCTCTCCTTCAATGAGGTCCCTTCATGAACCAGAACTCTTTCTCCCCAGCCCCGCTACTTAACCAGGCAGCTTCTGCTCCCTACACCAGCACAGGGCAGGTCTCTGTTCTGCCTCACCTCTGCCTTCTCTCACCTCCTCTTTATCTCCTAAATTGGTTTAAATCCTCACGTCTGTCCACATGGCCTTTCTGATCCCCCCCGGGCATCTGTTAGCAAACCAAAACTCCCCTCATGTTCTTCGCTTTTGTGAAGGTTTTTTTTTGATGTTTCTGTACCTGACATCAAGGTAAGCAGTTTTTAATAGGGGAAATGTCACCTTGGAGCAATTAACATCTTGGATTAACATCTAAGAGCAGCTCCCATCCTTGCCACACCCTTCTGCACTTCACTCTTGGGGTGACTGCTGTCCCCTGAGCGCTTCCCGGGTCTCACTCCCTTGCTGTGCTCAGCCAAACTTCTCAACCCCTTGTCAGGGTCAGATTCTCTCACCTCTGGGATTTCAACCATTATCCTCTCCAGTGCCAGCTCTTTTCAAAGGAAACAAATACAATGTACAAAGGAGAGAATGAGGAAGAACACCCGGCTTTTGATTTTATTGATATAGATGAATGTAAACAACTTCAAGGACCACTGCTTGGGTAAAATGTTATTTGTCTGCTCTTTTTTATACGTATAATTTCAGACTTTGTGAATATTTTGAATTGGGTTGGATCTTCCAGGGTAGAAAAATAAAAAGTATAATTCTAGGTGACCTGTATGATCTTCTACAGATGGAGAAAAATTTGCTAATGGACCTCACAGCCTCAGATAAATGACTCAGATTTCTTTTAAATTAGACAGAGTCTGGTGTTAATGACAACATTTATTGCTTAATCCAAAAACCAAAGTATGTTTTGCCCATTCTGTGCAATCCCCAATAAATGTTTAAACAATGTATGTGATTTCCAAAGTCCAGGAAAATCTCTCAAACGGGTTTCATCTCTAGGCACCTCCTCAACGTGGAACAAGATCTCCTGGAAATGATTAACACCAGCCCTCATTTCACTGCTCTCCTCTTCTGGAGAGCCACGTGCTCCACTTGCTCCGGTGGCAGAGGGAAGCCAACCCGTAGGAAACGGGTCTGTTGCAGTTTACAATGCTTTTTAGCGTGGCAACAGTAAAACCCAAAATAGATTTTTAAACCAGAATCACATTTACATATGTATTGATTCCTTTCCCTTTTGTAGTGGTGGTTAACGCAGTCTGATGAGCTGCATGCTGAATATTTGAACGCTACGAAAAATCTGCTTTTTGGGATATGTGTGTGATAACTTGGATGCCACTAATGTAATTTTAAACTTTTACAGCGTGCCAAAACATCTGACAAATTTGGTACCTTATTTCAAGAGGATTTGGCATTTTTCTGTGCTGGTTTCTTCAAACATACGTAGCAGACTCACTTACTACTGAAGTGCAGCAACCTCTGGCTCAGCACATATTAACTCCTTCACAGCACAGGATACTGCCCTTTTACTTTGCACAGGAAGTGAAAAATATTGTACCCAATTAAAATTGCATGGAAAATGAATGTAGGAAAAAATTAATTACCCAAGTTGGAATTTTTCTAGGATATAAAGGCTAACACCCATACGGTTTTTTTAAAAAAGCATAGTCCCTATAATGACCATGTTTAATATTTTATACATGACCCTTGGTTAAATCTGAAAGATCTGCTATAGATCAATTATAAACCACTGATTTATCCTTGAAAAGGAAGAAAACAACTAGTTTTCCAGTAGTGCTGGAGAATGTTACGAAACATCAAAGATCTTGCCCTTTTCCCGATAACACAGGAATCAGGCACTGATGGAAAAAGGCTCTCCCGATCACCAAGTAATGAAGCAGTAATGAGCATGGCAGCCAGCTCCTCTGCTATCTCATTACAATGCGGGGTATTGTGGTGTGTTTGCCAACGTCTGAGAGAAAGGGAAAAAAGCCTGACAGTCTCTCCTATGAGGAAAGGCTGAGGGAACTGGGATTCCTCAGCCTGAAGAAGAGAAGGCTTTGGGGTGACCTGATTGTGGCCTTCCAGTGCCAGGAGGGACCTGACAAGAAAGATGGAGACAGACTATTTACAAGGGTTTGGAGTGACAGGACAAGGGGGAATGTCTTCAGACTGAAAGAGAATACTTTTAGATGGGATATTAGGAAGAAATTTTTCCCCATGTGGGCAGTGAGGCCCTGGCACAGGTTGCCAAGAGGAGCTGTGGCTGCCCCATCCTTGGAAGTGTCCAAGGCCAGGCTGGACAGGGCTTGGAGCAACCAGAGATAGTGGAAGTTGCCCCTGACCATGACAGGGAGTGGAATGAATTGATCTTTAAGGCCCCTGCCAACCCAAAACATTCTGGGATTCTATATCTATATGTCTATAGCACTTTGCGTCAGGAAAATGTTAATTAACATAAGACAATTTTATTTCTTCTTGACAATAATAATCCTCCACAAATTGCATTCTTGACTTAAATGTTCATGGATCTGGTTGGTGGCTGAGCCACAACACCAAAGGCTGACTTGCTTAATTGTTAAATTCGCAACAAATTACCCCCAGAGAAAACAGTCCAACTTACCTTTACTCATAGAATTCCATTATAAGATCCTTCTTTCTGTTCAAGAAATGAACATGGGGCAGATTTTGTTACCTATCCCCTATTCACCTGGAACTGAACGTTGTTTCTTGGAGGTCCACTGAGCTCAGCACAGAAGGAATCACGGCACTGGCAGAGGAGTTTCACATGAAAGAGTTAATGCATTTGCAACCACCAGACACAAACACGAATCTTTGCAAGTCCTGCTGTAATGCGGCTCCCCTGATTGCCTCAAAAAGACAAATTTCTGTTACAACACGGAAGCATTATAAACTAAATTCACCAGAGTCCCGTTGTGCCTTAGCTAGAGAATATGATTCCTGTATTAAGTGCTTTTAATTTCAGTGCTTGGGAGCTGGTTTAAAACCGTGTGCTAATTTGCGGCGCTGTAACAGTCGCACTCCTGTCTTTGCAGTCAAAGGCAGAACTTCTTTAATGTGCCTCTTCTCGTTCCACTTTGCTCAGAGATAAGCCCGGGCAGCTCTCCACCTGTCTTGGCAAATAAATCAGCTGTGTGAAGCCTCCGACAGGTGAATTTGTCAAGCCTTGATATGCTCCTGGTAGGAGCGAAATCCTCCCATGACAGATGACCATAGAATCCCAGAATGGTTTGGGTTGGAAGGGGCCTTAAAGACCATCTCATTCCAAGCCTGCCTGCCATGGGCAGGGATATTTCCCATTAGACCAGGATTCTCAGAGCCCCATCCAGCCTGGCCTTTAACACTTTCAGGGAGGGGGCAACCACAGCTTCTCTGAGTAACCTGTGCCAGTGCTTCACCACCCTCACAGGGAGGAATTTCTTCCTAATATCCCATCTAAACCTACTCTCTCTCAGTCTGAAGACACTTCTCCTTGTTCTGTTACTCCAGGCCCTTGCAAAGAGTCCCTCTCCAGCTCTCTTGTAGCAGCTTTAGATACTGGAAGCTACTTTAGGATCTCCCTGGAGACTTCTTCAGACTGAACAACCCCAATGTTCAGCCTAAACCTACCCCATCTCTCCTATCTCCCAGGGTCACCATCCTCCTGCTTCATTGCATCAAGTTCTTGAGGCGCTGACCCTCAGGAACACAAAACTTCAAAATTATGGACCTACTGAGGATGACCTTGCAAGATGTGTTCGGTGGCACCACATACCTGTCCTGCAGGCCGACACAGGACCGCGCACTCAGCATCACCTCTGCCACCACCACTCCCTGCAGCTGGAGGCACTGCAGAGCGGGATGAACATGTCCACCTTTCTCATCATCAGCTTGCAAAAATAGCCAACAGTTGTCCCAGGCCCTGAACATGACAAAATACTTGAAAAACATCCAACTGGCCAAATACTGAAAAACTTCCTGTGGGGAACACCAAAGAAATTTCAAGCGGATGTGGTCCCCTGCTCCATGCGTCCCATCCACTAAAAAAAGTCACAACACTGTTGAAGGTTACATGATGTAATCTGGCACAAGGTGGTAAATACTGGCGGCTTGGGAGAAAAAAATTCCCAAGTTCAGTACTCAGTAGTAGAAATTTCATGGGAATTTATTGCGGAAGGTGGAAGTAGAGTAGATGACAATGACCTGCAAACCATAAACTTGTTGGTATACTTTTTTTCCCTGTGAAAATGAATTATTTTCAGGTAGTTTAACATATCTCTGATTCTAATGAGTAGGCAGACCAAGATCACTCTGAACATGTGTCCTAAGTAGCTTCATTTCTTTGTTTAAGAATAGATTTACTTGAGGCTGGTACAGTATGTGAAAGGAGCTCGGCTCCACTGCTGAGAACAAAAATGGAGTATTAATTAATTATTTAATTCCTTCTTTAATTACTATTGTATCAGAATCTTAAAGTGGGGCATTTCCCTGTGTGGAAATGGCTTTTCAGGAAATGTGTCAGGAAATGGTTTTTAAAGATGCATCTCTACAATAAAAAGTAAAAAAAGAAAAGGAGAAAGAAAGAAAAAGAAATCATTCTTCTTCAAACTGAAACCAGCATAAAATATTACCCCAAAAGACCTGGGCTGATTTCTTTATAAATGAGCACAACGTTAGAACCATGGCAAAGGCAAATTGGCCTACAAGAAAACTGACAGCTTTATAGCCCCTGCCTCTGATTGAAATGTTGGGAAATCTCTTGGCAATTCTCCCAGACATCCAGGTAGAACAGTGAGTTCACTGATTATGTTAACTAAAACAATCTGCCTTTGCACAAACGCACCTCGAGCCCAGCCAAGTGTGAAGGCTTATCAACGTGCCAGACCAAGAAAAAGACCTCTTTACCTGCAGAGAGCAGCTAAACGACAGGGCTCTGCAAAACAACCTGGGGACATCAGCGTGCAGGGCTTCTTTTATTGTCATTTTTTTAATATGTGGCCTAAATGAAGGCAACGAGGCCTCGGCGGGACCGCGTGGGTGTCAAACAAGAGGATTCCAACCGATGTGTTTAAGCACTGGTAGTAACCATTAATAACGAGAAACACCATCCTGAGGAACATGGTAGTAAAACACATACGAGCAGGGAGAATAAACTTAATTCTGGGAGGAGAAGGCTCAGAGCAGCCCTTAGTTGTTATCTTTTCAGCCGGCCATGGCGCAGAGGAAGCGCTGCCAGGACACGGGGATCCCGCTCGCGGGGCAAACAAGGAAATTGTTTATGTTTTCTAAAGGGGGAAAAAATGAGAGCCATAATAAACCTAAACAATAAAGATTACAAAAAGAAACAACGCCGTTAAGTGGCAATCTTTTGAGGTGAATGCATAGCTGAATGTTATTTTAAACAGCACATAACCCAGGGAATTATGATGTTGTTTACACAGGCCTGTCTCTTGGAATCTGTATATGTTTAGAGTTTGGTTTGTTATATGTCTTGGTTAAGCTCTCCAATATGTCTGTCTTCTGAAAAAGAGCCCTATGCTGTGCTAAAACTTAGCTCCAGCAAGTTAAAAATACGGAGAAAGTACCTTAAGTAGTATCCCTTTCCCCAGAGATGCCCTTGGTAGCAGTCAGTAATGCAATCAGATATCCAGGGTTATTTCGATTGCCTGCCAAAACATCACTCATGTCTATTAAAGCATCCTGAAAAACACCATTACATCAATTCCAGCAACGGCATAATTATTCTTCTTTCTGGAATGTCTTCTGATGTGAGTCACCCTGCCGGCGTGGGATTTCTCTGGAAAGCGGCTGTAAGAATGTCCCAGAGGCTGCGGGGTAGGGTGGGGCCAGCAGCGAGATGCTGTCATCCCAAAATTTGGTGGATGCCCAGGATGGTGGCTGGATGCACTGTGCAGTGACACCCTGCCAATGAGTTAGGCACAACCCCTTTTCCCAAAGACATGCAGCCCCGACAGGTTTCTTCCGCACTGACACACCGAATTTTGGAAAAGCACATTTTTGCAGCTGCAAACCAAAGCAAAGCACTGACAAGGATATTTTTGCCGAATAACTTGGACTTCTCCTTAAAAAATACAGGTAGGAAATTTCTAGGAAGCACAAGGCATGGCTACAATAGTTTATGTATTAATGAGCATGTCTCTGCTCCTTCCAGCTGCAGTGATCCTGGGACTTCCACACGGGCAGTACAAACCGCACCTCCTCAACCCGGAGCAACACGACTGCCACTGGGACTGGAGTTAGAGAATCCTTAGGAACAGGGGGATTGTTATGGTTCTACATTTCAAGAATTACAACAATCTATAGAAAATCCACGTGGGAGGTTCTGGGTTTGATTACACTAGTGTAAATCCCAATTTCTTTGGGGCCAGTGGATCATCTAGCTCAACACTCAGAGGAGAGTTTGTCCCTTCTCTGCCTTCTCCTTTAATCTTCTGAACCGAAAAGTTTGACCTGATGAGATTCTGCTTCATTGCAGGAATAGTACTGGTAGAATAATGCTGCATTAATTTTGCATTTTGGAAGAATAAAAAGCATGTGATGTTATCACTAACTAGCAACTAGACCAAAAGTCATCCCTAAAAGAACTACTTATAGACATTTTTTTCCGGGAACGCAGAAATGGACAAGAGCCATTGCTAAAAAAAAAAAAAAGAAAAAAAAAAAAAGTCATTTTTTTCTTTTATTACTTTGTATGAACATCCAAACTGTTCCTATCTAGCTCATGAGGCTGTGGCAATGCTAACAGACTTGTGATGAAGACCTGGTCTCATTTAAATCAGTCAAATACCCAGAAAATTCAAAATATGTGTCTTTTAAGCTACATGCTGCTTGCTAAATATCACGGAGTCCACACCAACAGAAAATAAAGCCTTTAATCAGCTATCAGATAAATCCTAGAGTCACAATCCAAATGAGAGCATGGGAAAGGCTCTTAAAAAAGACCCTTTGAGCATGAAGGAAAAAAAATAATGATAACTGAACTGCTGAATAGTCATTTGCATTGCTCTTCTAGGCACGAGGACAAATATGACATTCCTCTTCATCTGCTGCTTGACGCTGGTTACTAGAAAAATAAAACCTCTAAAATTTCTCTCCTTCCTTTGGACAATGTTCTCAGGCACAGGGTGGGATTGTTGGGGGTGTCCTGTTCAGGGCCAGAACAAAACCTCCTCCCAAATTTCAGTCATCATCTCCCTACAGGGAGAGAGGACATGAACAGGCCATCAGCAGATCCAGGCTTAGACTATTTGTGACCAAAAGAAAAGTCATAAGAAAAGTGAATGTGAATAGATCCATTTTATCAATGAAAAAAATGGAGGCAGGGAAGCATGAAAAATTCTCATACTTTTCAGCAGGATATTTCCCTGCATTTGGCATTTATCACAGTTTAATCTATTTTATGTTTTCTTGCTTGTTTATTGTAAAATGGGATAGATACTTTGAACAAAGCTAGGGCAGGACATGAGTCAATATCCAGCAACAACAAATATTTAGAGGCAACAGATTTGTAATAATTAGATGGAGACAAGAGATGATGAATTGGTAAATCTGAAAGTCTTTGCAAACTCTGAAAATCTCAGATGATCGTTTAATCCATCAACTATCTTCTTAAGAAATACAATCACGGAAACTCCTGCCAAAAAAATCCTTACTGTAATCCTACCTTTATCTCATCCACAAATATACGTTTTCTATATAAAGACACGATCCCTCTTAAAAGGTCAGCGTTTGTAGCTGTCCACCAAACACCCCAATATGCCCACACAGCCCTGCAAGGTCTTTGCTGCGTCTCTTTTATAACCTACAGCCACTTCTATGGTGAACGGGGGGAAATCTCCCATTTCTACGTGGCAGGCATTTGCTTCTCCCCGTACCAACTTCCACTTCTGTTTCTCGCAGGTTACACACGGCTCAGATCCCCTTTTAGCCCAACGTGTGCTGAACTTACTAAAGATGAAGTGAACAGGCATTTCCTCATAGCGCTACCTCACACATGGGACAGCTTAATGGCTTCGCAATTAATATATGCATAAGTACAACCTGCATTAGTGGTGGTAAAAGGCAAGTTGGCTCCTTGATTACACATCATTAAATAATACCAAGGTCCTCGTGTTCAGAGCAAGCTGTGTGATGTACCTGTTCAAAGGTGGAATATGGTGTGAGTCTGGACATATTCTCATCCCCACACGTGGTTAAGCTTGCTCTGACATGATCCTCTTCTTTTTTTTCAACCTGTGGAAACCACCTGGTCTCACATTTCCTGGTGACAGGCAGCAATTTTAAAATGATGCTGCGCCAAATCACACTAACAATGAGAGAAAGCCTGGCCCAGGAGCTATTTACTTCTGGAAATAAAAACAACAACAACAACAAAAAAAAGAGAGGATATTTTATCTGAACACATTACAAAGAACTGCTGCATGATGGCAGTGGGGGCCCAGAAAGGGAAAAGCTGAGGAACTATTGCTTTATAGAAATCAAGGATAAATACCCTTTCTTACATTAAAGGAATGAAAATAGGTTTAAAAATCCTGAGGAGGGTTGGGGAGCTGAAGTTGGTTTCTTTAAGCAGAGCCTTCACATAAATTCTAACACTGCAGTTAAATGGAAATGCTTAAGCCTATAAAACTAGAAGGAGATGAGGAAAGGGGGGAACCCGTGTACATGAAACCAGCAGATACAGAACCATTTTATACAGTTCAGTAGGCAGGCTAACATGAACTTAATAGTGACAATTGTTTTAAATTGATTCAAATAACAAATACACATTTCAGAGATTATGAAGTTTTGCACTGCATTTTTCTTTTTATCTTTCAAAGAAAACAATGCTAATAGTTTCCTTTTTCCTACGCTCAATGACTATTTACTACTTTCTTGATGTGGACTTTCAAAATACAAAGAAGGTTTGGCAAGTTTTCAAAGTCTTTCTTCAAAGTCAGCTCTTAAGTACTTTCTACAAAAACATGAAGAATACTTCTTACTACGGAGAATTGATAATGTACTGCTTTCGTTATTTGTATATGAAATACTGTCAGATAAATGCACATGGATTCATTTGTTTGGACCTTCTCTGTTAACCTTCTGTATGAAATTGATTTCGATTGATCACAAGAGTCAGGAACATAACAATTGCTTTCAACCAAAAGCTGCTTCAGACATTATAGACCCAAGTTTCAAAGAAAAAAAAAGTTACTGTACTTGCAAGTTTAGAGTCAAACTTGGCAGTTCTTCCAAACAGAGTGGTCAGAAGAAGAAAAATAAAAACAAACATCCTTCCAAGATTTTTTTTCCCTTCAATTGCCATACGAAATAATGGTACAAGTATGTCACAACCCTTTCCCAAAGTTATTCATGAAGACATAAGCAAAGCGTCCTAAGTGCTTTGTTGCCAGAGAGTTAACATTTGTAGAGCATTTTGAGAATTTAAGGGACTTTAGAAAGTTGTCAGCTCTTTGCTGCTGCACAGAGCTAAACTTGAAAACAGGCACAAATCAAAGCAGCCCCCTCAAAGGGACAAACCCGAGTGGTCAGACCGTTTGCAGCCAAGCACATCGCTCTGTTTGTTAGAGGTGAACTGAACTGGGGGCCAAATCCAGAGGTGATTTGTAAGGTGGCGCAAATTAAATTGTGTAAGTAGGAGTAAGTAGATGTGAGTGAGTGTGAGAGCTTGGGCTGGTGGTGCTCATGCACCAAGGGGCCTGGGAAAGGTACCAGGAGGGAGAGAAGCAGCCCTTAAAGCCAAGGGGATGTCTTCTTCCAGACGTGTGTTACCTGGAATGGTAGCACCAACCTTGTGCACTCCTCGTCACCAGGCTGCAGAAGAGGCTGCGGGGAGCATCCCCCAGCCCTGCTCAGAAACACCCTCTGGCTTAGTTCAGAGCTGCTCTGTCAGCAGTGATGGAGCTCAGGTTGTGTTGGTGGAAGTGGGTAACGAGCATCTCCACCACCTCTTCCTTCCCGCCGAGCCCCGCGGGCGGTGGTGACGAGCGGAACCAATTTCAGCTGTCACTGTGGGTTTCCAGAGCAGCGTGTCTCTGCTTTTACCCCAGTTGTGGGTATTTCTCTGATTATCTTCAGAAATTACACTCTGGCCTTCATTTCCCTCCCTATCCCTAATGCTCCTGTTCCTCCAATTTCCTGTCTCCGGTGCTGACACCTCTTTGTTCATCTCCCATCTTTTCTCTGTCTTGTCTATTTAGACCGTAAATTGTTTGATAAAGGGACGATGACTTAATAGGTGTTTGCACTACATCTGGCACCATTTGGTCTTAATCTCAGCTGGGACATGAAGTCTCTACTATTAAGCAAATAATTAACAATGATTAGGTCCTAAAGCAGCAACGTGAAACTCCACTAACTTTACCCACTATATCCTATCACTCTTCTATTTCTTCTAATGCCTGCTGGCTTCTGCAGGGGTTGTTCCTGAGCCATGTCGGCCAAGGGGCAGCAGGCACTGATGCTCAGTAGCCCACTGGATACTTGGAAAAGGGAAACTTAAACTGGAAATTATGCTAAATGCGAGTGCAAGGTCTCACAAAAACTTATAATGAATTCTTATGACAGGGCTGTGCTATGCATAATATAAACAGCTGTATGTAAGGGAGATCGCTGCTCTGTTTCAGGAAGTAATAGCTAAAGAAGCATTTATTTCTGACAATTAATGGACATAAAAGCCTATGTGCTATCTAAAGAGGGGAAGATTAAAGGAGGGAAGTAGCTTATACTATTGGATCGGCTGCACCGAAACAAATAACCTCACAACTTCATTTTGTACAGAGCCTTCCATAAAGTCTGGATAATAAAATGCTTTACAGCGAGCAGAGAGGGAGGGAGGAAGCAGAAAGCAGAACAGATATGTTTTGAGCCGAGATTGGATCCGAAGCAGCGGAGCCGTGCCAAGCAGCAGGAGCTGCAGAGGAGAAGCTCTCACCCCAGCGGCGGCAGGAGCCCGGGACAAGCCAGGCAGCGGGCTGGGCTCAGCCTCAGCTGTGTCAAAAAAATAAATAAAAAAAAATTTAAAAAATAAAAAAAAAAAGAGGAGAGGGGGAATAAAACGACGAGGAGCCAAATTTTTCTCCTGATTCCACCAACGCAACCCCACTGACATCAATGGGTGTAACTGAGAACAGAGCCAACCCAAGGCAGCCCGACAGACACGCAGGGAGAGTTTGAAAACAAACAGGATGCTCCTGATGGGTGAAGGAAGATGGATGGGGAGCTGGCGGGGGGGCTCCCGGCTGCTCAGCTCCATGGGAGACCCCATCCCAGACCCACAGCAGCTTGCTTCCCACACGGGAAGGGTTTGCCGGGAGGCCCCGGGATGTCCCCAGGGCCACGGCTCATGGCTTGGGGCGAGGGCTGAGCAGGTTAAAGCTCCTGCTCCCCGCAGACTGGTGTGTCAGAGCCTGGGAGGCGGCAGGCAGATTCTGGACAGAGGGCTGTTCCCTAAAACTTCCCTGATTTTGCAGGAAAAGCCACATTTCTCATCAGCCCGCTTTGTAGTGCAGGGGGGGGAAAAAAATCTTAGGGAGCCCACTGCCAGAGATGTTTATCTGCCACATGACAGGACCCCCCGGGATTATTTCTGGATCCTGTTGTAGCACGTAAAAAGACCAGATTCAATAAAGACACTGATTTCCAGCTTCCCCAGCACAGAGATCCATGCAAGACCTAAAATAAAACCCGATTTCCCCAGGCTTGTGCAGTCTTGTGCTGAGCTGGGTAACATGCAAAGCAGACAGGTTTTTATAGAATCTCACCCTAGATTACTTTCAGAGGTAGTTTTTTTCACAGCATATTTGTTTGGAAGATTTTGCTGTCTCTTCCTCTTTTTCTATTTTCAGACAGCTTTGTTTAGTGGGAAATAGAAACAAAAATGCAGCTCTTTTTGCAATCACTCAATATTTCAAAATTGATCCAGTAAAATAAAAAATTATTCGGAGCTCGTGGGACATACACACACACACACACACACACACTCTCCTTATTCTCTAATCCTTCCAAGGAAAAAAATGTCCAAATAGTCATTTTGAAAAGTTGCTGGGAGTACACAGACAGCTGTTCCTCATACATACTGCAAATGTTTCTTTTAAATTCCTACGGACGCAAGAGTTTGATACCAAGCCAGTACCTCTAGAAACGGAGAAAACTAAACACACCCCATACTGATGCTTTTACTGTCCCAACAAACTTTCTCCCACAACTAAAATGTTAAAACTTTTACCCCACATCCCACATTGGGAGATTAGTCCAATAACTAATGTTCTGTCCAAGTAAAATACATTTTGTCATTGCTTGAAAATGTTACCTTTCACAGAAGTATAGTATTTCTGACCAGCAGGGAACATATGTCAACATTATCTATTATTACACAATGTCAGGACCAGAAAGGGAAGGTGGGTGGTGGATGTTAATAACAACTTAAGCGATTTTCTAAAAGAGGCATTTGAGAAGTACAAAGCCAGAAGTTTTGAATGTTTTGTCTGATTGTAGCTGTGTCAGCAACCTGCCCCCACCACTAGCACAAACCTAATTCTGCCTGTGACCCAGTGCCTAGTTCTCTTTTCAATTTGAGCCAACACATTGCTAAACTGGAAAGTTTGAAAAATACCTTCGAAAACTTCTCCACCAAAAGGAAGGAGGAAAAAAAAAAAAAAGAAAAGAAAAACTTATGATCAGTCCTGGTGGAAGTGTTAAGGCTGCGATTTTAAGACCGAGATTTTTCACTTTGATTTTCTTTAACACTGTGTTAAACTGCTTTTCCTGCGCTGCTACCCATAACTATATTTGTCTGCGGAGTGTCTTCGTATTAAACTTTTTTTTCTTGGTGGAAAGGCACAGTCTCATGAGGCAGACTAACACAGAAACCATCTCCCTGTTCCAGCCAAGGAACTGGAAAATTGGGGGTCCCCCCACATCCTGCAACAGATTTCTCATGTGCCCCGAGCCATGTCACTTTGCCCCCCTTGTGCCTCGATGCCCAGGGTGCAGCCTCTCCAAGGTGCTGTGGGATGCCCGTGCCAGAGACCAGGACACAGCTACAGCAGAAAGGCCTTCCAAATACCTGAGGTAAAGAGCCATCTGCAGTGTGTACTCACCCCACGTGTGTGAGAGGTTTCCCTTCCACGGCCAAACGTGAGCTGCTCATTTGGGTCGTGGGAGATGCTCGGAGGCAGCGTCAGGATGTTGAGTGGTCACAGAATCATAAAGTCTCAGCATGGTTTGGATTGGAAAAGACCTTCAAGACCATATTATTCCACCCCGTGCCATGGGCAGGGACACCTTCCACTAGACCAGGTTGCTCCAAGCCCTGTCCTTGGCCTTGATGATGGACCCTTTGGGTGCTCCCCAGGACAGCTTTCATACCCCTCTGCACCACCCAGGTTTCAAAGCTGTTTGAGTAGTTTTAAGCTGACCAGACGACCATTTTCTTGCTTATAAAACCCTTAGTGCAGGAAAGTTTGGGAAACTCTTATTTCCCACCAGAACGCCTGCAAACACAAATGGAACAGGCCAAAGCTGGCACTAAATAAATCAAAGGGAGATGAGCGGTGATGCCACTATTCAGCCACGTTCCCAGCAGTAATTCTGTTACTGGGAATGTTCAAGTTAATGTCTTCAGCACCTCTCTTCCACTGTCAAGTGCTAAATCAGAGAAAAAAGCTGGACGAGGGAGGTCTGTAGTGCTTACCTGTGTGGAATCCCATCCAGGACCGCTCCCTGCAGCCAACAGCACCACAGGGTGGTGAACACAAGGGACCCCATGGGCTGAAAAGGGAGAGGAAAATGGTGTTTTTCCTTAAAAATAATTGCCACGTGTGAGGCAAGTTTGGTGCAGGTGTTTCTTAAGCAGCTTCTTTCCGTGGAGAAGAATGTGTTGGTCCCAATCTCACCACTCCATGAAGATCAGCCAGCCCCTCGGCGTCATTCTGGGATTTGGGTAGAGTTGCCATTAAACCCTGTTTTACGCATAACCATGTCAAATAATGGGCCTCACATTCGATTTTCCAAGGTGGATTTGGGTGCTGAGAAAGGAAAATTTCTTCCCCCACCACGAACATGGTAGTGTCAGAGCTGCCGGGCCCATGTTTCCTCACCTTTTTGTTTTGTTTGCTTCGTTTTGTTTTCATATCTGTTTCAAAAATCTATGTAATTTCTTTGCAGTGTGCTCTTTCCCCAAAAGCAAATCCTTCAGGGTATTTATTCCCCTCAAAATACAAATTATTCTGTTCCCCAGTAATTATCTGTTTTGCATACAGTTACACAGCTGAATCAGAAGCAGCAAGATATGAATAAATATATAAATAATGGACACACCGAGGTGTAGTTTCTCGTGTTTAACATAACACAAGGGAATACATTTTTATAGCAAGCCAGTAAATGTTGCAAACTGATGTTTTCAATTCCAGTGACTTAGAATTAACTTCTAACTGTGAGAGCTAAACTAGCTGCAGTCTTTTATAATCTCATGCTTTAAAGTTATAATGGTCTTTTTTCATCTGCTGTGAAAGAAGAAATTATATTTTACTAGGAGATGGTAAAAGGTAAACCACGGGAAAAAAAGTACACTTCAAACTGCTTAAATATAATTATTTTTGTTCCATGTGATTTCACTCAGTGATATAAAGGAGAGCTGGGTTAGCCTGTTGGAGTGGGAATGTGCTGGTGAGTAGAGAAAAGCACATATTGTTTGGCAATGCTTAAGGCATTTACACGAAAAAAAAAGGAGAAATAGAGCAAAAACTGTAGAAAAACTGGAGGAAACCCACTTTTTACCCCCATAAGCAGCAGTTCAAGCACCTATCAAAATCAAAACTTAGCCCTGTGCCTTTTTTATGAGGCTGAAGCCAGTACATTTAGAAAAAAATTTCATCCAAAACCCCCCCAAATCCTCTTTGGAAGTGCACGTCCCTCTAAGCCATGGCAAGAGGTTGTGTTCACCTTGGGTAGGTTTGGACCAGACCAAAGCTGCCCCCAAGATATTTTTAATGAGCATTTTCTTCTATCACTGAACTACAGCACTTCTGCGACCCCTGCCACCCCACCTGGCTGCTCTGCAGGGCTGGAGGCACCCCAAGGCCCCAAGGCCACCACCCCTTGCCCCACGTGTGGCTCCTGAGGATCAAACACCCCTGAACCTGGGCTGCAGAATTCAAATGCAGCCTGTGCAGGAGCTCGCTGGCCTGACTCCACTTCTTTGGGGATAAGGTTGGAGCTCTGAACTCAGATCTGAACCTGGATCTTGGGTTTAGATCCAAGGGTTTGGGTTGGGCCCCATCTCTAGTAAAGAAAAGCATAAAAAGAGATGAAAAGATAATTGTAGAAACTTAAAAGCCAGCACTGCATTCTTTTAAAATTACAAATTAAGCTATAAGCTATTCCAAACTATGCTGTTTTTATTAAAAATGACTTAATAATCTAATCTTCCTTTCCTTTCTTTTCTTTTGGAATTTATCCTATATCCCAGTAATCGCACATAGAAATTACACAACACCACGCTGGATACTCCTGACAATATAAACACAATTGTTTATCCAGAAGCATTATAGGTTCATGCAAAAATACAGCATTTAAAGCTTGTGGTCAGATCAAGAAACCACAAGTATAATTGTTTGTTTATCCAGCCAAGCATTACTCTGCTGTGTAAGTTTATGGGGGGGGG
>VZRQ01001131.1:926729-938656 GCA_013397975.1 Machaerirhynchus nigripectus
GGGTGTTGTTGAATTTATTTATTTATTCCTAACCAGTTCTAAAAATTAAAGTTATGGAGCGAAGGCAGACGATGAAAGGCGAAAGGGAACATTTTGAATAAGGAAATCGCGCCTTGGTCGCAGCTCATGTTACCCTGCTTCATCCTTCCAGGGAAGCCTCGTGATAACAGGGCCCTTTGGTGGAATTTCGACATATTTTTCCCTTTAGTTCGGGGCAGCTGGTTTCTTTCCTCTCGGAGGAGAGAGACGAAGTATATTTATCACTCCAGCAGTGACTCAAAACAAACAGGAAATCTTCATCAGCAGGCTCCTGGGCAAGGCAGATACCAAGGTACTGGCAGAAAGGAAACAGAGGCTTTGGGCTGTGGGAGTCCGACACGCAGCATATTCTGCAGCAACAGCAGATAACTCGGCTGGAGAGCCACCAAATTATTTTTAAGTTACAAAAAAGAAAACAATAAAAAGGTGATCCCGAGGTAGCTGAGAGCACTCATGGCATCCATGGGGGCGGCTGAGCTGGACACCCAGCCCGGACACGTGCTGGGAACCTGGGAGAGGGAGGAAACCTGTGTGCTGGCCGGGCTGGGAGGTTTCGCTTTGATCCCGTGGCTTAGGAAACCCACTCCTTTCGCCTCAGCAAGCCCTTCTTTAAAAGCAGAGGTTTCCGGCTGGGATGGTCGCCTTGCAACCAGGAGGGAGGCAAAAAGCTAAGAAAAACAACAGCAAAAAAAAACCCCAACTGTTAATAATTTTAACCTTTGATATGATTATTCATATTTATTAATGGTGTGTTAACAATTTTAACTGTTGATACAATTATTCATGTTCATGTGTAGTTTTAGAAAGGCCTCTGGAAACAAGATAATAAATGGTCCAGCAACGATGATTCCTCCTGCACTGGTTAGAGACAGTCCTGACACAGGAACTGCTCTGTAGGGTTGGTTATGGGGTTTTTTTCCCTCTCTTTCCCCACCGGTGTAATGAAATATTAAACTCAAATACTTCAGTCCATCTGTCCATCTGAAGAACAAAACACAAGGACAACACAAGACTGACCCTGGTCTCCTCCTTGGAGACAGCTCTGCTAAATGGCTGCAAGGACACGTCGAGGTTGTAGGGCTGACACCACACCAAACAGACAAGAAAGCAGTTGCTGCAAAGGGGTAGGACTGGGAAAAGTCACCATCTGCATCCCCTGCTCCTCTGCATCTCCCCAGGCACTCGCAGTTTACTGTGGCCAGAGATGGGGCATGATGATCCCTGGGTCTGACCCGCTGCAGGCTTCTCTCCAGAGCTGGCAGGAGATGGTGGGGCTGGCCAGGACACTCTTGGGTGGTTAAAAGGAGACTCGTGCACCTTAAAACATGTGCCCACCTTCCCTCGCTCCTGGCCAACCCCGGACAGCTGCAGCGCTGAGAGCCTTCCACACCAACCTGCCCTCTGGAGCCAGATGCACCCCCTGACCTGGGAAGAGCCTGGAAGGGTGAGTCCTGCAGGGACACTTTCACATGTCCAGGCTGGGCTTGGTTGGAGCTTTCACAGCCAGTCCTCCAAGGCAGCAGATGCACGTCCTTATCGCCGGGCTGCACCCCGTGACACCAACCTCAACGTCTCACCACAGAAATCCAGCCTTCTATTAATAAGGATGACTGGCTTGGCTGCGAACCTAAGGTGCAAGGGGCTGATAGAGGCAGCACCAGACACCCACATCCTTGCAAACAGTTGGAGGGGCAGCGTGCTCAGATGCAAACACTGTCTGACTGTGGAAATGGCAGCATGAAATCACCATGGCCTGAGACATCCCAGACACAATAAGCTTTAGCAGTGAAAGAGCCGGTCTAAAAGCAAGTGCTTCATCCTGCCTCATTCGCAATCTCCACGGGACTGCCTTATGGAAAGCTGGCTAAGGTCTATGTCAGAGATGACTACCAAAACCTCTGGGTCGGGACAACTCTTCTTGGGAAGCATCTGGCAGAATGTATCACCACTGTGCTGACTCACGGATGTGTCAAGGCATAAAGTCAAGCGAGGTAGTTCTGGGGAGTTTCGCTAGAGACCAGACTGTCTGTATCATCCTAAGGAACTGTGTGGTCTAACCAGCACCTCAGTCAGCGCCAGGGAAGGGAAACCTGGTGGCAGTCTGTGCATGGTGTGCAGTAGGTGAGAAGGTCAAGTTCATGGAATCACAGAATCCCAGAAAGGGTTGGAAAGGACCTCAAAGATTCCGTTCTTCCCACCCCCTGCCATGGGCTGCACCTTCCTCTACCCCATATTGCTCCAAACCCCGTCCAGCCTAACAAGGAGAGAAAACACCAAGGTTTTAAATAAGAAATACGTGGTACAAGAGTGCTGGAGACTCCCTACTGCTTGAACTCGCCTGCTTCCAGCACAAAGCACTTTTGTTTCAAGTGTATAAGCTTCACTGGAATATTATGTTGACTGCATACCTACCAGATCAGGCAAAACTCCCACATGGCCTGAACTCCAGAGCATCAAGAGTTTGGAAAGGCCACGGTGACTGGGGCTCCCGGCCCACCCCCATCATTACAGCTGCCACAGACCACGACAAAGCCGCACTGCCGATGTGCCGTGCCAATCTCTGCTGCTGGGGGACGTGACACAGCCCAAGACTGTCTCCTTCCTCCCAGAAGGGTCAACTGGAAAGCAAAACAGAGCAAAGCCCCTGACTGTGACACGGGCAGTAGCATGAGGTCCAGAAGGTGATTGGTCAGGCATTGGAACAGGCTGCCCAGGGAAACGGTGGAATCACCATCCCTGGAAGTGTTCCAAAGGTGTGTGGATGTAACTCAAGGGGATAGGGCTTAGTGGTGAACACGGTGGTTCTGGGTTAATTGTGGGACTTGATGATCTTAGAGGTCTCTTCCAACCTTGATAGTCCTATGATCTTCGTGCCTTGGTTTGGAAATGGCCACTTGCCGTACAGATGAGTCCTTTGCCTGCTCGCTCACTCAAATGAGTGGCACGCTCACTTTTAATTATTCACCAGCCAAAGATCCAAAACGGTGAGACAACTGAAGAAAGCAACACATTGAGGATGAGATTTGCAGTCGAAAGGAGCAAGTGGCAGAGCCAAGAGCAGAGCAGAGATCCATAACTCGTACTCAGTGCTGTACCTACCTCCTCAGACCTCAGCAGGGTTCAAGCAATTAGCACTAACTCTGCGCCTAAAGGTCAGCTTTGAAGGGATGTAAGAACAGTCTTTGGCTGCTCTGGCTAGCCTGTACTAGTTGGAGTTTGCCATCTGCAAGCCAAGGAATGCTAGAGTGCAACATCTTTCCACCACATGTCTTTCCATCCCTTTCCTTGCCTCTGGCACAGGCTTTACAGCCAGGGCTGGGGTGAGCAGTCAGTGTGTGACAGGAGGGGTGTGACCTGCCACACGGCAGCAGAACAGCCCAGCAAGGCAGGGTCCCTGCTCCCAAAGTGAGGTGCAGGCTCTGTGCTCTCACGGTTTGATCTTCACCAGCCACACTGAAAATACTGCATAGCACAGGCCTCTGGAATCTGCTCTCCAAGTGATAGAGGGTTATTGGCTTTGGTGATGAAGGGCACTAGTCAGGACTGGGAGACGAAAGGAATTATTTTCCCTTGGTATTGCTCTGTGTCGCCTTGTTTGATTACAACATTTTTTCCTTTTACATGTGTGTTTTCCCCCTCCTAACCTTTGAATAACTTCGTGTTGAAACCAAACCTATATGTTATGCTATAGCATATTGCACCGTGTCCGGGATCCAGATCCTGGACATTTTCCCACCTGCCACATTGTACCACAACAAACCTAAGGTGCCATCCTGCTGCAGATCCATCAACAGGCCAGAAAGATGCTTGGATGCCCCCAAAGCAAAGCAACACACACACACACATCTTCCCTAGGAGAGAGTGCTCCAGCAAAGCACTCAAACCCACAGGTGTGATTGATTTTTATCACGCTTCCTTTTTAAAATCAGAAAGGCACATTTTCCAAGCTGATATTCACATGGGATATATATATAAATCTTAATTCTTAAGGAGGGTCAGGAAAACAGATTGGAGGAATCAAAAGGGGGGAATTTATGCGGAATCCAGGAACACAGAGAGGCAGCAGAGAAAAGTGTTGTGCATTCAAGTGCTTAAGTCCTGCTCAACTCCATGATGACAAACAAACAAACAAACCCTGTGTCTCTTTTTCTCAGCTCAGTGATTACAGCAAACCCACAGTGCCAGCTTCAGACTGGCAAGGCAACTAGCACTGCTCACAAAAACAAATTCGATGCTTTTTTTTCCCCACTTTTTTTTTTTTTTTTTGGTTTGTTTTATGTTGGATGATTTAATTATAAAGATCTTCCACACTCTCACCTATTTCCTTACCATCAGTCGAGCCACTGCTATTGTTTCAGGCTTATGAAATAGCAAAACCTAAGGAATGAAGGGGGAAAAAATGAGGAAAGCGTACTGCAGACACAGAATAAATGAAGTCTTTTCTTTTAAGGTCTCTAATTCAAATAAGCATGCAAAAAGGAAACTCAGGAAACCCACGTTGCTGCTGTAATTCTGCTCTGCCTCAGAGCTCCCACCGAGGAAAGGCGTCTCTGATGTTACCTAGGTGTCATCCAAACAAAACAGTTCCAAAACAGGTACTTGACACCCCTTTTTTCTCCTTACTCAGCATTTCAGCTGGAAGTAAGAAATAGATGAGAGCCAAAACTTCTAACCAAAAAATTAATAAAAAGGTTATTATTAGGAGAGATGAACTCCTAGGATGCCTTAATGCCTGGATCCTAACCTGGCTGCCCTACTATTCTGGGCTCATCGGGATATCCAGAATACTAATTTAGAATTAGGGCATTAGGGAAAAAATCTCCTGCTTTAAAAACGGAAAACTGTTATTCAGTTATTTCTTGAACAAATACACTTCAAACAATGTGAAGGAAATGGCACTTCCCATTTATATGAATTTACCAACAACAATCATGATGAAAAGGACAAAGACTATTTCAGGTTTGTGAGGGCTGTCTGTTACAACACACTGTCCCATGCTGCAGCCAGAGTTGATCTTGCAGGATCTGAGAAGTTTAAATTCTCAGAAATCCCCAGCACAAACCACTGTTCATTATAAATGCAGTAGGAGGTTATCCTGTCCCAGAGCATCATCCATAGAGTCCCAGACTGGTTTGGGTGGAAGGGACTTTAAAGCCCCTCTCATTTGAACCCCCTGCCCTGGGCAGGGACACCTCCCACTGCCCCAGGGTACTCCAAGCCCCATCCAACCTGGCCTTGGGCACTGCCAGGGATCCAGGGGCAGCCACAGCTTCTGTGGGCACCCTGTGCCAGGGCCTCACCACCCTCACAGTCAAAAATTTCATCCTAATATCCAATCTAAACCTACCCTCTGTCATTTTAAAGCCATTCCCCTTGTCCTATCACTGCCTGTCCTTGTAAATATCTCCACTCCTGCCTTCATGAAGGTAACTCTGCCTCTGAGGAACAAATCAGCCACTACTGCACACGGACCTCCTGTGAGTCCCTGTCCCCACACAGCTCAACTCCTGCACCACCACAATTCACTCCTCCTCCCCCCGGACCCGCAAAGGTGGGTTCTGAGGTTTTAAATGCTACTTTTGTTAAAAAAAACAAAAAAAACAAAAAAAAAAAAACAAAAAAACAAAAAAAAAACCAAAACAACAACAACAAGAAAAACCCTCTCTCCTTCAAAGCAACAGGTTGCTCTCTTCGGGGTGGATTTAAGAGGAGCAGAGCCTGAACCAGAACATACAACAGGCAATGTCTGCTCTGTGCCTAACCTATGCAAATCAGGAGCAAATGTAATGATGTTAGCAGCCCATCAGCAGAGTTTGGCAGGGGTAACAACAACCACAGGGAGATAAGATAAGGCTGTGGGCTTTCAAGGTTGGGAAATAAACTATCAGGATTACCAGAGCAGTTTATAGAGACTGTTCTCCCACCCTCTTCTAAGAAACAAAACTGATCCTCCGCACTTCACCCCGAGGGAGGAAAATAGTCATTAGCTTTACATTACAAAGATACATACAATAATTGTCTCTCTAAGATCAGACTTGCCTACCCAGACCAGCCGCATGTGCGTACAGCTGTAGTTTTTTCCACTGTGACACAACCTACCCTTACTGTGACCCTCTCTCATTAGGTCATTTCTAAAACGTATCTCTCTGTGAACGGGGACTGTGTTCTGCAGGTTTGCACAGCTCCTATTTTTTTGCCACTATAAATAGAAGAAACAACTCTGCCTGGCGTATTCTCCTCCGAATTATTTTGTAGGTTAAACAAACCTTTAACTGTTTCAGATAAAGCCGAGCAGAAGGTGTTTTTTCCAAACATCCCAAGCGAAGGAGTGCATTTCCTGCTTCCCCAATTCAACCTACGGCATCAGACATCTGTAACTCTGTTTACATTCCAGCCCTTCACAACTTAATACCGCTTGAAGCATCAATAATATAGGGCACATTTCTGACTGCTCTTTAGATATTTTTTTATCTCCATGGGACTTCCTGGTTTGGGATTTTGTAGTTTACAGTTTCTCACTAATAGTAACTAGCTGCAGCATTTGGCCTTAAGAGTTTACATATTATTTAACTAGATATAAGCAGCCTATTTTAATTACAGTAAAGAGCCCTGTAGAGGCCTTGTCTGTTTTTTCCCCCTCCAACTATATCAGTTGGTTTAATAAAGATATTACCACTCCCTATAAACCAGGCTGTGATCAAGCTCCTAGATATGCTAGGCTTTTATAACATACTTTTACCACTTTGAAAAAACAAGTCCTATCAGATCTTCAAGCACTCAGATGTCCATGGCTTTAATGAAGGCGGTGTGAGCTTTCTGTAGCTCACACACATTTTAGTTTCTGCGTGTGCACGTTCCAGCACTTCTACAAAAATCACTCACCCCCCCCCCAAACCGAGAGTCATCTACTCGTGCCACTGTAGTACAGCTTAGCACTGAACTGCATGGGCTGCACTCCTAGGACAGGCTCCCCTTTCACTGGGGGATGTAGAGCTTAGGCTTCCATCTCCCCTTCCTGCAGGGCCAGCAAGAGTTCTGCTCCTACAAGGGACACCTTTCCATGAGCAGGGACACCTTTCACTAGACCTGGTTGCTCCAAGCCACGCCCAGCCTTGGACACTTCCAAGGGTGGGGCAGCCACAGCTTCTCTGGGCAGCCTGTGCCAGGATCTCACCACCCTCACAGGGAAGAATTTCTTCCTAGTCTCTAATCTAAACCTACTCTCTGTCAGTTTGGAGCCATTCCCCTTGTCCTGTCACCCCAGGCCCTTGTCCAAAGTCCCTCTCCAGCTCTCTTGGAGCCTCTTTAGGCACTGGAAGGGGCTCTAAGGCCTCTTCAGAGCCTTCTCTCCTCCAGGCTGAACAACCCCAACATTCAGCCTAACCCTACTACGTAGTACCAGTATCCCTGATGCCTCTCTGTCCCCGTCTTCAGGTCCTATCTTTATATTCCTCACATGCTGTCACTACACATGCTCTCCGACCTTCCTTTAGATAACTCTCCATAATTTATTCCATTCTATTTGAGAGCAAAATTCACGCCCAGGGTTGGCACTGTGTGCAACTAACCCTTATTTGCACCAGCCAGCATCTTGCTGCTCTTGGTGCTTCATTGAATCGTGCAGTTGAAGCCAAGGTGAGACAAAGAGACTTCGGTTGTCTTATTTCACAGGGCTGCTTTCTTCTGCGAGGTGTCAAATTAGAACCTGAACTGTCCCTAACAAACCAACCTCGCATATTCACAACTCTTCAAACATTTGCAAGCAACATTACTACAAAGGAAAGCTCGAGACAGCTTGATTAAGCAACTTGCCCAAGGTCATACAGGAAGTTGTAGAAGAGTTGAAAACAAAAGCCAGATCTTCTTAGCTCCTGTCCAGCCCTCTCTGGAATGAAACGGCCAAACTGCTGTGTGGAAGTATTAGCAGAGCCGTAGATCTCATCCTATAAATTTCATAATGAATTCATGGCTTAGCAGAGAAAATGCACAGAGCTCCCAGTACTTCTTCCCAGGAAAAACGTGCAACCCCACGGTGGCAGCTGGGAAGTGTTCCCCTAGCTCTGAGTGGTGCTGGCTGTGGCCACAGACCTTCCACTTACACAGAAAGAGGAAAAGAGGGAACAGCAATATCCTGCAAGGCCATTTAATGCAAACAGGTCTTGCCATCCTTTTTCCAGCCACTTCCCACCTCTCCAAGAAAGTGAAAAAAGCGCATCTACTGGAAAAGCTGCCAAAGTCACCCAAGAGTGAGCATGAAATCGTTCAGGATAGCAAAAGGAGCATCCAGAGTGTAACAAAGGCGGTATTTATGTCTATACTTCTCCCTGTCTGCGTGGCTCTCGGCGATAGCCACAGGAACAAACAATAGCCTTGGCCCCTTGGCTGCAAACGGTTCGCTGCAGAGGCCCAATTAAGTCGTGGAAAGTCTAAACACAGGCACAGGAATCCGCTAATGCGGACAGGCCTGCACAATAGGGTCTCATCCCGGCTCTGCCCCGCTCCTGCTCAGCACCACCTTGCTGCGAGGAGAGCCCGCCATCACCAGCGAGGCTCTTCCCACAGAGAGGTCCTGCTCCACCTCTGCTCCACGTGCACATTTCCTCTCACTTTGGGGATGATTCTGGCTCCAGGCAGCATCAAGCTCATGCCCAGCAAGATGAGTTGGGTGATCTCAGGCGTGCTGCCACCCAACAGGCCACACGTGTGTGCACACACAGGCAAAGGGCAGTTTGAGTGTGATCTCCCTCCCCAAATCTCCATCGGGTTCAGGCCCTGCTGACACAAACACTTCAGCCCAGGCAGCCTCAAGAGCAATGCCAAGAGCAGATAGAGCCTTCGACATTGTCTCGGT
Source organism: Machaerirhynchus nigripectus (assembly GCA_013397975.1). Classification (NCBI taxonomy): domain Eukaryota; kingdom Metazoa; phylum Chordata; class Aves; order Passeriformes; family Dicruridae; genus Machaerirhynchus; species Machaerirhynchus nigripectus. The sequence goes on from VZRQ01001131.1 coordinate 935,620, forward strand.
ACACAGGATGCCGGCCTGACATCATTTAGTGGAGACAATGCTCGCCCTCTTTCTTTGGGAACCACGTACAAAAACTTGGCCGAATATAAAACAACTTCAAAGACACATTTCTGTGCCAGCCAGGATGCATCAAAGTTGGGAAAGGAACGACCCGATTCACCTGATCCAGGGAGCTGATAGAGAAGCGTGGGGAAGCGGCTTTTATCGGTGTACCTTCCCAGCACTTCCTTCCTGCCCCCGATGCTATTTAAACCCCTTGCCTACCTCCAGCCAGACCTGCCCGTCCTCTGCTCTAAGGAGGAGAGAGGAAAAAGCAAAGGGAAGCCCTAAAAAAAGGCGTCCCTGCAAATTTCTGTGCAGTTACCGGGCAGTCATATCCTTCTGCTTTCCCCTGAAAAATCAAGTATCACCTTATCGTTTCCTCACCAAGATTAACTCCTGCTTCCTGAAGAGTATTTCTGAGGTAGAAAGCAGAGGTGGTGGAAAAAAAAAAAAATAAAAATAAGGAGGGGGGGAAGCTGAAAAGCCCAATCTGTCAAGCTGCATTTTAGAAGAAAGGAAAACTGAAAAGTGAACGTATTTAACATGAGCTATTTCCTGCACTCAGGAGGGAAGAAAGCATGCTACTAACTGTGTGCATGAGGAGATCTGCACTAGTGTTATCTCTGACCTGCAGCTTAGCCCTTGTGTCTCAGCTGCCAAAAAGCTCCTATTCAACGTTATGCTGAGTTCATCAATGCTCCACGTGTCAGGATCCTAACAGGAAAAAGCAGGACAGACAGTCACTCTATTCAACTGCCTGGGGACCCCATGACAACTAAAATCCCCTTGCAGACTGTCCATATCAACCTACGGCAGGTCAGAGCGCGTAACCCCTCCAGAACCGCAAGCCCGGGCCCACACCCTTTCCCCTTGTCAACATTGTCACTTTAAAACAGCCCATCTAGCCTTATCACCAAACCTGGAGTAAGTATGACAATTAAGATGGATTGCAAAGCCTGCATGCGCTTTACAATTAACAATAACTTGGCAGCGTGTCCCACGCAACTGTTGGGTGGTATGGCAAGAACTTTATCCCTGCTTAGTACTGCATTAGCATATTTAGTAGGCTGCAAGACATAATTCCTCAGATATGAACATATTTTTGTCTTTTCAAAAAATCTGCAATTAAGCCATAACGTGCAGGCAGTGTGCAGCCGGCGGTAAACTTTGGTATTAGGGGGACTGTGCTGAAACAGCCCTTTCTGACCTTATGTCAGTTATCTATTTAATAAAGAATATATTCAATTAAAAAAAAAAATGTGTCTTAGCAGGGTCTTTGCTAGGAAGCAACAATATTCCAGAAATTACAGCTGATATTCGGCCCTGTATTCCCTGTGAAGACCACAGTGCTTAAGAGGGTGTGGGAGCAGGTATTTGAAAGCGGGGGCATTTTGTTGGGGGGGGTTGTCTCAATTTTTGGTTTAGAAAAGGCAAACTTTCTTTCTGCTTTGCATTTTTAAACTGTAGGGTTAACTAATTGTTTGTGTAAGAGAAATAAACCCCTTCTAAGCAGCATCTTCCTCTCTGTGTTGTGTAGTGCTTTTTTTCCTGTCCAGGATTGTCATGTTTATAGGTAAATTAACAGTCTTCTAAAGTGATTGAACGCATTTGAGGAGCAGTTATTTAGCATGGCCTAACTTTATCGATTTCCTCCACGCTGCACAAGACACTCTCAACCCCACTAAGCTTTTTAAGTCTGTTTACGGTGTACATTTATCTAGAAAATCTGATCAGGTGGGGGGGAGGCAAAGATCTTGCCTCGATAACCCGGACATTGTCCCCCTTGACATCTGTGTCGCTGGTGGACAGGATATCCTGCCAAATGCAAGAAGACAACTGCGTGACCCACCTTGGGCGAGAGGCACCGCGGGGCTGATGCGAGCACAGCGGGAGCGGGTGCTGCCTCTCCCCGCCCGGAGCCGCATCCTTGGCACACAAAGAGCAGCCAGAGAGCCTCTGCACGGGGAAAAAAAAAAAAAAAAAAAAAAAAAAAAAAAAGCCAGGGGAAGGCTAAATAAATAAATAAATAGGCAGTTTAGGTGAGTAGCACACATTCGATAAGGGAAAGCAGATGAGGGCAACAAATGCAATTCAGCAGACAAAGTCTTTCTTCATAAACCCGGCAGAGGAACGGATTAAACCACCTGGCAATCTTGGCAGGGAAAAAAGAAAATCTCAGGCGGTGACAAAACCAAACAGGTGGAACAGGTATAAAACTTTTGCTTCCCAATAATACCCCTCTCTTCCCTGGAATGCTTGGACAGGTGCAGAAGTTCAAGTTACAGCGTGGAAGTGGCAAATAAATACACAGCATTAGTGTCTGACGTGCTCGGCGAGCAACCGGGGATGTTAATAACTGGCAAGGTACACTAATCTCTGATTGCAACATTTGGTTTACCTTAATCTGGAGGGACAGCTGTATTAAAGAGGGAATTATACTAATCAGTTCAAGGCCCTTGCATATAAAACTTCCCATTAGGCTTAAAGTACAACAGCTTACGCTCATTCTCTAGGAGCCTTACATCTGGTTCTGAATAAGGCTGTCTCTCATTTGCAAGGTACAAACCGAAAACAAGGGAGGGGGGAGCTGACAGTTGCTGGAGGATGGTTGATAGAAGAACAAGCTACTAATTCTTTGAAATTTTTTACAGCGCAAAACTGGCTGTAAGGCATCTTAATACTAAAAAAACAGGCATGTGTTATCAACCCTAGGCCATTTTTTCCTGTTACCGGAGGTGACCAACATAAAATAAAATTGATGATGTCAGTCAAAAACAGCTAAGCACAAAGCTTGGCTTTGTTATCTTAAGTCAGAAGGTATGATAGGCCATGCCATATGGCTGTAATCCTCCTATATCTCCCATCACCTAACAGGCAACCTTCATGTAGCATGACCTTATTTGGCTGGTCTCAGGTTAGGGCTGCCCAAAGGGGATTTTTCTGTTTCTGCTATATCCAAAGGTTTATGTTGATTTTTTTTTTCTCCTTTTTTTTT
>VZRQ01001131.1:939166-966672 GCA_013397975.1 Machaerirhynchus nigripectus
GGGGGGGGGGGGGGAAGGACTAGGAGTTTGATGGGTGCTAAAAGGAAAATGTTCCATCATACTTTCTAAGAGATTCATCTTTTTTCAAAAAATTTGAAACTCAGTAAGCTTTTTCTCTCTCCTTTTTGAAGCAGCACATTAATGGCAAAATGCATTGCTATTTGCAATCCAACTTTCTATCTACAGCAAATTCCTATATTATAACTCAGCATTTTACTTCCTTTGTTTAAATATTGGTTTTGTTGGTTAAAAGAACATGTGGGCTGTAAACAAAGGATAAATAAGCTGTGAAAATAAAAGCAGGATCCAAGGAATAAATAAGAACAAAATGGAAAAGACTGCACCAGACTCCTGCAATGAACACAGGGATCTCTTTGTGAGAGGGGAAAAAAATGTGTTAAAAGGGCACATACTGCAACTCTGAGGCAAACTTTGAAATGGAAGTGTGGAAGCATAAGAGCATTTGATTCCAAATCAGCAATGTGTGGGTTTGCATTTGCGTAGCAGCATGTTGGGAGGGTTTCAATCAGTGCACAGATGCACTTGAAAATCAAATATGGACATGGGGAATGTTTTTGGATATAGCAAATGAGGACTGATGACATGTTTACACTTTGCACATGGATCCAGTACAAAACCATACCCTGCAAAGAAACAATAACCACCATTTGCTGCTTTTCAGGGCTGGAACAAAATGGTGGCAAAGGAAGGGAATACAAGGGAGTGTCTATTCCCACCTGGGAGAGGGCTGCACTGATTCCCTGCCTCTCGGCTCATTTTGCTCCTCTCTCACTTGAGAAAGGGACTTTTTACCCAATACTGAAAAAAAATTAAGATACATCGGCTTGAAAAACAACAGTGTGAGAGGAAAAGGGGAGAAAAGGCAAAAGGCAAGTTTAAAACATCAGTGATGGCTTTCTCTGCTGTCAAAATATTTTCTTTACAGAAGAATTAAAATTATAGTTGGAATGTTGCTGGAATGAAATAGGGAATAATCGTAAGCAAACGCACTTCCATCATCTCCAATGGAAAATTGCCATTTTGACATTATTTCAGTGTCTGGCTCTATGTATCCTTAAAGGGGAAAATCCTGAATTATAAATAACGTATCCCAAGCTATGCCGAGTTGTTACTGAAAGTTTATCAAGACGGCAAAACTCCTTTGAAAAGGAAATAGTAGTTGTAGGCAGTTGCATCTGACCAGAGAAGAACGGATCCCTCTGGAAGGCAGCTCCAGCTCACAGTATGAAGTAATCGCCTGTGAATGTCTTCCAAACTGTGATGCATATTTCACATTTTAAAGAAAGAGACAAAAGTTAGCTATCTATGAAGACAGGGACAAACATCTGTTCTACACTTTCTCCCAATCAGACATTAAAGAAATGCACATGAACCAGTACCCCCAGTTTTAAACTTTTATGAAGAGCTCATTTCAACCTTTTAAGAGGGTATCATTACAGCTCAAATAGTCCTTCAGACATTTGACTTCTGATACTGATTATTAATAACAATTGTCCCATTTTCCTTTACACTTTTCAGCATGAATTCAGAATGTCAAAGCTAATTTTCTCATCAGCCTCAGGCTTTTTTTTAAAGCGTCGCAAACTTGAGACTTCAGTTCTCACACACTTGGGGTTCGCCACAGCAAAGGGTTAGAGCATCCAACTTCCACAACTGTGCATGGGGTCAGCATCCGTCCAACTGAGACCCAACAGCTGGATTTTTACAGATGAACCTGAATCTGAGGTCTCTTGGCCCTTTTTCTGGCACATGTCCAGCCTGAAGCCCGTGGTTTTGTCTTGGTGGTTTTAGAACCTGGCTGGCATTGTGAATGGAGTGAAAGTGGAATTATCTAAACAAAGTCAAGCAACAGATTTAATGAGAAATTTGTACAAGTATTTAGCAAGATAAGATGCTCAAACCATTGAATTTTAACACCTTCCTCTCTATGTGTTGCTAGAGAGAGCTTCACAGTTACACTTTGCACCACACTCCTATCTGATGCCCTGAAATGATACCAAATAGCTTCAGTGTGAAGCCATTCCCCCTTGTCCTGTCACTCCATGACCTCATCCAAAGTCCCTCTCCAGCTCTCTTGTAGCCCTTTAGGTACTGGAAGGTACCTGTGACCAGTCAGTGATGACAGGTACAATTTATCTATCAATTTCTTCAGCCCCATTCTTTAAATGTCTATTTTCTGGATATATCCTCCTTTCCCTAGAGGATTTAGCAAAAAGGCAAAACAAACTCCAGCAAGTGATGCTTCCTTACGCTACAAGCTCAGTGGAAGGTGCATCTAATCATGGCTTCCTCCAGATTTAGCTTCAGCCCCCCTGCCACGTTATTTTGTCCGGTGTTTGTACATCCAACAGCAAAAGGAGGAACATGTTAAACATCCAGGTGTGTGTGTGACAGAATAAAAGTTATAAGGGATTATTCCTATGAAATACCACCAGCCTTATAAAGCTGTGCAAACCATATTTAGGAAAGTAATTTCTGAGTTGTTTCCACAGTTTTCCTTTCCAGTACAGAGTAAGGCATTTCCATTTGTCTCTCAGATAAAAATGCACATGTCATTTCCTGTTTATAGACAACAATAAATACATTTGTGCTTTGGAAGCCCTTCCATATGCCACCTCTTTTACTTGGGAGAGGAACAGACAGTCCAGTTGCTATAAATTCATCGTGATTTCCAGCTGATAGAAGTCAGTGTAGTGCCGTGGGTGTCACCCAAGTGAGATCCTGAGTGGAAGGTAGCACAGGTCACCCTTCCAGTCATACACAGAGCCAGAGCTGACACCACGGAGTGAGGGTTGAGCTGGTGGATACCAACGCTACCTCCATCATCACAGGACAAAATAACACACAGAATAATTCTATCACCTTCCCTCATGCAGCCTATTTGTTATTAGAGCCAACTTAGTCAACTCTCTGTAAGGGCACTCTTATATAAGAAAGCAAAAACTCATCAAATTCATAATTCAGCTTCAGCTGGTTCTGATGCTCAGTGGGCAGACATGAGCTCAGCTGTTTGCCTCAACAGAACAAACTTCATTTCCATTGACAGTAAATTTGGCCTTTACTTCACATTTTGGGAGAGAATCTTGAAAAACAACTTGCACCAGGATGAGCTTTTTTAATTTTTTTCCCCCTGTTTCTAAGAGCTTCACTGGCATAGACTTTATCTGATGATGCAGTAAGGCCAAGGTTGAAATTAAAAACAAAAAAAGGAGACACGATATCAAAAAATTCAATTCTCAGTTCTGGTTTTAAAACGATTTGTTGTACAGTGAAACCTGAAACATACCACCAATATTAGGGCAAGGTTTTTCGAGGCTGTAGGTGAACGTGAACCTGCTTAATTTTGAAATTCCCTTAGGATGAGACACCCAGAGCAGTGAGGCTGGTCCCCTAGAGGCATCTTAGTATCAGAAATGCAGTCAAAGGGTGCTCTCACCTTCTCTGATATTTATCCGATAAAAATAAAATTCGTAGAGCTTCAGCTGCCCCATAGTTAATGGCAAAGTTATATTTATTTTTTAGCACTTGAAGATCTGGCCTGATTAAATAAAACAGCCAATTAGGAAAGACTACAAATTTATGTAAGCCATATATTCAGTATGTTCTCCCTATCACCACAGAGACCAGATGATTTTTCCCATCACAGGTCTCTAGTTCAACACCTGCTCAAAATTCTGAGTTTGAGAAGTGCCACGATTTTGAAAGATTTTCCTGAAAGCCAGGCATTGAGAATTTAGGTGCCTTTGCTCAGGGCAACGTCTTATTTAGATCAGGAGATCATTTTACTTTCCTGCTCTTGAAAAACATTTTGCTATTCACTCGGTGCGTCCTATTAGCAGAAAATAGAGAAAGTTCTGATGCATCATAGCACGCATCTGAAATTCTAATTAACAAGAAGTCATCTGTAGTTGTCCAACATCATATTATTAATTCACAAAGCAATAAAGGGATATATTTCAGACTGAATGAGAAAATAGGTACTGAATGGGGTCAGAGTATTTCACTACACATAATTTGTCATGATCTTTAACTATTTCGAACCTACAGAAGTCAAGTTGTACAATGCCTCACCGTGAATAGAATTTCTCACCTACATAAAGCAGTTACACCACTATGATTTACTCTCGTGAACTTAAAACCTAAATTAGTTCTAAATCTGTATAACCCAGGGCTGCATAAGGAAGTATATTTTTACTGTGAATATGTAGACTTTTGCCCTTTATGCATTTTTGAGCAAGAAAGGCTCTTTTGGGGTCACTAGAATATATAATATATGTAATATATAGTATGTTTTTTGGCATTATGATCAATACCCAAATTAATTAGTTTAAAAATTATATTCAGTAAGAGGAATGGTAGTTTTGACAATTAAAAAAGGACACCTCAGTTAAATCCTAACCAATTTTACATTCCTAAAGTCTTAGGAAGACTTCTTTTTATCCTATGCCCCAAAAATGCAGGTTTTTCAAAATTCATGGCCACTGAGTAAAACTTCCTTCTTTTTTCAAAAAATTAACTTCATGGCAAAATATGGGGAAACCCAGAATAACTCATTCATTCATCCATTACTTTTCCAACAAGAAAAGTTGCTCTAGACCCACTAGAATTTTATACAATTAGTGCTCTGAGAGTGCTTTAAATGCAAACCTGTAAAAGGAAAATAAAAACAAATCAAAGTTAATCTTGACTGGCTGGGACAAAATGCTTAAATCAATATGGTGATGGCTCATCCATCGTCATTCAGCCATTACCTGCGAGACGAGGACCTCCTGCTACAGCAGATATGTTTTTTATTTTTTAATACAGATTTACCACTGCCTCAGTTCTGCAGACACGTACGAAGCCAGAGTCATTCCAGACTTGCCCTGTCACACTGTTTACTCCTCATATTTTATTTATCCCTGTTTGCTCTTTACATTGGTTACAGAGATAAACACATACAAATATTGTGATGTTCAGCAAGTTTAGTGCAACAAGAGAGGGCAAAAGCCACCGTCTCCCATTTATAGCATCCCGGAGAAAGTGACAACACCATAATTCTCCTAAGGAAGAAAACCCGTGTAACACAACATTTTCTTTAATTTAAACCTTACCTTGATGAGCAACTCTGCCATGTTTAGAAATATTTTGAAGTGCTGCTTCACCCCATGCAGAAGTCAGGTTAAAACATGTTTCCAGTACAATTTTAGAGGTAGAAAACTCGTTTTTATGTGTTCAACATAAAAAAAAAGCTGAAGGACAGAAGGGCTATGACTGAGGAAAGGACAGTTTGGGGACCCTATGGACATGCAGGGCCTGACATTTATATCCTACTGGCACAAAGAGAAGTGCCAAATCTGTTCAAATCAGCGGTGTTTGACCAGGGATCAGAAGCAGAGTTGTGATCTACATGTGTGACTTTTACTGGAAACCACAAAACTTCCCCAGAAAAGTAACCCCTGGGGGGGTTCAGGCAATGCACATCTGAGCAGCAAAGGCTACTTGGTCGTAATTGTGACAAAGCAAAGTGTTTCATTCTGGTTCCTGAACTGGAACAGATGACTATTTCTTCTTTTAAGGAGATGAGAGTAAAAAGGGAGCCAATCCAATCTCTGGAAGAAAAGCCTACGATGCAACCTCAAAATAAATACACTTATCTGCATATACAAACACTATATGTACCCACTAATATCCCTTCCTTAAACCGTGAGGAATATCACATATGCTACAGCTCACACCAACCAGAATAATGAGGGAGGTGTTGGGTTTTGATATTTTTATAAGTTCATATAACTCTACAGTTGAAGCAACTCTAGGTTCATCAGAGCTATCACATAAGGAAAAGGGACTTCTCACAAACAAGTTTGTTTAATCATCAGCTGCCTTAACTTCAGTCCTCCCTCCGACCTGTATGTCTCCAGTCTGCTACAGTCTGTATTGCAGCCTAATCACACAGAAAGGCAAACCCTGAACAGCTACCGTCACCTCCCTCTCTCTTTTCCTTTCCCAGCAGGTTAAACGTGGAAAACGCTAAAAATCTCCTGGGAGTGCGTCTAAAAATGAAGTGTAAATAGGTACGGGAAAAAAAAAACCTATGAGAAAAAGTGTTATGGAAGGTGCCTGAATGGCAAAGTGCAAAGGGTGACAAGAAGAAAATTGTGATGGCACACAAAAGGCGAGGGAACAAGAAAGATGCGATACAATAGATAGCTGGTGAGAGCCTATCCACTGCCTGGTCGCTCCTGTTCCTCCCCCTCAATACCTTCATTTTTTTTGTTATGATAAAGGACATTCATGATCAGTAACAATGTTATAATGATAGTAAATGCGGGATTTAAGGTATATAAAAACCTTCAGCCAACATTAGAAAGCCACCAAGGGGGAGTTACCTTGCACGAGGTTCTATTTAGTGATGGCTCCACTCTTTCACTGCCTGACTGCAAATCAGCATTTTTAGTGGACAATAGGCTCAGCAGTGGCCTTATGATTGCCTCTTTTCAAATGGAAATGGCTATCCTAACTCCTCTGCCAGGTTTTTCTTACTATAGCACAAATTGCAGTTTACAAGGCTCTAAGGGGGAAAAAAAAATCTTAGCTGAATATCTTTTTTTTATTCGACAAACTGACATGTAAATTACCCTTTAAGTGCTCCACTCTAGGGCTCTGATCATCTCCTAATTGTCACAGTCAATTGTAGCCAACAGTCTCTTCAATCCCAAGCGCTTTGACAACAAGCATAAGGATCAAAGCAGAATCAGCTCCCTTCAATATCCTTCTGTTTAGGATGCTACAAAAAGCCTGAAAAAGAAAGGTGTAAGGGCATTAGTGGAGAAGGAACTGAGAGGAGAAAGTACTACAGCAGTCATTTTCTTCTTCACTAATATTATATATCCTTATACACCCGGTTATCCCATGTTCAGCATGAATACATAAACATCCCAGAGAATAAATATGGTTTTAAACCACTCGGATATATTACTACTTTAAAATAAATGCATAATGCATTTCTGCTGCTTCCTGCATGCCTCCCTCCAACTTTCCCTTCGACTCTGGGAATGAATGCGACACCAATTATTTTTTAAGCAATTTTTTTTTTTTTCTCAACGAAGTCCTACAGAGTCTCCCAGGATGAGCTGGGCTACAAACCAGCCTACCCCGATGGAAACCCATTCCAAGTTGCATTCATGGGGCCGGTGTGACTGTGGCATGAAGCAGGTTGTTTGTGCAGCTCCGCTTTTGCTTTCTGAAGTGCCTATAACCCAAGGTCAGGCAGAGGCTGGAGGAAAACCCTCTCATTCAGTTGGAGTCCAACTCTGAGAACAGCCAGTTTCAGTCACATCCAAAACGACTGGGAAGAAATACAAGAATAAATTCAGCAGTTCTCACAAAGCCTGCCCAGGGGGGGGAAAGAAAAATTATTTCCTATAATTCTGAAGGAAGATTCACCTTTTATTGTATTCCAGACCACTTTAAATCAGCGCCACACTAGATGGCTGAAATTTTTGTACTGGCTGGCTGTGTTTGATGGTACGAGCTTGCTCGCTCTGCAATACGCTTTCATACCCTCAGTGCCTCACAGACGCCTTGTTGGAGTCGTGTTTCCAGGGAATAGGAGTAAGGCGGAGCTATTCTGAGTCACACTTTTACTTCAAAACTTGTGCGTCTTCACAAACGTAGCAGCAACTCCCACAGAGGCTCACAAGCAGCTTCTGCCACACGGGCTGCAGGGGAGGAATCGCGCGGCTCCTGCAGGAGATGTGCTGCTGGAGTGGGTGAAAGCCTGCAGGAGACCAGGGAGGCAAGCTGGGGATGTGCCAGAAGCATCTCCAGATGGATAACCAGGCTCTGCAGGGTTGGGCAACTGGAGCCTTTGGGCTTCTATGATGATCTTGCTACCACAGAGAAAGCAAGGAAGAGACTTCATCCATTTTCCTGAAGCTCTGTCTCTCCTACTCCTGAAAAAGTCTCAGGTTAAATCCCTCAAGTAAAACAAAGTGGGAATTTGGAGGTCAAAAGCTATTTACTCCTTCATAAGAAATTAACTCCCTCCTTACAGCTGTTTCCAAGGAACTTAACATTTCTTGAAGATGAGGCACTTTATCCGTTGTCTCACATGACGCTGAAGGAATGGTTGGACGAGACAGCTGGATGAGTTTAACAACCTGCTGCCCCCATCATCCTTTCCACACCCAGATTCTGTGTAGGAGATGAGCTGGGTCAGATTTACAGACCAGCAGAAAAACAGACACTTATTTAACAGGACACCAAGATAAGGGTTTAAGGTAGACCTTCCTAATCCATCACCCACATCACACTCCCCAAAGAAGACCAAAAGGTTTAGGATGCAAACAATAACGCTGTTTTTACATAGAGAACACCCTGAGTTTGTAAGGAAGATACAGCACAGATACAACAAGGCTTCCTACAGAGCTGACTCTTCACCCAAATTTGGATAATACGAAGGTACAAACACTGGTGAGAGAGTGTTTTCGATAATGAATAGGAACAAGAAGTCAAAATTTCTCATGGGAAAGATAACCCAAAAAAATTATGAGTGGGAAACATCAAAAGCACTCATTTGAGTGATGTCGAAATAATATAGAAGGTTAATCTAATATATAATTTAAAATAAATACGAACCCAAAATTACAAAATTGAATTGAAACATTTGTCTTGTCAAGCTGTTTTGTTTCCATAATATCAAAGGGAAATATTTCAACTCTTTCTGACCAAAAATTTCACCAAAAAAAAAAAAATGCATACTCTGAAGAACAATTTTCAGCTTAGCAAAGCACACTTTGCCCAACAGCAAATTTGAAAATATTTTTCAGCCTTATATAAAGATCAAAATCTTCTCCAGCTAAATTCTGACATAACTGCAGTTAAAACACATACAATATTTTCCCAGGTATTCCAATATAAAAGGTAAATTCCATTATATTTTAGGAAGATTATTCCAAGACACTAGGACACCTTCCAAATTAAACCTTCCCAACATTAGCAAATTTGTAAAATTTGCTTGAAATATAAAGATTACCATTAACTTGAAATATTAAATTTAACTTGAAATTTCAAGGTATTTTCACCTCCTCACTCACACACAAGAAGAGCCACATGCCAAGAAAAAAGCTGGGAGGTCACCTGGATTGTAATTACCACCATTATTATTATTATTGTTGTTGTTATATAACAGAAGCATTTCCAAATAATAAGACAGCTAACACAGACTGGACTACTTTCTCACCTTGCTTGAAAATGCATCCAAACACTTCTCCCATAAAACTCTTGGTTCCAAGCTCAGTCAGTGGAGTTGCTGCTGATAGACTCCAGAGAGTTGAGCAGCACTGTAATCCTGGACATTTTCCTTGTTTCCAGCTGGCAAGTCACAATAAAGAAGGTTAAAACAATGTTCTTTCCCTATCAGGACATTTTTGTGGAGATAATTGCTATAGTGTTTGCTAAGCACAGATTTCATTACCAGAAAGTAGTGGAGGGTCCATACAACAGTGAATAGAAGGAGATAAGCTCAGTGAGAGGGTTTCCCCTCAAAGTAAGGGACACTTTCATGGAAAAAGTTGAAAAAACACGGCCCTATCACAAAATATGTTCTTTTTTTCAACACATGGAACAGCAGTAGAGATGTTTGATACACTAAGCCCCTTGCTGCACATGACCATTTCATTACACACCAGAGCTGGGCTTTATGACAGGTGATTAACAAGTGTCTCACACGACTGTAATGAGGGGGAAAGTGCCACAGTGCTGTTTGTGCACTGGAGCAGCCCACAGGAAAGTGGCTCCTCCAGCTGCCTCCCACAAGTCGTGGGTCTGCTGGGGACAACAGGGGTTCCTCTGGGTGTGGTACCCCAAAAAGGGAGCGCTGAATGCTGATCAGAGCTTGGGTCCTGAGAGGATTCTGGTGCCCTTTCCTACAGACTCCAACATAACCCCCCAGTCTGGTTGTAAAGCGGGGAAATAATAGTGCCCATTGTGCTGCTGACATTTCCCTCAGAGGGGGTGGCTCTTCACTAAGCAGTTGTGTTTCCTTATTTAGTCCTCGGCCACAAGCATGGATTTTTGCAGCCCTTTTCTTTCTTACGTGCTTCTGAAAAGTAAAAGGATGAAAAGTTACATTTTGGAAGCCTTAGAGACTGCCAAAGCACGTGGACTGATGTGATGTGAAAGCCCGTGGCCACAGAACCACTTCAGGAGTGTTGCAAGGCTCCTGATACAGCTCTTAAATTACTGACGATTAACTGATGTGCCCTGGTCATTAAATCCTCACTCAACTCAGCCTTTCAGGCAACAAACACAAACTATTACCCTCTGGGAGGCCTTGCAGGTACCTGTGCTGAGTTTGCTAAGGATGTACACTAAGTCATTACCTCTGCAACGGCCAGGGCCAGGTGAAGAGCCTTCAGAAGAGCTCAGGAAGCCACGGCCTTACACCCCAGCTGGGACTTGTTTCAAGCAGCTCACATGCCCTTTTTTAAGTGATTATTTCTAGCTGGTACTCAGGGTGGCTTGGTGACAGCAGCACCTCCTGTGCAAAGGCTGAGGTTCAAGCCAGCAATAACGGGACTTGTACTGAAAGAGTCAAATCGCACACAATTCCTTGCTCTTGGGGAGAAGAGGCATTTTTTGGGTGTCTTCAGAGCCCACTAGCACAGTTTCTACTGCAGTTAGCTCAACTGCACAGCTCCCACTCCAGCCACATCCTCCTAAGCCCAGGAAAACATTCCAGAGCTATTTTACAGAAGAGGACATAGAAGCGCTTGTAACAGTGGGATCCAAGTCTATTAAAAGCTAATGAGATGTGCTGTCCAGCGGACTCACCAAACTCATGAAAACCTGGTGTCAGAGCCAGGGCCACGCCACGGCAGCTCCCAGGGCCTAATCTGTGCTCGGGCAGTTCGGTATCACAGAGACCTGCCCGCTTTTAACTCCTGAGAGGTCACCTCCAGGCAGCTCCACACGCACCGAGGACGTTCTGCTCCCTTCCAGGCTCCTGCATGACAAAATCCAGAACAAGGGCATCATTCACGGGCGCCGCCATTGGAACTGGGTTGTAAAGAGAGCTGTTTCAAATAACAGCCAGAGAGTCAGAAAAATCATGTCTAACCACATGTCTGTTAAGAAGAATATTATGCAGCATTTATCAGCCCAGACAGGAGCTTGCCTCACAAAACTGGTTTCAATATAGGAGTTTAAGTATATGGCAGCTGAGAGAGGGAATATAGACATTATTTTACACAGGGAGAATTTCTATCTATTGCTGAGCTGTAATTTTAATTGACATTAAGCAAGCAGAACCACAAGAATAGAGCAAGAGCCCATTTCTCACAGCACATCTACCTCGTGTGGAGTTGCTCAGGGCTCATATACCACCAGTTTAGAAACATGTGTAATTGCTTATGGTCAGCATCGAACCACTGCCAGATCACACATTAAACAGATAACCACTATCATTATAAGAGCAACTTCCTTGACCTCATATTTTGGTCTGGCTCCGAATTCCTGTACTTTACCAGTTTGGTTTGTTGCATTTTGCCAGCCTTCTGCCTCTACATGTCATTTTCTACTCCTGTAAGTGACCGGTGCAGCGGAGAGCTCACTCTAAAAATGCATATTTAAGCACATGAATAGAATAAATTCAAGAAATATGATCACAGTTGCTCCTGTAATGTTTTTATAAACACAGAGTCTCTGCTTTTTTATTATAGTTAAGGTACAGTGTGTTATTTGGCAGAGGAATCTGACTTGAAAATGTAAAAGGTTCAGGCAACCACACATTTGGAAGTAGAAATCTTTCCTTAAAACAAGGCTCTGGTGTTTAAACATAGCAAAATTTCTGGAAACTTCAGTTTCTCAAAGTCTGCCAAAGCTCCAGTCACATGTAACATATTCTTGGGGCTTACATATAATGCTTCAAGTAATAAACAACATCTTGTTTAGAGCAGGATGGAAAAAAAAAGGGGAAAACATTCATTAGGAGTCAAAGCTCTACACCAGCACTGAAAACAAAACAAGTTTCTTGCACCAAAACCTCAGAATAACTTTTATAACGGATTAAAAAAAAAGATTCAAGTACTCTTCACGTCTCTAAATATTGCAGTTAAAATTGTAGGTTAAGTTCTTACAGCAATTAAATAAAATGTTCTATAAAAGAAATAAAATACACTCACCGAAGCGCACTCAGGTTTTCAGCAACAGAAAGAAAAGTTCTGATCACCCTAATTGGGTAACAGGATGAGTTACACACTGTACATAACTATAGGTCATCAGTAGCCCTTCAGTGCTCCCTGTACAATTCATTTATCGTGCATTTTTTATTCAGGAACAAGGCTGGATTTAAAAAAAAAAAAAAGTCGCTTCCATAAGAAGGCTCATCGTGCAGAATATTCACAGCTTAAATATATGCACAGTCATCTCTGCTAGTCAGACACCATTTCAGTCCTCTCATCAGAATGCACATTAACAGAATGAATTTGAGATACAGAAATAGCACACCGCAGCCAGGCCTGAAGTATGGGCCCTAATACCTACCTCGCTGGGATCTAGTCAGGTTTAATTAATTAATGCTTATGAAGCACTATGAGCTCCTCAGATCATCACTTCAATTCATTATCACCCCCATTTGTTTTGTGTCCCACTTCCCCCCTTAATTCAACAGTGAATTTCTTTTGGAAATTGTTGCGTTTATGGAGTAATGAACAGATGAAAGCGGTCGGAGTGATTTCACAGGAGTATAAAAGGGAGCAGGAATCCTTCCCCTTCCTTCTTACTTGGGTCATTTAGCATCAGGTCTGGGAGGAGCACGAAGCTTCGTGATGTGTAATGCTCTTCCAGAAGTCACCCCTGACCAAAACCGTGTCAAAATGCACCAGAAAATGATGAATGTCAGGATTTGACATTAGAACAATTGGCTTTAGTCTGGGAAACTTCTCTGCTTGCATTTATGTTAATTAAAGATGGGCATGAGCCATGATGCTCAGAGGGGTGTGGATGCAGGCACTTGGTTCTTCCCTCATCTCTAATAATTATTAGATACATTGGATGGAAATAGTTGGAAAGAAAATCAATAAGAGAATGAATCAAGAAAATTAATGGCAATTTCAAATACTTACAAGTATAGGATTTCACTCAAGGCCAAGACAAGATAAAATTAGTAGTCTGTATTAAAACAAAACAAAATAGAGTTTGATCAAACTTCCATTCAGTGGAATCTTCTTTAAGGACTTCGGATTTTGGCAGTAAATAATTTGGGTTACAGAACTTAACAGGGAAGAAAAGGAAGATTATCTGGTGAAACTCCAAGGTTGTTATAGAGTTTCCAAAGAGAAACCAGATTAAGACAAAAAAATTACTGGTGGAAGAAAAGCTGATAAAGAAGACTAGAATTTGATAATGGAGGAATTTAATTATTCAGGTATTGATTGCTATGATAACTATGTGGAAGCTAACAAAGTTTGTTTGTAACAGCAATGCTATTAGTCCAGTAACTGAGCCCTGTGCTTGGAGCTGGGCATGTGTGCTGTTATAAAATTAATTTTAATTATAAAATTTAACTTTAATCACATTTCATGTCAATGTAAGTTTAAAAGTTAATGATAGAGAGTTCAAACTTCACTATTATAAAGATCCTCATAGATTTAAAGGATAAGTCAATGGAAAACATTCTTATCAAGAAAAGCTTGGGAGACTGACAAAGTGAATAGACCTAGGTCCAAAGAACAATTAAAGTCCACATATGCTCTTATTATTCATTTAAAGAGAAAATTTAACTAAAAACAAAAGAACTGATACATCCAGTGGTGAGGGGAAATGTGACAATAACGTACAATGGTGGCAGTCTGAGAGTATTGAACCAGGGAAAAGCAAATATGCGTTAGTGGGGCGTGTTTTGTGGTTATACGGATTAAAAAATTCTTCCTACTGGACTTCGAAGTTGGGGCCTCATCTCTCAGGCCTCACAAATACAGTTTCTTGTTTAGATATTTTTGTTGCTGACATAACAAACCAAGAGCTTTGCAGCTGATAAATTGAACTGGCCTTGTGCAGAACTCCAGTTCCACACACGCTGTAGATTTAAACGCTGTGATTTAAGCAATATACCTGTGAGCAGGTACTTAAAATCCAGCTCTCCCCCAGGATGGAGGAGTTCTCCCCCAGCAAGAGGAGCGGGCAGCAACCCCAAAGCCTGCTGAAGGTGAGATCTTCTCGGTTTAGGTTTCCTTCAGAGCAATGCTGAAGCTGACTGGGTTTCCCATGGGCTGGACACACAATTCCAACACAAACTTTGGTGAAAACCAGCCCTAGTGGCTGATCCTGAGCATTTAACAACACACCAGCCTTGTCCTCTGCCACGGAAAGAGAGTTGCCTGTGCCTGGTGGGGTGGAGGTTAAGGACCAGCACAGGACTTGGCACGTTCAGGCTGCTGAGTGATGCTTGCAGAGCCTGCACTGTCCCAAAACCCTTCCTGGCTCAGCTGAACGTTGTTTTGCCCGGCTCTTCCCTTGGACTGCACAGAAAACTCCACTCAGATCCAGCTGCCATCTCATGTTTTTGCCACAGGTGAGTTCAGAGTGGTCCCAGGTGGGTCAAAAGCTTTCCTATCAGACTTGCTTTCGCATTGATTAAAAAAAAAAAGATTAATTCTTTCAAGAAAAAGATAATCATCTTTCAGAGAAAAATGCAATTTTCATTAAAAAAAAAAAAAAACTTGGAAAAAAAATAAGGTTTTGATTTTCCGTGAAAAATGCTTCTGTTTGGAACCATAACCACAATGGGTTTTCCTCACCGTGATTTATAAGCCAGACTGTAATTCAGGCGAAATACCAGCAAACTTCAGCAGGGAGGATGTGGCACCCAAGCTACAGCACCTTTTAACCAGGTCCAGTTAGAAACAGATTATACAAATTCCATTTGTGTTAGTCTTAAATTTTTAACTTGGTTTCAACTCAAAGGGAGGGACTGTTTCCTGTGTAAAATGTTAGCTTTCTGATATTAAAATCAATCTAAGCATGAATCTAATATTAATCAACCACTTACTGTATTTACCAGAAATTGCCAGGTTCATCATTGTAATAGAAAGGTCTGCAGATGGGAACAGAAAGCTGGGAAGGAGAATAAACATCCTAAAATAGTCAAATAATGGAAAAACAAAGCAGAAGAAACTGCTGATCCAAAACAAAATATTACATACTACATAAAATTTAGAATTAAGAATGAACAATTTAGCATTAAGAATTATTTTTGCAGCAGCAAATAAAAATACACTTCTTGAGCCAAAGAAATCCATAAGAGATGTGGGTAGAGACCTGTAATAAATCAGAAACGTTAAGAAGCATCCCAACAGTCATTTTGATCTCTTGGCACTGAAGTAAAGTAAGCACAGTGCATAAGGGTTAACTCCTCAGCTCTCATAAATCAAGTTAACACCATTTAAGTTAGCAAAACATATTCAAAGTCAAATTCATTTACTCCAGCCAAAGATCTGTCCCTAACTCTATCCTTTGCATTTTATACCGCATTAACAATTTTAACATATTCAGCTTTAAAGCCCAATATACTTCAATATAATCTCCATTACATACACACACTTTTATGTACACATGCATATGCAGAGGAATATATACATATAAAATTATTTTAACTTATAATACAAACAAATTAACATAACACAATTTGTAGCTATGAAACACGGAATAGGAACGGTTTTGCTGGATTCAGTGAGGAAACACACTGAAAATCCTAATTTGAGTAGAGTCGACCAACCTGGATTTATGAGCAGAAAATTCTTCCTCAAATAATTTCTTGGAATTTTTCAAAGCTATCCCTGCCAAGGTAGACAAGAAAAACACTATGGATGGTATACAATATGCCTAGACTTTCAAAAGAGAGTTTGATAAGATCCTACACTGGAGATTACCAGCAAGGTACAGAGCCACGGCATAAATGATAACAAACTTTAATGAACTGATAAGAGTCTGCAAACAGCGTTCACCGAGTGACTTAGAGATTGGCAGTCAATACAGGGAAGTGCCTCGGTCAGGTTAGGGGCTTGTCTGGCCTCTAATCTATGTAAAAGAATTAGATCAGAATATCAAAGGTAACGCATCGAATCGTGCCGGGGACATAAAAGTGCCAGGGGCTGCAGCAGCAATTGTCTCACTCGGGCTGGAAATGCGAGATCCAGATCAGCAGCAAATGCAGCATCAGCAGCGCCGGGATCGCGCCGCTGTGCCGAGCCCGCAGCGGGGAGAGCAAAGCAAACAGGTTTTTCTCGTGCAGGGCCAAATGTGAGAACAAGCTCCACGTGGGCACAGGGGTGGGAAGAAATTGGTGGAGGGTGTTATGGAAGGGGCAGAGGGAAAGCCAGGTGCTGCTTGGAGGGAAGGGATGAGCTCAGGGAGCAACTGGAATTGCAGCAAAAGGGAAGGAATAGATAAGAGGATGCTTTGAGTCTTTTAATCCTCAGGAGATGGGGAGTTTAGAGGAGATTAAAATCTTTTGAAATTAAAAAAAAACAAAACAAAAAGCCAACCTTTTTTCCTATCCCAATTTAAAGGGTAAGTGTTTGGGTAAAATCTCTATTCCAGGAATATGATTATGGTTTACTGCCAGGATGACAGAACCAATCCTGCGTCCCTTGAACCCAAGTCCCACATAGTTTTGGAGCACTACAGTCCCCTTCTGCCCCAAGGGTGACAGATCTGGCCAGAAAAGCTCAGCACAACCAGCAGGCCAGGGGACAGGAGAAAAGCCTCAGTGTTCATTTCTGTGTTGCCGCAACTCAGGGCAGCGTTGGAGGAGCTCGACAGAACTCCTGATGTTTTCTCAGAAGCACCAAAGGGATTATAGCTCCTAAATCCTATTTCCGAGAGGGTCTCCTCCCTGCAAAACACAATTTGCCGTCAATTTCAGTGCTGGCTGAAACTTGGAGGGGTTTTGGGGACCCTGGACCTCACTCCCAGTACAGTTTTTATATTGCCCATTGACCAGGAAAGAGGCTGGCACAGAAGCAAAATACCCAAGAAGAGGGCTCCAGCTGAGTGGATAGGTCCTTCACCTGGCAGAAGGATATGTCCTCCAATAAATTTTGATGAAAAAATGAAATGAAAAAACTGCTGAACAAGGCTGAACGGACCCACTCCATCATCTGAGGTTAACCAAAGAGTTTTCTGTTTCATTCTGTCCTCTGCTAACTACACAGAATTTCACCAGGTATTTAAATTAAACCAGCAGCAGCTAAGAATGGGTTCTGCTCCTATGGCTTTACTACTTTTATCAACTTTACATCCACATTTCTTCAAACAACTTGCCCAACGCTAGATCCAAATTCTGTTGGCTTTGTTGCCACATCTGCTTCACTCATTTTAATGGATCTTGTTTCAACAGCAAGACTGAAAGTGTTCGGCCTCATGAGGATTTATTATAACTGTACAAAAATCAAAATTTCATCTTATTATCACACATATTTTACCAATCATTCCTTTTTTATCTTTATGGAAGGATTATCACAAAAAGCAGTCTGATGTCGTGGTAGTCACTACACTAACTTCCACTTTTTCAAACCAGTATCTTTAAAAAAGAGATAATTGAAAAAAAGGGATTTTAAGCTGTGGGCGCCCAAAAGATGCCACGAGAAATGTTTTTTACATCTCTCATTGCCTTTGTCCAGGCCTAAAGTGGCATTTTTGATTTCTCTTCAGATCACAAACTCCCTGGTAAGGTTGGATTCATCCCTCAAAACACAAAGGTAAAATTTTTTAGACTTTTACAGGGGTTTTTTTAATCACTGTGGATCCTGGATATAAACCTGAAGCTTTCTGGATCTCTCAGATACTGTTTACTGATTTTTTAAACCAGCTGCATGCACATGTTTTCATTTCTGTCATAACTGTTTCTTCACCTGCCTGAAACCAAGAGATTTCTAATTTTTCTTCCGTTTCCAAGTTTCTCAAAGTTCCCTGTCCACCCAGCACTGCCATCATAGTTCCTGAATAAAACCTCAGTGTTTCTCAACAGGGCGCAGAATTTCTTCCCCTAAATAACCTCTGCTAGCAGTGCCTCTTTTCTCAGGGGAAAATCTCTAAATAAATGAATAAACCAAACTTTCTATTCACTGTAAAAGCAAGTTGCTTTCCTAAGCAAGAGGGCATGGCTAGATATCAGAAGTGATTTTTAATATATTGGTTTTCTGGCATTTCAATGCACTTAAACAACAATTTTAGGAGTTTTTCCTTGATCTTGCATTACAGTAATCTACTTTGCTTCCCACTCCATGCTTCACCCAAAATATTTTTATTTCACCAGCCTATCAGTCTTTGAAATTTGAAAATCACTCGGGTTTATCTGTGACTTGTGTTTCTTTCCCCACGGTTTTGTGGAGAGCTTTAATGACATTCTCCTTTGAGTTGCCTCAGAGGAAAGGAAAGACCCAGGTTTTTTCACATGTCTGAGGAAGCATCTGTATGCTAATTCCCTCTCAACTTTGCAAGCAGAAAATTTAAAGGGAGATGGTTTTTATCAAATGAAGACCAGTCAGCAGTTAGAAATCTTTGCCATGGTACCAGTTTCTTGGGAGGTTTTTTCCCCTCCCACCAGCCTTCATGGCTGTTTCTTGACTTTACGAGATCATTATAAGTTAATACCTGACTCCCAAAAGGCCTGCTCCACCTTAAAAATTGTACTGAATCTGTCAAACATCAATTTTGAATCAATGCCAATTCAGTATAAATAAAGTGTGATATGGACACTCCAGCAAAGGATTGCCTGCAAATCAAGAGAGCTTTTATCACACAAGGAACGTGATAGATTTTTCTCCAGTAATTCCAATTCTGATCACCTTTTCCAGAGAAGAAGTTTAGTGACTGAAATAATATATGAAGCAATTGTTGTTTCTGGCTGTTAAAGATGCTTTATATAAACAAAAGCTGAGCCTAATCATTTTTTAAAAAGACCTAAACACTAATATTTTCATAATTAGGTTGAGGACTGAGGTAGTGGTTGTATCTGGTGAGTTTAAAAAGGCAAAAAACCCCAGATTACGCCAATTAAAAATGAAAGGTCTAAGAATAAACAGTGAATTCTTGCAGAGGGATCCAATTCACAGCGTAGTAGGCATTATGTCAAATAAAACCACGGAGTGAACTGAAGTATTAATGAACAGAAGAGATAGCCAGACATGTTTACACAGGCAGACAGGGCTGGAGGATATATCGACAACGTGGGGAGGTGTGTTGTAATAAACTTGAAGGGGGACAGACTTGTTGGGCCAAGTGTCCCTTTCCTGTCCAGGAATTCCTCATGTCCTCATTACCCTTTCACCTCTGGACAGCTGCAATATTAAAATCTGGCTCCTATCTCAAGGAAATTGAGTTTAATGTCCTTAATTTAGTCCCCAGTCCACATATATCCGTATCACAAAACAATCATGCGATTTGGCTGGACGGACGGCGGCTGCTGAGGAAAGAGGCCCATCCTGCAATGGCAGGGCTGTTGCAAGGCAGGCCCAAGGCCTCTATAAAGCATCTGTAGCCTGTGCAATGCATTCGTGGTACATTCCCGCTTGTGAGAAGCCATCTCATTTTCATTTCTTTCTTGTTCTAGCACCTTTTGCACACAGGTTTTTAACCACCAAAGCCGTTGTCGCGTTCCTGTATCGTGGCAGAGGCCAAGCTGGACAAGAACAAAGGTGGTCCTTTGGTTTTCTCCTGTTTTCTTCAGCTCTAAGTGCAGCCTCCACAGGGAGCTTGATTCAGCACATCTCACTTCTCTCTGCAGCGCAGAGGAGGGCTGCAGGGTTAGGTGCTGCATCCATAGATTACACAGCAGGCAAAACATGAGTGGCATATTTTGGTCCCTGGGATTGATATGCAACGCTCCGAACACCGAAGTCAACTGCTAAATAATCTGGAGTCAGAAAGGGGCAGAGCGGTTGTGGAGGGGAAAAAAATAAAATGTGAAGGGGATAAAAATCAATCATCGAAAGAGTGTTATGTTTTATGTTAGTAAATCATTTGAACTAATTGATTACGTCATATCTCCAGCCAAGCTTCCGATTTGAAATCTTCAGGAATTGGTGGGCAGGGATGTAAAAGGCACTTGTTCTCTTCATCTGGAAAACATCTATGTTGCTCATTTTCCAACATTATGAGGTTTTTTCCTCTGTATTTTTCTTTCAGAATTTTTTTACGCCTTTGTGATGATTTTCTTCTGATCTGTTTGCTCACCAACATAAAGGGCATGAAATAGTGTAAAGATACGTGAAGAGTATTGATATAAATGTCAGTGTACTGGGTGCATTTTGGGATGGAGAGAGGGGTGTAAGATGGAGGATAAGTCTGTCAGCTCACGGCAGACGCCGCTGATTTGTAAATAACAAAATTGTAGGATTTATTCCTTTTGATGCACTGCACTTTTATTAAAAGAAAATCCCCTGGAAACCTCTGTAAATGGCACGAAACATGTAATTAGACTTAGCTTTTTTCACCGTCTCCTTATTTAAATGCTCCGTAACTTCAGTGGTGATTCAGTAACAACTGATTTTATAGAAACATCTGACAATGAGAGCAAATATTTGCGGTGTTTTCAGTCTCTGCTCTGTATTTCTCCCTACGAGGCAGAGCTTGCCTTCCTTGCGCATGGATCAGTGCTGCTTCCCCTGCTGCTCCCACCTCCAGCCAGATCCACTTTCCAACACTAAATATCAGATGTGGTTTTTTACCTCTCTCTTCCTACCTCCAAAATGCCACCCCACAAATTCCTGTCTCCAAATTCCAGGCACGGACCTCCCAAAAATGAGTGCCACCACCAGGCAGGCTTTGGCATAGGCAAGGTCATGGTGGCCAGGCACAGCTGGTGGGTGGTGGTGGCACAGGAGCTCTCCCAGGCACTCACAGCAACCCAACCTGGGCTGCCAGAATTATTCCAGAGACCACTTTACCTCCTTCCTAGCCCAGAATTTGGGAAGTCACATCCATTTGCAACCTCTTTGTGGCAGGCCTGTTGGCAGGTGGACACAATGACATGTGGACGCTCTTGGTGAACATCAAACAGTATTCCCCCATTCTGCCTGGTGCCTTTTTTGGACCATTTCCAACCTGTCAGAACAAGGAAAAAGAATACAGTCAATATAGTGGCTTCTGAATTTAAAAAAAAAATACATTAAAAAGATAAAAATAGCCATTTTTAGAGGGTTTCAGGTTGAAGGTTGCTTGTCAGAATCCAAGAAGAGAGCAGCAGTTGTTCTGACACTGCGGTTTTCACATCCTTGTCAGAGATTTGAAGCAGGATAGCTGATGTGTGTTAAAAAAGGATGGGAAGGTTTAAAATAGTTTAGATGCTGCCTGGAGCAAATTTGAAGAGATATAGTAAGGAGCATTGGTAGGAGTGTACGTGCACCTAAAACCATCCATGGGGGGAAACAACTTGTCCAACTGCTGGTGCCCTTAATGCAATTCTGACCTGGAACACCTCAAATGACCCAGAGAGGGGTCAGGAAATTCCCCAAAAAGCATTTTTAAAACATGAGTCGGGGAGGGAGTGACAACATGGAGAACACTTCCACTGCAAGGGAAAAGAAAAAATCTCTCTCCGGTTTTTGACAGCTCTAATAACCCAGAGTCTAAGATTTGGGCTTGGAAAGGGGCCAGTTGGCCAAGCCTCTATCCACAGACAGGCTGGAGATGATGCTGATAGTCAGAGGGAAGCAAACAGAAGACCTGGCAAGTCCGATGCCACCCCTGACGAAGGGGATGTCTGCCAGCTCCTGGGTAAATCTGCAGTTTAGGTGTGCAGCAGTCGCTGGGTTGTGCCTCTGCCTCTCTCCTGGAATCTGATCCAGTCAGCAGCCACCCGCAGAACGGCAGCAGTTTCCCAGACATTGGGCAATTCTGTACACAAGGAATTTCTTTGGAAACTATGCTGCAGCGGCTAATGGTTTCAAATCATTTGGGATTTTCTAAATATCTTTGTAACCCTTGTGTTTCTGTAGATTTTAAAATATCCAGCTAATCGCCTGAAGTCGTGCAAAGAAAAACATGTTTTCCCCAGGGCAGTGATAGAAAATAACTGGGGCAATCGATTGGCTCTGAAACTTTTGGACAGACCTCAGAATGTCAGCTTTGCACCCAGATTCTTTGCTGCTAATTTCACCTCTATTAACTTAATCAGGAGTCAGTGGGAAAAGTAGGGTGACACTAAGAAAGCCAGGGAAAAGGAAATTTGATCTAGTCCCAAACAGGTAGCACAGGGGCTACTGTGTAAGTGTAGAATTTATATTCAGCATTCAGCCTAAAGCCAAATAAAAAAAAAAATCCCCATGTTAATAAACCTACCACAAAGCTGTCTATTGATCTCATGAAGGTAGGACAACATCTGAGGGGCTTCAGTCGATGTTCTTGATGCCCCATCCCTGGGAGTGTCCAAGGCCAGGTCAGACACGGCTTGGAGCAGCCTGGGATAGTGGAAGGTGTCCCTGCCCATGGCAGGGGGTGGAACGGGATGAGCTTTAAGGTTCCTTCCCACCCAACCCATTCTGGGATTCTCAGCACAGGACGCCTTCACCCCAGAACTGCTGCTGCGTGACCACGACCCCAGAAGGGATGTCTCCTTTCACAAAGAATTGCCAGAGCATCTCAGGGATGTTTGTTTTCTCTCCAGCTTTTAGAACTAAAAAAAGCAGAGGTTTAACCCCAATGCCCACCTCGTCCTTTTGCAAAGAACTTGCTGGCCTTGCCATCACCCTGATGGCCAAAGAGGTGGCATTTTTGGCCACCAGGCTCAGAGCTCGGCCCTCCATGTGACAAGGATTGCTCAAGTTTACCACTCTTGCTCTTACAAGTCAACCCCTCCTAGAAAAAAAAAAAAATAAAGAAAAAATAAAGAAAAAAAGAATCTGTTATCACTGAGCATATGCAACTGCTAAACATCCTATTCAGTATAACTTCAGCCTGTTCTGAGAACTGCGTTTCACAGTTTCTCTATGCAGTATCTGTCTGTCAGATATTGCCCACTACATTACCATAGTCTATATAATATACTTCCACCATCAAAAATATATATATATTTAAGCATATTTTTTATTACCTGGTGTGGGGGAAAAAAAAAAAAAAAGAAGATGTTAAACACTTTTATTTTTATTTTACATTGCATATGTCCTGTGTTCCTTGTATTAATGGCACTAGGGAAATTTAAACACCGTGATGAATTTATGCCTCCATTTTGGTGCAATTTCTCTAATCTGCTAAATGTAAATAGTGCATCAATTTTAGATATTTCTAGAGCAACCATCACCTTAGTTCTTCAGTATGGCATCAAGGAGCCAACAGGCTACACACAGAATATTTGGGCTCCCTGCACATTTAAAGGTCCCACTAAATAAAATCCTCAAAATCTTTAATTTCTTACTAAATCCAGTTCTCACAGAAGTGAAGGCAGCTCCTTGCGTGCCAGGCAGGCGGTATTGCTGTAACAACTAACCCATGGCCAGAGGCAGTGCAGCAAAAGTAGTGGAGCTATTTCTTTCACTCCTTTCTTTAACTTTTCTACCTTTCGGGTTCTGGTTTTGCCCAGCTGCCCCTTCCTCCTTGCTGTTCCCTCTGTGGCTGAGCTGTGCTCACACCAACGCAGCACCGAGCGGGGTTGCACAACAAGCACCACGCCTTGCACCCCTTTGCTGACCAACTTATAACTGATCTGCACTTCTGTTGTTCCTTTATCACCACCAGCTCACAGCGAGGTGGGGTCTTGAGGGTTACAATTTAGGCATATTAAAATATATCAAGAAAATACTGATGTTGGCTGACTGGGAGGACACAGCAAAAATTTATATTAAAAGCTCCTGATGCTTTAAACGCCTCAAATTAAAGCAACCTTTGATTTTCTCACTAAGTGTCACACAAATAAGGCAGGAACACTGTGTATCTGAGATATTTCTTTACGGTTTCCCAGCTCAGCCTCACATGGGTTTAGGTAACGTGTGTGCATTGCAGGGGACCTCACCACTGAGTATAAGAAAACGAGGCCTAAATGTGCTCATATCCAGAGGATCCACCACCTTATTAATGCATATATGTCATGCATAGATTATTAACAGCTTCATAACTAGATGGGAACTTGCATTTCAATAAACATACTTTTACAAGTGCAAAGAAAAAAAAAGTTTTGCATTAGGATGTTACTTACTTCGTGTCTTTGTCCTGGGAGAATGCAACTAAAGAAACCACATTTAAAATCAGACATTAGATATGCAAATATGTGTTCAGATCAGAGATACGAAAATTATTCAAATGATTAATTATTCATCATAAAAATGTCAATTAATAATTCTGAAGCATAATAGGCATCTTTCTAATGCATCTTTATTTTTCAAGCCTAAATACTGTTGAATCTGTGTTCAATTGCATTCTAACAAGTTTTTAAAAATTCAACAAAGTAAACAACCAACTATAAACAAAAGTGAGCCGTGAATTTTAATCACTGCCAACTGAGCCAAGAAATGTGGCCAAACTTCAGCACTGATCCCAGAAGAGAAGGAAAAGCATCTCCAGCTCACGGTGAGGGACAGTGGATGGAGGATGCTTGTCCCTCACTGCTCCCTGCCCAACGAGAGAAGAAATTTTGGGACCTGTGAATGCTGTTCCCCTGCTGCAGACACACAGACAGACGTTGTGAACGGCAGCTGAGCAGCTCTAGGCCGTCAGAAGTGGCTTTATAAATGACAAAATTAACAAAAACATATGAGGAGATTCACTTTTAACGTTCAGGGACTCACACAAGATTAAATATTACCGTGATCTGCTGGTTCGAAATGCCCAGGGATGGATAAATTAAAGCCAGACAATCTTTTCCCTTGCTTTTGGCTCGTATCCTATCCCTACATGGGTTTTCCGCAGAGGAACTCGAAAACTTTGGGAATGTTGATTCAAAAGGTTTCTTCCCAAATACCTCATCAGCGGGTGGGGGGAGAGTCATTCCCTGACCCTTTCTTCCTCTCCTCTGTGCCCTCTCCTCCATGTGGAAATTGGAAAAAAAATAAAGGCTTTGCTTTCTAAATCTTCGTTTATAGGGACACCTGTATTGAGCAAAAGTATCCAGCAGCATCTTGGGCCCACATGGGGCCTTTCCTGCTCACAAAAATTATTCCAGCCTGTCTTATCCCCTACCACCACAGGTGACTGCAGAAAATAATCCCCCCTGGCATATATTTTTGTTTGATTTGGGGTTTTGTTTTTTTTTTTTGCAACCTCAGAATTTTTTCTCAAGGCAAGGACATCTTCTACACCCCAGAGATCGGAACATGAGAAGCAGCCAGAACCCACAGGGATCCGAAATCTTGCAGGAGCAGCTCCCTCGGCGGAGCAGGGCTGTGGGGAGGGAAGGATGCTCTCCCCAGGCTTGGCTGCAAGTGGGCACATCTCATCTGGGTCCCCTACATGGGGATGTTTAATCCCTGATGTAGGAAGGGTTCCACACTTTGGGGAAAATAGTAGAGAGTTCTGGCTATGAAAGGCATGAAGGAAAAGCCTCAGAGCAGCTGAAGTGTATTCAGAGGTGTTAAACCTCTGTCTTCACCAGCCTCTAAAACATAGTCAAAACTCATCAGCCAGAACATCTTTGCTGCTATTCCCTCAGTTTTCCTCCTTCCACGTGGTGGGCAGGAAAACACAGTCCCCGTTACTCATCCTCCACCAGGGGAAAAGCAAACACACCAAAATAAATAAGGCCATGAATCATCCCCCCAGCCCATGCCACCAGCTCCCCACAAGGCCACCATGGCAGAAGGTCTCAGCAGAAGGCTCAGGTCCTCCAGGGCCTGTGCCCCAAAGCCCTCCTTGGTGGCTGGTCCCCTCTCAATCAGAGCTTGGGGATCTCAGGGGGAGTCTCTCCCTGCACAACCCCTTTCTCATGGTAGGATTTGTCCCCGGCAGAAGGATTTGCCCCTGGCTGGCCCTACAGATCCACACAGGGATGGGAACATAGGCTTATCTCCAAGGGGCTTATCTTCATCACGATAGGTTTTGGAGGCCAAAGGAAACCCACTGAGGAGCTGGAAGAAAGACATCTCCTGTGGCTTTACCCAGGCAAGTTTGCATCAGGATTAGTCCACCCTCATCTCAACTCGCTGCGTTTCCATGTGGGAAAACCTGAGGAAAAGAGGAAAAACCTGCCCTCAGAGAACTGCCCTTAAAAGCATCTCCAAGCCACAGTGCTGGGAGCTGCACACAAGGAAGGAGCTGGGATTTGGGAGGATATTTTGGCTCTGCTTGCTTTTAAACTGATGGGGTGGGGGGGGATAGGATGTGCAAAAGTTTTAAAATAGAGCAGGGAATAGGATCTGCATGGGGATGCTGATGGAGCAAGGACTGGGATCCGGGCTGCCAGCACCACCCCAATAAAGCAGGATCTATAGCCTGTCATTATTTCCATCTCCTAAAGAAGCTGCACACCCGTTATTAGTTCAGAGCCGGGCAGGAAATCATCGCCTGGATTAAGGTTAAATTCCATCTCAGAAGGGCTTAGCTGATTGCTAAATGTTTATGTCCAGTGTCCAAAAATTAAAAATAAAAAAAAAAACACCAACAAACACCCCCACATCTCACATTAAAATAACATCTAATAACGCTGGGTGCTATGTCAGTCCTGCAAAGATCCGAGCAGTTTTATCGCTCCGATGCAAACCCTGCTGAGGCACTTCAGAGCTGGGGAAACCGTGAGATTGTGGGCTGAAAGAACAGCCAGCAAAATTATGAATAGGGATTATCTGACAATGCCGACATGTTTCTTAAAGCCCTTGAGCATCATCACACGCTCTGAGGGTTTGTTTTTCAGCGTGGCTGCAGATAAATATATTTTATTGATACACTATCGACAGCACTCCTGCCTACTGCGAGTCAGGCTGCAGCCTCTTGTAATCTCCAGTTCATCCCCTCGTTTTGTAATCTGGAAATGTAGGAACAATATGTAAGGAGTTTGTAATGGGATTAATTTATTTTGAGAACTTGTTGGTTGGTTTTTAGGTTTTCTCCTTTTTCTCCTAGAAAACGTGGGTGAGTGGAAATCGAGCAAGTCAGTAATTAGCATTCACTTTTTTCTTTTTCTTTCTTTTTATCATATGCATCTAAATTCAGTTTAGCTCTTTAAGGAATTGCCAGACTGCCCTTGATTTATAGGCAGTGCCTTCTGGATCTCAGAGGATCTAATTCAAACTAATAATACTCGAATCTGATTTCAGGATATTTGCACTGTGCTATATATTTCATTAAGATATCATCATTCTGTGTGTGTGTGTGTGTGTGTGATATATCCCTGTGCATACAGGTACATTTAGGCATGGAGAAGTCATGCTTCCTGCAGGAAAATCATGTTGGCATTCAGAGAATAGTGGCAAGAAAACTTTTAACAAAGCCATGGTGACTCGTTGAGGGAAAAAAAAAATAGAAATAGAAATAAAAAATAAGAAATAAAAATAAAAATATTAATTTAAAATATTAGGGCA
>VZRQ01001131.1:981563-1007825 GCA_013397975.1 Machaerirhynchus nigripectus
TCATTATTTTCTTTGACTAAAACCTGTTTACTCGCCTCTTTGTTTTTTGACGTTAAACGAGTTTCCATCTCCTACTCCTGCGGATCTCTAAGAAATAGATAAACCATTATATTTCCCCCTTCCCCCCTCCCGCTCGTATTTTAAAGCAGCGATCCTGACAGCAGTACTATTATTGCACTTTATGTTTTAGTGGATGTTTGCTGTTGCTAGTTACAGCAACACTTATCATAAGACAGCAAGAAAAGAGTAGTCCCTGGTAATTAAAGTAATGAAATATTCATTTACTCTACCTTTTCAGTAGTCTCACAAATTAGGCTGCTACATTTAATGCCTGCACTGCCTCTGTTTTTATTATAATGGCAGCTTTCGCATCTGCAATTAGGACTAATTCTGACAGTTACAATTTCTGAGGGATGGTAAACAGTGAACGAGATGTGCAGCAGTGGTATTACACGTGAAAAGCCCTTGTCTCTTTAACCTTGTTGTTTTTTTTTCTCGCAGAGGTTACCTTTTCCCGATGGTGCAAAATCGACTTGACATAACTGTTCATCAGTTTCAGGGTTTTCCCTGGAGGTATTTGCATCAAATCAGCCCAGTCAAGCTTCAAGTTGAAATTGGCAGCCCAGAAACTGACAGGGTAGGGACTGGGAAAGAGACAGCTAAAGTGCAGGCAGCGAGCTGACAGCAGCGGCGGGCAGGCAGGGGGAGAGGGCTCAGCACCCGGGGCTGCCGCCCCCCGCTCCCCCGGGCCCCCCCCNGCTGAAGTTGCTGGCGCTAACAAGCTTATTTTGCTGCGGTTCTTTGCGGAACGATGTCGTGTTTTGCACTAGGACTGTTAAGAAAAGCGACGGAGAGCGTTGTTAATACCAATGAAAACATATTTGGATCAGCTAAAAAAAAAAAAAAAAACAAAACAAAACCCCAACCCAGAGAGACGTTCATCTGCAAAGATAATTGCATTAGAATCAAAACAAACATTTCCTTGAATATGTTATTTCATTTATCCTCTGTCGCGGGGAGGAGGGGGTCTCCAAGAAGGACAATGTGAAAATTAATTTTTAACAGATTTTTGGACAAATCGGGATCATTCCCTGTGATACCCCTCCCACTCTGAAAGAGTTTTGCTTATTTGAAAATAATTCCAAATCTGATGTAGCGTGGAAGCGAGCAGCACACCAAGGAACAGGCAACACCACCAAGACCCATTCCCTCCTTGGAGGTGAAAAAGAGCAAAACTGCGTTACTTTCCTGAGGAAGAAAGCTGACAGTATATATATTTTTGTCCCTAAATATATATCTGTAGTCTTTACCAGATGATTAAAAATCCCTCTCACTTTTCCTACCAGACTTGTGCTAAAGTAAGCCTTGCTTTCAAACAGTTTTTCAGCTGTGTGTGTGACAGGCATTGGCTGATCTGCTGATGCCCATTCGACAGGCACTGTTGAGCTAAAGTGGTGTGACGGCACAGTTTTGTTAAGCTGTGAACAAAGGGCTGGAGATGCCTCGCTGGCATCATCCATGTGCATATTGGCCTTGTCACAGTTTTGCTTGATTTAATGCTCTGTTTATTCCTAGATATTAGAACTTAAATTCCAAACAATATGTTTTCGTATACTACACACAAACTTTATTTTAAAAGCTTTTGCTCCCAAGGACCGCAGATTCGTTCATCTGCCCAACATCCATGCGGCAAACGCTTAAAACGTAGCTCCCAGAAAAACAGGTGCCCGGTAGCCTCTTAACTGTTATCCAGTTAAAAAATGGGATTTCAGTTTTAAAAAGTCTTAGAAGGGTAAAAGATTTATTTCTTCTTTGATCATTTGTTGAGAGTTGTTATTTATTTCAACAGTGGATTTTCTTATAAGCTCCTAAGGAGAGGTTACCCCGTGTGCAGGCAGGGCGCGGGGTGGACTTTTCCAGTGCCATATCATCCCAGCGGTGTTGCTGGGATAAAAGCAGTGCCTTGCAAATACCTGTAAGCATAGTCAGAGGACTATTGACAGGCAGAAAGAGAGCTGGTTATGGCAGGTTAGTGGAAGGGAGAAGGAAACCGGATTAAGATTAGAATGTATATCTCTACGTTCATTAGGTGGCCACAGCTCCGTATCTCAGCAGTTCATCAAGAGAAAATGTGAGCATGTGGACCTATATTTAGGCTTGGTTCCCTTCTCTTAGAGATGCCGCAGGCTTTATCTGGAGAAAGTTTTGGGGCTTTTTTCTCCCCTTCTTCGTCGCCTTTTTAAACTCCCTTTAGGTTTGCTGCAAGTGTTTGCTAAGAGATTAGTTAGGCAGCTTCCATGGCGGAGGTAGCCCTGGGAGGCAGCTCGTTGCTGGGAGGAATGCTCAGTAGGTCAGTGCATGAAGATAGAAGGAGCTGCCCAACTGAGGCCAGGGATCAGGTATTTTCCTCTTTGTCTCCCACCAGAGACAAAGTGCTTATGGAAAGGTTTGTGGTGAGACATCAAATCACAGCAGGAGCACAGATGTTCCCACTTTTACAGGCTTACCAATGAACATTTCAGCTTAAACAAGTTTATGGAATGAAAGATTTATTTCTTTCTCCTTAGTAGATGCAGCATCTTAGTTGGACTGTGCAAAGATTGTATGCTCCGGCCATACAGGGTCCTTTGGTCCAGGGCATGGGGCTTTACTTGAGGGCTGTGAGTAGGGATGGGAGAGAGGGAAGGAGGGGGCGGAGGGAGCGCTCAGCAAAATGAAAGTATTCCTTCTCCAAACAGTGCAGTCTAGAGCCTAAATCTGAAATTGAATCTGCTGAGCAAAACCTGTACAATTTTTCTACCTGCCCTCAGTCTGCTTCCTTTCAGGGATGACAGTTTTACTAACTGAAATGAATGGGCTCTCTCGCTCCGGTATCTTTCCTCAGCGCGCATTTACACCGAGTACTTCAAACACAGAGCTGGGTGATATATGTAGGGGGACAGCTTGCACAGAATAAGCTTTAATGGTTAATTTTTGTATAGCTTTATAAATGAAAGGGACTTAAACCTACTAGCAGTATAGATCACAAGACCTTATGTGGTCTATTCTTCTCTAGATGCACAAGAGATTTACGTGCCTAAGTCCCATAAGAGTTAATGGGAGTTACGCATGTAAATCTCTTCCACAGTGAGATAATAGACCCTTTTATGTATGGATAGCTGGATTCTTACAAAAATCACCTACTGAACAGTAGACTTTATGTCCTGCCCTCTTAACAAATATTTATAAAGTGAGCAGGCTGGCAGATGAGACCAGGAGCCCCCCAAGTTGCCTCCAAATCATAGTGACCCCTGTGCTCCCATGGAGACAGTCCCAGGTCTGCCTTGTCCTCGTCCTGGTCTCAGTGCACTGTGGGTGACCTCACTGGTTGGGATGTGGTCTCACAGCGGCTGTTGTGGTGTCTCACTTCTTGGCAAGTCCTACTTGGTGGAGACTTCTTGCTCTGTGGATTTCACAGGAGACTGGGAGGGTGAGAGCTGCCACCTCTCTTCTGCAACTGTCAGGGTGCACCTTCCCTGTGTCCCTGCCCCTCAATCCACCTCTGCTGGGGGATTTACAGCCCCAAGCAGGGAGACCGCCAGCAGGACCATCCCGGGTCGCTGGTAGAGCACAGTGGTGGTGGCACTGTGTCCCAAAGCCCAGGTGCTGCTAGTGCCGCACATCTGCTCCCTTCCCTCCCCGGTGCGACCTCACTCCCTGGGAAAGCCAGCAGGCTTTACCTCCAATGGGAACGGTCTCGCGCTTCTCCGTGAGGATATATATATATAACTTGGCCGATCTGTGTCTGCCAGCCATGAGTCAGATCGAGATCTTTTTCCCCTGTAATGCGTAGCTGGAGGTAGCCGGTGCCACAGCACACGCGTGTCAGGAACCATCCCCGCGTTTTGTGAGCCGCGGCTCTTTTTGCCATCATTGTTTCTTTCCGTCACTCGCCTGCTCCTTCCCGATAGCGATCTGAGGGAGTTGGGCAAGCTGCAGACTTGCCAGCCCTCAGCTCCCAGGCCTGGCAAAGCATATTCTGGGAAAAAAAACCCTCTAACCCTTACACCGTAAGACTATCAGATTAAATCCAAGGGTTTCTACCAGCGGCGGGATGGGAAAAGCCCATTGTTTGTTGATTATCGTATCATCAGCCCCGGCTGATACGAGGATACTCAAGGAAAACACACTTCGGTTACAGTTGATTTTCAGATTCCAAAATGGTGCTGCAAAGTCTGTGCATGCCTAATTATATTTTATGCTAGGCTGTGCAATACAAAATGTATGCTGCAGCAATCAGTGAGTTAACAGTATCAATCAATTTGTAAACAGATGAAGTCACTCATTCCCAAACTGGTTTTCCAAAAACAATTACTAAATTACAATAGAAAAAAATTGTACAGTTACTGTATTTGTGTGCTGTGTTACAATCAACATACCAGGGAAACAAAACAATTTAATGCAGAAAAATCATCATTCATCTACATTATAATTGCTTCTTTTTCACATCTACAGGGCGGTTAATTAAAATTGTGATTAAATGCGGTCGCGCTGCCTAAGATGTCTTGCCCAAAACAGGTGGTACAGAATTTAAAAGTAAAAAAAATGTAATTAGCATTGGAAATTGAGAAATTGCCTGTAAGAATCAGTGTTAATTTCAGTCAGTGATGAGGTAATTTATAAATGAATGCAGTGGAGGCTGTGCAAATGCACAATTGCCTTCCTGCCTATTCTTAGCATTCTCAGCATGCAGGTGAAAATGTTTTCAAAATATTGAGGTAATTTGAAAATCAATCCGTGCATTCCGTATCTTTCTTCCTCCCCAGTCGCAGCAAACGCTGAACGAATGCTGCCAGAGATGGCACAATGCATCAGTTCTGCACTTTTTGGGGAGTGATATTCCGTGTGTCGTGGCATCAGTTGGAGTTTAACTACACCAAATGTTTGGCTAAGATCCTTTACAAAGGCCAAAAACGTTGATTGAAGTCCCCGGTAATCCCGAATGCCTTCAGCTCCGGTGTGTGTTTAAACGATGTGGTATCAAAAAAAAGTAACAGCAACCTGCAGCGAGTTGAAATAGTGCAGCAGAGATACCACGAAATAAAAGAGATGCTAATACGGAATGGAAATCGTAATGATTTCTCGTTTAAAATTAGTGCAGCACACTCGAAAAGCCTCAGTAGTACTGATGCTTTCTGTAGGAACTCTCTTTTTCAACATGCATTTCAAATTTCATCCTGCAACCATGAAAGAATTGTTAACTAGGTTATGCATACAGAGATTTTCCCTGAGATGAACTTTGTTTATCGGCGTTTTTGGTGCTTTCTCCTAAACTTTCAGCTGCCAAATGAGAAATGCTAATTCCTAACAACAACAGAAAAATACAACCTGCAGATACAAAAAGCTGGAGGCAAACCTGACAACAAACAGATATTAAAGATTTAAAATCTTCTTGACAGTCAGAAAAAAAAATAATCCAAGGCACACATTGCTGGAACTGACATTTCCATGATTTGAACAGTCCTCGTCCCCCTGCTCGACTCCACCGGGAGCCCCGGCTTAGCTATCCCCCCATCCATTTAAAAATAACTCAGAATTTTGATAACGTGGATTGCTGGGCTGGAATATGGGAAAGCAGTTGGAGTTTTTGTGCGGGGACTTACAGGTGTTGGTATCAGGTTGCTGTAAAACAGGCGCACGGTGGCTTTGGAACAGAACATGCTTTAATTAAAGCAAGCTGGTCTTCCTGCAGAAAGCCTGATCTACCCATGTAATTTAACTATTGAAGCCCTTTCTATTAATTTTTCCTTGACATATAATAATGAACTTTTCTTCTGGCTGACACTTGGTTGCGTTTTTTTTTCCTTTTGATAAGCCCTGTGCACTTCTGAGGCGATTTCAATGCTATTTAATTTACTCATACAAAAAACCCTGCGAAGGGATTAGGCCCATGAAGGGACAAGGGGAAGGCCACATCGTTCTGGTCCATGCTGGACTGCTGGGGTGCTGTGAGGAGGCTGCCCAGCTGGGCAGAGGATGAGGGTGAATATGTGGTGGGATGCTCTCCCGGCCCCGGCCCTGCGCTGGCCGAGCTGGGGAAGGTGAGTGCAGCATCAAGTGCTCTCCAGCAAGTCAATTAACCTCACCGTGCTCATTTCCCCTGTCTATGAGACAGGGAAATACTGCTGAACTCATTCACCAGGATTTTGCAGAGCTTAGTATCTCCAAAGCACTCTGCCATTCTCTGGGACTGAGGAAGAGCAAGTATCATTCCTTGTTTTGTCAGAGGGCGAGCGGATGCCAAGGAATTTGTCTGAGAAAATTACAAATGTATGTTCCTAATAACCAGAATCTCAGAGTTCATTATACAACTGGTTATCCTAATTTAGAGGACGATACTGCTTTTAACTGCCCACCCCTCCTCAGTTTTCTGCCACTGACTATAAAGAAGCGAAGGGTAATCACTGAAGCAATGATGATTATTGACTGAAGGGTGTTTTACAATGTGAGATCGGTTATGTGGAGCTTAGCAAGCAGCTGCACTGGTGCATTTGAGCTCCTTATTTTGGTATAGGAGCTCTAAAAATACATCAAAATACTGATGGACTGGCATAGGTGTAAATCCTGACCCGACTGCAGTCGATGGGGGTACCCGGGTGACTCTGGGGGGACATGGAACAGCAAAGTAGGGTGTGATGCCCATGGTTGGTTTTAGTGGAAAACTGCACAATCAAGGTGGTTTGGAAATTCAGGCTCATCAAACCAAGCCTAAGTTTGGGCTTTTTCTTTTCTGTCTTATGTGAACTGAAAGGAAAGCAGGAGCTCAGGTACTGCTCTGCTGCCACATGCCAGTGCTCAACCCCAGCCACATCTTTGGAGTTTTCTGGGCCTGTTCCCATGAGGAAAGATCAAATGCCATGAGGAACATGAGCAGGATTTGGCCCCGAACAGGCAGTGCTTACTACTGGACAAACTGAGCCATGGCCATTGCAGTGGTGGGGAAGTGCAGTGAAGGAAAAGTAGCTTCACAGGTTCCTAAAATAGAAAGTAAATGTAAATATTTCTATTTTGCATGTGAGTTTTCAATCACTTCTCAAAACAACTGAGCTTCTTGATTTAATTAATTACGGCTTTTCTTTTTTGTTTTGGGGGGTGTGTGTATGTGTGTGTGTGTGTCTTCGGAAAGAGCCAAATGAAAATATCCTCTTTGTTTCCCTTTTGGAATTACTGGAGCTCTCCTTGAGTTTTAACTCTTCTGCCACCCCAACACCCCCAGCCTTCATTTTACTATACTCGTCTTATCGCTGCTGTCCCATGGCAAGCCCCAAAGCCTGGAACATTTTGTAACGACTATGTGACAAATTGTTGGGCTTTTATTCACGTTGGACATCTTTTGCCAGGATTGCTTGTTGTTTTTTCTGTTTGGCTGTGTCATGGGACCAAAGGTGGCTGCTTTTGTGTAGCATGTCAAATCTGGTTAACATGCAGCCATTTATCTTTAAAACCCACTCCTGCACAATGGCAGGGGTGTATTGGGCCACTTGTATGGGCTCCAAGCATCAAACATATATATATAGATACTAAATTTTTTCTGTGCCATCCTCTCTATATGTGTGGATGCACCTTGGGCTGAGGCACTGCAGTGAGCAGGTCATGCAGCAGACAGGATGTTTCATAATTTTGGGAACCTTTTAGAGACAAATTGTACAGGGCAAGTGTAGTGTAACTGTACTGCTGGTTGCCCAGTGAAGTGTAGAAAATCAGATACAGCACAGCCTGAAAGAATGAAACGAGAATTCATATCTATGTATGTACACGGTACTTTATAAACAATTCATATACAGAGAAAAACACATTTATTCTCTTTTTCTCTGCTTATATTTGAGGACTGTGCATGGGGTCTGTGTGTATAAATGTGTTTATGTGCATGGTATATATTCATACAAATAATATGCCACAGGATATGGGAATAGTCGTATGTGTGATGCATTTATATGCATAAGTGGTAGGTTTGCAGGTTAATGCCTGCTTGACTCTCTGTGTGTGTGTGTAAATGATGGAAAGGTGCTCAGCACGACGAAAAGATGAATTATCCTAGAAATAAAATAAAAAAGCCCCAAACTTCCGCAGCAAAGTTTGCAGCTTTGGGTGCTTCTCCAGTATTTAAGTCACGCAGAAACGCTTCTGATGAACATGATTTCCTTATAGATATGGCAA
This sequence comes from Machaerirhynchus nigripectus, assembly GCA_013397975.1. Lineage (NCBI taxonomy): Eukaryota > Metazoa > Chordata > Aves > Passeriformes > Dicruridae > Machaerirhynchus > Machaerirhynchus nigripectus. The sequence goes on from VZRQ01001131.1 coordinate 989,760, forward strand.
TAATTATCAAATAAGGAAGCTGAGAAAAAAAATGGGAAAGTTTGATTCACCAGGAAAATGAGGGCTGGCTGCTAAGTCTTGGTGCCTTTTTGCAGTTGAAGCATTTGAGATAGCGGGACTCAATGTTTTTTTAATGATTTGCTGTGTTGTGTAATAATTATACATACAGTGCAGTGAGGTTACTTGGAGGAACACCGCACTATGTATGGGGTTTTTTTTGAGTAAAGGACCCAGGAGATTGCTTTTCACTTTGAAAACAATCCCTAATATCAGGAAAATGCTCTGTTTGTTTATGCGTACATAATGCAAGTTTGTCCGCCTGGGAACTGCAGCAAATGGGAGAAGTATGCATGGATTTCACAGGTAACAGGATTACGTGGGCACATAATTGATCCATTTGGAGAAAAAAATGACAGTGCTCTAAAGATGCCTAGGCTTTGGAGATGGAGTTTATGAAACAGGCATTTGTAAATTCAAAGGAATCAATATGTCAATTTTATTACATCTCAGGACCAGCTGGGCATTAAAGGAGCAGTAGCCTTTTTAAAATTGCAGCTGCGTATTCTTGCATTGTGTACCTTTCTTAAAAGGCTTTGGATTTCAGAAAATGCACTTTTAGCAGCGCTTTGCACCTTTTCAGTGACTGGCCTGCATGGACAAAAAAAAAAAGACACAAAACATTACATTGTGTTAGTTTTCCTCTTCAGCCTCGATTGGTAAAAACTGCCAGGCTTCAATTATACCGTGCAAAATTCTTACTAATAAATACACACATGGAAGGAGGTGAATGCCTGTTCCTATCCCAGAGGCTGAAAAAATACTTGAGGTTTTACATCGAGGGCTCAGCACATGTTGCAGGGGCAGCGTTATAACATGAGATACCTGAAAGCATCCATTAAATACCACACGTGAAATACGGTCTGAGTCATTGTAAAATGATATCTTTTCTTCCTTCTCAGTAGAGTTTAAACCCCCAGATGATTAAATTTAGTGAAAAGCTTAGTTTTTGTTTCCAGAGGACAGCAGTCTTCAGCTGTCCAGATTTGGGAATGAAACTTTTCACACAAATTCGCAGCTGCAGCAGGGCAGGAGATGTTGAATGGAATTTGGGTTGCGGCGGTGGTTGGTGCCCATAGGCTCTCACGGCCACCCCAAAGAGGGTCTGAATCCCAAAGATGCATTCTCAAAGAATTAATAGTTTTGCCTTTGGAGAGTAGGTTATCCAAGGAACAAGACTTGCTTTCCAGAATACATTGCACACTCCTCTACCTGAAGGGGTGGGGTCTGTGTCGGTAAAATCCACACGTCTCAAGCTTTCAGCAGATAAAATGTTGTGTTCTCTCCTCTGTTTGCTGGTGGTGTTGCTGTGGACCTGGTGGCTACAGCTACTCTGCAACTCCAAACTGATTATTAACAGGGACAAAACAATCACTGATTTGGGGTACTGGACAACTGTAGTGCTTCCGCACATCGGGAAATACACTTAAAAACATTTGAACTTTTGAGTCCAAAGAAAGAGGTACCTAGGATTAATAACCACTGCTCCCTGAGACTTCTCTGCCTTCTCAATTTCTCCTTTATCATGACCCTCTCTGATCTTCTATAATGTTCCTCCATCTCCTTTTGCACATCTTCTTTTTCTTTGAGCTCACACTTTTCAGGCCAGCCTGACTACAGACAAGGTCTCTCTATGGTGCTCCAACCTGCACAGTAATTCTACTTTTTCTTGCTTGAGGATCTCTGCTTTCCACAAGGTATGGTTGCAGTCTTTCTCTAGTGGTCTGCTAAGATTTGAACATGTAGATGTAAATTAAGTTATGTGGGACCATACCATAAATGGGCTTATTATCATCAGAGAATCATCGGATCATGTAATGGTTTGCGTTGGAAGGGACGGCAAAGATCATCTAGTTCTAACCAATGTATAAAGTAGGCAGAGTATTTTACATACTTATATTCTACTATAGCTCCATCTCCCTTCAACAGAAGTATGAAGTGAATATGAAAGAATGAAAAGTCAAGTTTTCCCTGAAAGAGTATAGAAAAGTAGACACAAACAATGACAGCTGGTTAAGCAGTGTTTTGTGGTCATGGACTTAGCATGAATTAAAACTTGATTGTGCAATGATGTACCTTTAAAACATTTTTTTAAAATACTCATGAACTGAAGAAGACATGGAAAAAGAGGTTCACAGCGGTTTCATAGAAAGTTTTGGCATCATACATAATACAGATGACCTTCTGCCAAGCAGTGATTCTCAGAACTGATGTGAATACTCAGAAATCGAGTAGATAGAAACTACGTAAACTCAATAGATAGGAGTTTATAAAACTTTAGAAGTAAGATTTCCTTTCAGTGTAGCTTTGCCTGCGTGCTTGGGTGTAAAAGGTGTGACGTCGGACAGGGCTTGGAGCAAGCAGCCTGGTCTAGTGGAAGGTGTTCCTGCCCATGGCAGGGGGTTGCAATGGGATGACCTTTAAGGTCCCTTCCAACCATTGTGTGATTCTATGTACACACCTTGTTCATCTCAGCAGCTTCCCCCAGTGATGAGATGTTCACACAAGCCTTAGTTGTAGCTACTCTGAATGTCTACATTCACATTTTCCAAGCCCCACTGCAATCTTCACTCAAAGGATGTCATCCCTTTCCATGCTTGCTAGAGAAGAGCAAACGAAGGTAGGAAGAGTTGAAGGGACTTGGTCAAGGTCTCCCAGCTGGAGCCAGCTGGAACTAAAAGCCTAAAACAAATAAAACCAGAGGTCATATTACGATCCTGGTTGCCTCTGCACAGTTCCAGAGACACTCCGTGGGTGGGCAGCCTTTACATTTTGTCTGTTCTTTGACTCTAACTCTAGAAGCAGGACAAGGCCTCCCAACCACAGGGTGGAAAAACGGCAAAGCGCAAACCCTGCCACCGACCTGATTGATGGTCCTTCCACCGAGATCATAACAGCTTCTTCAGAGACTTTTGCAGTCTCTGTAGAAGTGCAGGAGGCACTGCCAATATCCGCAGATCATTGGCATGATAGACCGTAACGGCTTCTTCGGAGCCGTTCCGGTCTATCGTGTCAATGCGTACTTAGGGAGTCCTCAATGCATGGATCATTGACACGGCACTACATAACGGCTCCTTAGAAGCCATTACTGGGTATCAAGTCAATGCATACTTAGGGAGCCCTTAATGCACGGACCCACGCAAGTTGACTTGCTCTGAATACTAACAATCCTGGGGAAGAGTAGTTACTGCCTATGCCACGGAGGGGGATTACTAATACCCGCCTGCGACAGCTCGGCTTGTGCGCTGCGCTCCCGACGCCTTCCTGGGAGAGGTGCGGCCGCTCCCGGGCTGGAGCGCCGCACGGGAGAGCCCAGAATCGCTGAACTTTTGCTCCTCCGCTGACATCTTTTTATTTCATAAAATATGCACAAAACAGAAACGCTCTCAATTTGAGATGGGAGAGCCAAGAGGCAGCCCGGGATGAAACATTTAAAGTTAAAGCCTTGAGAATAAGCGGTTGCAGTGGGAACGCTGGCAGACCCTTACGCACCGAGCAGTAGTTCTGTGGATTTTATTCCTCTCAACTACTTCGCTGTAGTTATCAAAGATTCCATAGATTTACAATGACCCTTGCGAGATGCTTAGCATCAAGCTGGCAAAAGTGACCCCCTAGAAGGAGAAACTGTTAAATATCCCATCATCCAGTGAGCAGTTTGTCTTGGATTTGTTGTCCCGGTCCCTGGGGAGCACTCTCTGAGACTTCCCAAATCATCGCCGTGCCTCTGCTTTGACCTGCAAAGGCGCATCCCCTTCTTTTGGCTTCCCCCAGACAAGAGATCTCCTTGCCGAGTTAAAAATGCTTCTAGTTTGCTGTTGTTGATATTTTTCTTTTGTGTTCTGCTTGCTGACTGACATCTGCTATCATGCTAAGCAGGTGTTCCTGTGTAAACGAACGTGCCCTGTTTGTGTTTCGCCATCCTCGCTACTGCGCACCCAAATGAGCAGCATGATTAAGAATCCTGTAAATTTTTGAAAGGAAACGGATGGCTGCCCTACTAGAACATAATTACACCGTTCCAACATCCGCAGCTCACTGCTGCAGCCGAGTTGGAGAACAGCAGAAATTAATAATATATAATAGCATCATTCTCGTAATTTATAAATGAAATAAAGTAGAGAGGAGATTCTGCTGATATGCATTTTCTTCTTAATTCTGCAAGACAAAGTATAGATTAGAATTTTACTGGGGTGAAACCTGGCCAGCAATATCACACTAGTTGCAAGTGTAGGGCCTGATTCATGAGAGGGATTTTGCTTAGGGAAAAAAGCTAATATCTTTTATTGGACTAGGGGAAAAAAATGAGTATACAAAGCCCTCTAAAGGCAGCCCCTGATGCAAGGAGGCCAGGAAACCTCCACAGATCCTCTACCCAGTTTTTAGCTTAATTCATTTGTAGGTACTGCAGGAAGAGTTTGCTGTGTGGTGGAATTTTTTTTTCCCTGGCTAAAATAATACACTATCATAGGTCACCCCCTCGGAGAGCAGAGAGGATTAATCAGCTAAAGATGTTGTCTAATCTCCTATTTTTGTTGAAAAACAGCGATGTTTTCAAAAACAATATTTTGAGCTCCAGAGATGTGCCAAAAGGAGCTGTACTGCGAGTCCCTGCTCAAGCCAATACTTGGAGTTGGTGCTCTAATCTTGCCTCTCAACTCCTGCTTAAAAAAAAAAGATAAAACTTTCTGAAGACAAAGATGCATTATTGGTAAAGACTAGGCCCTGTGACTTTTATTTTTTCCACTGCATGTTAAATGCCTTTTATTTTACTTCTGTAGCTGCCCAGATATACTTGTCTGGGTGACGGCCCAGCTGAGTTCTGCTCTTCCTGGGATAAACTCAAACGGGAGAGCTACCAAAACCCCACCACAGTGTTTACTTACAGGTTAATTAGGGACATTTTTATAAATTTTGACACTGTAAAACTCTAAAGAATGATAACTGCTTTGATGGGAAAGGTCAGCATGGATTCCCCAAGTTTAACGCAGCAAACACAAATGTACACAGAAATATTTCTCTTTTAAACTAAGGGATATGTTTGAGTCTTATTCTTCTAAAGGGCCCCCTTAATAATTTGTTTCTGAGGAAATATGTGTGTATACAGATTTATTTCATTAACAGGTATTTATTTAAGTGGGCTGCACTGTATTTAAATCTCTGAATAGTTTCCATTACTTCCTCAGCTCGCTTACTTCAAGTTGACTAATTTTAATAAGGCTAAGGTGCCTAGGGTCTTATTGAGTGTTCAGTTTGATCAATATGGCTAAATTAAAATAGTGCAAAATATAAGCAAATGTACTCTAACAACTCAGTGAAAAATGTGTAGTGCACCAAACATTGATTAGTGTTCCACAGACATTAATTTGTTGTTTTAAGTACACTAATGCTGCTCAGAAGCCGCATCTACCTCAGGCACGCCATCTACCCCTGTGCAGCCCCGCTGGCTTTCGTGGTCCCGTTCTGCTCTCAGCCACGGACAGGATTTGGCTCTGCACCCTGCAGGAAACAGCTCTGCACAGCCCGGGCTCACCAAACCCAGCCCACTCCAGGAGGAGCAGCATTCCTGCACCGCTCGCAGAGAAAGCTTGGATCACACCTAAGGGAAGCAGGAGGGGGACAGGTCCGATTATTTGCACGAGTGGAGGCTGTTTAATAGTCATATTCATTATGAATTTGGGGCCATACATCAATTCTGTGCATGCATTTTTAAGACAGGCACAGACTCTTAGGGAAGTGGTTGTACGTGCAGGAAGGTATTTGTTTTTGCCCTCCTGTAACACCACAATATTATTGTCATGAAAGATTAATGTCAACCCCCACCTGGTATTAAATTGCTTTTGGTAGCCCTTGCATTCATGTCTTTCTGCACTAGACAAAACCACTTTTAAAGTAACTTCATGCATCCTCAAGTTGAATTACTGCTATTACTGGGTTGCATTTTATTTTTCATATGCTTTAGTTGTCGTGGTAGGTATTTTTTCCCGTGGATATGGTGTTCAGGGCAAGGATATGGGATCAGGAACTTAATTTTAGGGCAGAAAAAAAGGCATACTTTAGAAAATAGGATCTTATCATAGTCTTGTGGATAGATGTTGTACATGTTAATTATATGATCTTTTTTTCATTCTCCAACATGAGTATGAGTTTTCCACATACTAAAAATAATCTGGTTTTCCTTCTCATTCCCCTCCTTTTTCTTGGTTAGCAAAAGCCTGGAATTGTCATACTTTGACATCCAGTGTTTGTGCAGAGAGTTTTTAATGATTTCTAAAAATACAACAACAACTCTTTAACAATTATACTTTCATATAATTTTAAACAGTTTCTGATATCTTTCTGGGTTTTTCAGTAGTTTTTCCCTCTACCTGTAGTGTGATCTTTCTGCTTATCTTTAATCTCTTTGTAAGTCATATTTGCTGTAACAGTTCTTCCTTTCCTTGATACCATCTTGTCCTGTGTGGCCAAAAAATAATTTCACATGAGCAGAAGCTCCTTTCATGGAAGGTAAATCAGCAAAAAAAAGAAAGAAAGATAAAAAGAAATGAACAGGAGATAGTTCATGTGTTTTAAAAAATAGAAAAACAAAAACTTGAAAGCAAATGCAGTCACATTTAGGAGAAGTAAATTCTGTGAAGATGGAGTCCAATATGAAAAGCATTTCTCTAGCTTAAACTGCCCAAAGAGAGTTATAAACAGCAGAAACATTTGAAAGTTCTCCCTTTTTTTTTTTTTTAAAATAAAGCTGGATCTTTAGCTTCTTAACCTTCCACACGACAAGTAGAGCACACTGTGCAAAAACAACTTGTAAGTCTGTTAACAAACATCTCAAGTGAGGAGAACAGCCCAAGTGCAGAAAAATTGACTTTTCATTTGTAGCTATGCCAAAAAAATTGCTCAGGGTTTGTTGTTGTTGTTGATGATGTTTAGCTTTGGTGTGTGACAATCTTGATTTTTTCCAGCATTTTACATGTTTGGAGTTTTTAATATCAAAGGTATTGCTCTCTGTAAACAAGTGTAAGTTTACCAAGGCAGTTTCACTTACACTCTTCCCTTGTAATCAGATGTGAAAATTACACCCTCCCTTTTGGCTACATGATAATTACACATTTCAACATACAAAGGATTGTCTCTGTTTCACTTGCTGGGATGAAACAGTGAAGGCACTTGGGAAAATATATTATTATTTTAAGCACAGTGCCATAGCTGTTTTTAGTAAAAGTGAAGTTTGTAATCACAACTATAATCAAGATACTTTGATATTTACATATACAAGCCTATATATGTGTGTGTGAGAGAGAGAGAGCAGTTAAAAATAAAATTAAATGAACTTACACAAGCACAGAATGTGAAACTTAGCCCATGTGCCCAGGGCCAGCAAACAACCTTCTCCCTGCTTAAATCTCACCAAAACTCTATCTTGATGGTGAATTTTACCTCAAAAACCATAATTTATTTGGAAAGTTTAGCAAAATTTCTCCGGCTTTGTCTTGCTTTTCTCCTCCTTCTTTCTCCTAGCTGTTCTGTTTCACTCACTTTGAAACTTAGCCTGGATTTCTTGTGCATCTATCAATTTCCTTGCAAATGCTGGGTGCAGAAAGAATTCAGAATGAAGCATTGCTCAGAAAGAGCTGTGGGAAAAAAATTACATATGCAGCAAAACATGTTAGAGTTGTGTTTTGACAGTTTCATGACCAAGCCAAAAAATATACATTTTTTTTTTTGTACCTGGCGCAGTTTCACAAAAATGTCCCCTCGGGGAATAGTCATTTTTTGTCAGAATCAACTGTTTATTTACTTAAAAATCTAAAAGTTTTGCCTTGCATTAGAATCAGAGTTGCTGAAGGTTAAAGTGCAAAATCAGCTCGCTGTGTTGCCTTCGGTGTAAAAGCATGGTTTGTGTCACAAGAGAGGGATAAAAGCATTAGCGGGGACACAGGATGGAATGAAAACGCGGCGCGCATTGAAAGTGGGGAAGGTGAGGTTTGTGAGGTCCCTCGTTATGCACCCACAGCCAAGCCCGGGCCTGGTGGCCAGTGGTGGGTGACGGCCTGGTGGCCAGTGGTGGGTGACAACCTGGTGGCCAGTGGTGGGTGACCACCTGGTCCTGCCACCGCTGTGGCTGAGCGGGGTAGCAGCAGTTCAGGCTGGGCACAATGGGTTTATCCCACTCAGCCAAAGCCTGGCAGGGTTTATAGGGTGACAAGAGTGTTGGGAGCTTTGCAGTTGTCCATGGAGATGTTCATGGCAGGCAGGACTTTGCGCGTCCTTCCTCGTGGGCGCCTTGCTGGGAGGGAGGGATCGGGAGGGATGGAGGGCTTCCCACCAGGACGGTGAACACCACTGGAAGAAATAACCCAGGGCTGACCCTGAGTCCTGCTCTGAGAGTGCTGCCTGTCCTGCTTCTGTGTCCAAATGCGACCTAAATGTCCTGCAAATGTACCAAGCGTGAGGCTGGGGGAGCCCAGGCTGGGACTGTGGCCGCCCTGCCCGCCCTGCCTGCAGTGTGGGGGTATCCCCCACCTCCCTCACATTAATTCAGGCCATAAAGGCATGCTTGGGACAGAACCCCAGATCATAAACAACTCTTGAGATCACAGGAATATCAGAAGATTTAATAACTTTTAAATCAATGTAATTGTACCAGTAAAGAAGTAAAGAAGAATTAGGTCTCCCACACTGAAGGTTTTTTGTTTTCCCAGGGTAAAACTTGGTGTTCACAGCTGAGAGATGATTTTTCATTCATTCTTACTTTTATCTCTCTATGCATGTAAACAATTAATACTTTTTGCCTGTATCTGTTGATAAGAGTGCAGATTAACAGAAATGCACTGTGTCAGATGCACTTTTGCCTATATAGTTACCTCGACTGCAGCTGCAAACTGTTGGGGCTGGCAGGCTGACCTCTCACACTGGCTGCCAGCCATGGTCAGTGAAGGATTTTGAAACAGTTTTTTTATTAGGATTTTTAACATAACTATTTATTTGGGGAAGCAATTTGCATCAGGGAAAAAAAAAAAAAAAACCAACCCAAATGTAAATACAGATTTCCTCAGGAGATTAAAAGTAGTCCAAAACTAATAGCCTAATCTAATTCACATAATGATCATCACGAAATACATCCAAGGGGTCTAATCCTGCCCTCGTGGTCTCTCTCTGGAGTCAGGGACTCAATATACCTGTCTGGATTTGAGTTTACCCTTCATATCCCAGTTACAGCAGGGGAGCAGCTTTTGTCTCTATGGTGAATAATATTTTGCAAATTAGACTTCACTTGAAAAAAAAAAAAAGCAATATATAAGGTGGGGAGGGAATCTCTCCTGACTCACACTCACGGGGTGGAGGTCACAGCCGGAGCTACTCTGGTAGGAAAGAATAGAGCATCGTACCAAAAAATAACATGAAAACTGTGAGTCAAACTGAGGAAAAGGGAGTTATTCACAGATAAGGACAGTTCTTCATCCTGACCAAGCGTTATCGTTAGTGTGGCAGTTAAAGGTGTTCCTCCAGCCTCCTCAACTTTGCATCTGTCCCCCTGGATTTATTGGTTGTTCCTTTTTCCTGTCTGTCCCAGAGGCTGCGTGTTTCCCCAGCCTGACAAGTCAACACCCGATCCGTGGGGTTATCACTGATCCAAAACAGGCAGGACTGAGCCCAAAGCAGTGCTGTGGTGGGAGGAGGGGCTGTCAGCCACGGAGAAGTGGGGTGAGGTCTCCCTGCACCCCCAGCTCCTTCCTGGGCTCTTTGGGAAAAGTTCTGTCCAAACTTCCCAAAAGTCAGATTGTCTTTTGCATCTGCATTTACCTTGAGTGGGGGTCTGGGAGACCAGCTAACGTGCATATGGCTGTACCATGGACCCTCTGAGGTGATGGAGGGGCGTGTTGCTTATTTCCACACAACAACGAGCTAGGAAATATTGACAGTGACCCTGCTACGCTACCTGGGGAATTTCTCCCCAGGTGACAGAAAGAAGAAACATCTGATTATTTTTTCCCCCCAAATCAAGTAAAAATAAGCCCCAAAAAACTCCCCAGCAAAACCAAAGTTGTTCGTCAGGGCTGAGACACCTCTTCCACCAACGCACAGATATGATATAGCTTTAATTTGTATTCAACTTGTCCACTGGGGCTAGAAGATGGAGGAGCTATTATGAAACCTTTTTTTTTTTTTTTTTTGAATTTGCTTTATTCACTGTTTACTATGCCGGGCTGACATGATATGATTTGTGCATTGCAGGGTCACAACAAGCTACTTGCAGGACAATTTGCTGAATCAAGAGGGTGATTGTGTCTGGTGCCAGTCAGTCGCAATTAGGGCCAGGATCAGGGAGGCCCAGAGCTTGTGTATCGTCTTGGGCAAACCTCATAGAAATCAGCTCACCTGAAACTAATTGTCACAACAGAGACCTTATGCAAATGAGCCCTAGGGTTAGCGTGGGAAAAGAAAAACTGTCGCAAAGATAGGTGACCTGCTGAGCAGGGGGTCTGTTGCTGGGGAAATCTTTGTTCAATGAGTTAAAAAAATGTTCGCATTGTTCCAAATCCAAGAAAAACGTAGCAGATCCTCTCCCTAAGAAAGCGTGGCGAGCACACTCATCTGAAAGTCCAATAAAGTGGCAGCCAGCTTTCGAGCCGGTAATAAATTGGAAGTCTTTATTCTTTACACAGGCTGCAGAAGGAAAATGATTTTCCTTTGCAAAGGGGCCTTTAAAGTTTAGCTGCTCACAGTGAGCCGGCGCTTAAAACTTTGCTGCCTGCCTAACCTGTTGGATCCCAGCGGATTTCCCGACCTGAGGTTTTAGCAGCTGGAAAAAAACCATCCCTCTGGCTCCTGGGGCTGCTTTTGGGAAGGTCTGGCTCTCGTACCGCAGCGAGACGTTGGGTGTGGAGGGCAGGAACAAGCCGGGGAGCAGATCCATGCAGATTCTTCTGTGGAAATCTCCGGGGATCTGAGAACTCTCCAACTTTGAATGTCTCATCTCTCGGTGCCTTCCCGCCAGTGAGGCAGGCAGGTTCGAGCGCTGGAAACACAATCGTGAATTAAGCACATTTAACGACAGGATCGCTGAGGTCTGCACGCGAGAACGGCTGTTTCTGACATGCTTCCCCTCTCCCCTTTTCTCCTCTGCCTCCAGCCCAGGCACAGAAAAGCATAATTTTCAGCGAGCGCATTACACAACATTTGTCTTGTTCACTCCTTCCTCTTTAACAATTTTTATGGGGGTTGCTCAACACGTTCTAAAATAGGACTGGAGACGATATAATAAAGTGCTGAACCGATGAGATACGCGGCAGTTTATGCTGTCAATGGCAAATTCAAAAGAAAGGGATGCAACACGCTCCAAGTGAAGAAATGCAAGCCCGTGCCCTATAAGCACAGAGTGAGAGGCAGCCAGGGTATTTTCGCACGTAAGGCTTTTCCAAAGAGGTTGACAGGGACAGAGGCGAGATTAATTGCACTAGGAGATACTGGACAAATTTCAGAGCCACGAGCGGCTTCTTGCTATCATCGAAGGCAAAAGAATAGTTATTTTGTTTGGTTAATAATTAGAGCTGTGCTTTCGATGGGGCTGCTTTAAAGGGGTGAAATGTAGATCGTATCAGACCAGCAAGTTCGGAAATTAACTTCCTACTCACCAAACATCATGAAATAAGGATGGCTTAAAAGAAATGCAGATTAATCACCAACTTTTTTTTTTTTTTTTTTTNTTTTGATCTCTTTTGTCCCTTTACCACTGTCTGAAATAATTTCCACAAATAGGAGACGTTTCACAGTGGGTATGAAGTGCTCAGCTTTCACTCATCAAACTTTAATCGGAACTGCATTTTAGTTTTTGAATAAAGAACACTTAAAAAATTTAGATGCAAATTATTTTGCATTATTCATGCTCTAAGTGTCCTTGTAGATTTAAACACTTCTGAGGCCACCTTGATTCAAGTAATTACCTAGGCCCTCACTGCTCCATCATGAATAAGGTATTTTGTACAAGTAAAGTATGCACCCGATGAGCTTTTAAAGTGGCTTTACACTGAACTTGTGTATTGCTTCTCCTGCATGAGTGATTCGAACATGCGTCGCAATCTGTCTCAGGTGGGAAATCCTGGCAGAGCATCCATGAGTGACGGAAGGAAGCCTACCAGCCCCGGCGCGCACTATTTCTTTGTCTTCGCAGAAGAATCTCAAAGTGATTCTCTCGCTCGAGTCTTGTGGCTCCTCTTGGAAGTCTGAGGGAGCAAGAGCTGCTAGGAGGGAGAGAAATGACAGTCATTTTTTTGGTTAACTCTTCATTCCCCACCCCGGCACCCCTCCGCCTGCTGCCTGCGCTCAGTCACTTAAGGCATTCGCAGAAGACAATATAAGTCTTTCTACTTTTATGTAGCATTGTACATCTGCCTCCCCATCTGTCCGCTCAGCCTCCCTCCCCTACCAGCTCTAAGGTACCACCTGAGCGGGATTTTTCGCACAATAGAGCCAGCCCAGCCCCGAGCAGCCTGGCTGGGAGCTGATCCCAACAAAACTGGCTGTGGGAGGGCAGGCTAAACCTGCATCCACAGTATATTGCCAGCGAAATGAGCTCGCAAGAGTTAAACTTAATTGGCTGAATCTCATAGTTGGCGTTTGTTGCAAAGTGCCCATAGTTGTTTTTTTTCTTTTCCAGCTACACTGCTTTGAAGAATTATAGGAATTTTATGATGTGCTATTGGAGTTCCACTGGCAGAGATTACAGTAAAGGGGTTAAAGTTGGTTTACGTTAAAAAAAATTATGCAGAAACCAATAAAAATAAACACACTCCAGTAGACTAAACTTGCTGGGCTTTTAGTTTTAGCTTAACAATAGAAGTTTAGACGACATCCAACATTGCAGCTTTTAGAAAATTAGTTGACACTCACAGTTGATCATCTTTACTACACAGCAGTGTAATTAATATTTAAACATTCTAATAATGCAGCTTGCTTTGCATGCACTTTTCAGCCCCACCACAACATATTTTATCAGGAATACTGCTAGCTTTTTCGTAGGTAATGTCATTTTTAAAAGTTATATTTAAAATAGGTTATTGGTTTCTTTCTCAGTGCAAAAGAAATATCAATAGGCCAACAGGCAGGTTTCATGTGTCAGTTTGTGATTAAAGTGTGTCTTTACTGAAGACAATAGAAAATATATAAGGGGCTACTTCGTTGCCACCATCATAAAATAAATATACCCAGAGATTATCAGTTTAGTTGGAGTTGGTCATCTTTCTTCACGCTTTCTATAATAAGAGGAACTTTTAATATCTCGATGCAGAGCAAAATGAGGCAGTGCCCCACAGATCTGTGAAATACTGCACCTCTGACACCCACTCACAGCCAGAAAGCCTTTAATAAAGAAGTCAGGCAAGTAAAAAAAAAAATCCAACCCCGGAGTTTTCACTTGAGTGTTGTCAGGGTTAAGGCTTCTGTCTGCCTGGCAGTTGAGTAAAATGGAGAGAAATGGTCAAAATGAGAAAGGGCTGTGCTGGTTTATTTACTTAAGAGATCTCTTTCCTCTTCAGGCGAGGTGGGGAGGAAAAGTTGTTTCAGGTGCTTTGCTCATCAGCTTAATCTGCCTGATTAGTGCAAGGTACCCTTTAGTCCTCAAGTTATGACTTCTAGCAAGGCAGGCTGTTCTTCTTTGAACTGATCTGGTCTCTTCCAGAGTTTTCTCCTGGACTGTTCCGCACCCGTGGGTCCTGCTGATACCAGCGAGAAGGTTGGTGCTGCCTGGCTATTATTAGCCACTGTAGATGAGTGGGCACCACTGGCAAAAGCCATTCCCATGGCTCCTTTGGGCTGACCCAAGGAAAAAAACCCAAAACCGTATAGGCAGGTCATACGTACCTATCCTGGCTGCTGTGTAATGCAAGGAGGACCTCCTGAATTTCCCAGCTGGAAAAGCATCCTGCAAAATGAGCTCCTGCTATTGCTCCTGGCCTTGCAGGTGTTTAGTGAGATGCTCAGAGGTGGGTTTTTTCACGAGAGATGGGTTTTGTTAGGCAGGCCTGCGCTGGGTTGCAAAGGTTCCTGAAGCTCAGCTGAGAACCCAGCCCTGGGTTTCGTCACGTTGCATCGCGAGTTTGAAAGCAGGCCTATTTCTATTAATGCTGTTAATAAGAGACATATGTTTTGTCAAGCAAAACCACTCTTTCATTAAAACGGAGCATAATTTCATACTTTTCTTTTTTTTCTTTTTTTTTTTTTTTTTTACATTCATGCAAAAATAGCCATTTCCCCAACATGTCCCAAAAAGCCAAGTTGGAGAGTGTGTGCGCAAAATTTTACCAAGCCACAAATATTCCCAGGCCAAATACCACTAAACGCAAACTCTCAGCGCCTCACTGCTTTAAGCCAGTCCTAGGGCCTCAGCCTAATTGCCTGGGAGGCAATGGGAGTTTTTAATTTACTTAAAAAGTAGCAGAAATGGGCTTTAAATATTTTGTGTGTGCAGTGACCGTGTGACTGACGCCATGAGATCCATAGCATGTGTGAAAATGGATTGCGTATTGCTGAGAGCTTTCCCTGGGCTCTGCCGTGGATCGCCTCGCGTCACGTGTGCCTGCGAAGAATTTGGGGATAGGGTTTGGCTGGGAGGTGTCTCTGGGTGTAAAACAAAGTTGCTTTGTCTTGGAAAAGGGCGCGTGGGAGCCGCGGTGCCGCGTGCGCTCCGTCCATAGGGCAGGGGTGGAAGTGGGAGTTTTAAGGAAACAGATAAACAGAACATAGAAAGTGCTCAAAAATAGGGCCATAACTTCCAGCCTTGCCACGCTGTGACCCGAGTTATGGGTGAGAGCTGCCCTGACTCGTACTTGTCAAATGAAACTCGAGCTGTGAGATGCTACGATAGAGACTTTTGGGGTTGAGTTGGGAGCAAACCGCCTCCCGTGGTCTGGCTTGCTCCTCCTTTATCAGGCTCTGCTCAGGAAGGGAGTTACACACACCTTGGCTGCAAATAACTAGAAGAGCGTGATCTATTTTAAACCTGCTGCTGAGGTGGTAAAGAAGAGATAAGTTGAAACCTAACTGCTATCTTGCTTGTGTGTGTGACAGATATGGCCAGAAATGGATAAAATTAAAAGCATTTTTCATATGCTAATAGCAACCTGGATGAGGGGAAAACACAGGGAAGGGAGCAGCAAAGTCAAGAGGTTTCTATCCCAAGTATATTTCTCCCATTACCTAAATTATAGGACTCCTTTCCCCAAACTGATATACATATTTTTGCTGTGTCTAAAAGCAAATTCTATAGTAGAGTTTGATTTCAGCATCAACCTTATGGCAGCCATGTGGGAGTGAGATTATGGGACATGTGGAACAAAAGTCTTCCAGCCAGAGGAGGCCTTCTGAGCATAATGATTCTTATTTAAATCAGTCTATGTTTTATTACTCAGCTGGGGAGGGGAAAAGGAAACCAAGGAAAAGAATATTTCTTTAAAACCACCGTCACCTGAATTGCAGATGAAGACAAATTAAGTAGTTTGCAGCCTGCAGAATGGACAAACATTTTCATATCATAATAATAATTTCAAGAAATCCTCAAATTTATTTTTGGGGTTTTTTTTTTTAAATTTTACATTTAAACTTGTTTTTCCTGTTGGCGTTGCCTGCCGATTCATTTGTAAATGTGCTTTAAATTCCTTTGTATATTACAATGAATGCCACCTCTTTAAACGCTCTTAGTAATTTAGCGAACTTCTTTGCCAGTGGGTGAAAGTACAGTATTGTACATGCATAAGAAAAGGTACATTCATTATGCTTCACGTATGAAAAGGTATATTAGGAACGGTTTTGCTTAAAGTGGAGGGGTGAATGGAGGAGCCCCTGATCCATCACAGGGCTTTTGCATGTGTGAGAATGTGTCTCTGTGAGCCCGACGTCCCGAAATGCGGGTTGGGAACCTACCGGCAAATGTGTGCCTGTGAAACCTGAGAAGATTTATAACAAGTAGGTAATCAGTTCAGGCCCATGCGAGGGGAACGGCAGCGAAAAGCTCACGCTGGGGCTGAACGGGAGTTTTAGGGAGAGAGGCAGAAAACCTGAAGGTCTGGTTTCTCCCATCTCCCTCCATGGCTGTCACGAGGCTCCACGCTGTGCCATGGGAAAAGGGTCGTGCCAGGCAGAGGCTTGGGATCCTCCCGTGATTTTAAATGTGTCTTGGTGTCAGGACTGATGCCTGGAGCTTGCCACGCAGCCCATTTGTGGTGTGCCATAGGTGGAGGGACAGAAGTGAGGTGGCCCTGGGAGCCTGGTCCTGCACTGCTTCCCACCTCCTTCCCACAGCTCCTGGCTCTCTCCATGTGAACGGGAAGGTTTAGTTAATGGCATTTTTCTTAGGGCGTGAAATACATCCTGTATTTCATCTGTGCAATACATCTGTGCTGTGATGAAAGGTAAAGGGTGGCTATGGCCAGGCAGGGACAGCATCCCTGAGGAGTGCACGGCCACGCTGGGACAAATCCTGCTCGTTGCCTCCCCCTTTTTCTTGAGACCCCTCACTTCAGTAAGGTGAGTGGGATTGAGGCCCTTGGTCTGGCATTTCTGTGAAGAGCAACCACAGCCTTGCGGAGAGGGTTGGTCAGTTTATGGCCAATAAACATAAAAGCTGAGACGGTTTCAATGAAACATTCTTCTCCAAACCAGAGGTCATTCATTTTGCACTTATTCCTTTATGTGGTTTCTGAAAGTTTAATTTTAAGGAGAGGATGTGGGTACGCTCTGTTTGTTTTCTTCCTCTTTCCTTCTCTTTCTTTCTTTCCGAGCTCCTTACTTCAAATTAATTTCAGGGAAAGGCGTGCGAATGCTTTCCAGTGGCATGCCAGCTGTCATTTTTCGATCAGGGCTGGGGGGCGGTGGGGGGGGAACCCAGAGTTTATTTACAATATGCAATTTTAAGCTTGATTCATTGTAATAAGTGTCACTGTAAGGCAGGCGAAGCAGAGTTAGCTTTCATTAACATTCTTCAGTTCTGGAGCCCATCAGGAGGTAGATAAGGTACCACCGGGTCCATCCACCTCCCGGACCACAGGAGGACAATGCCAGGAATGTTTGCAATGTGTTTCTATTTTTGTCACACCTATGTGTGGCCGTCCATCTGGTCTTAATCAATCAGCCTCATCCCGGAGCTTTGCTGTTCTCCCAGCTGAAATAATACACTTCTTCTGCGAGAGCTGTGCCTCAAGGAGGGTCACTACTCACCATTCCCCAGACAGGGCATATTAACAAGGCTTACATATTTGTAAACATAGGTAAACCCAGGAGGGGCGGTTGGGAAGGAACATTTTGAAATATGAATATTTTATGAATAAACCACTGTGTTGTTTACTTAGCGATATTACACAGGAAAACTTGATGAAGTACTAGAGGTAAATTTGTTTTAGCAAAAAAACAACAACCTCAACCCCTCAGAAGCACTGAGACAAAGATAAATGATGAAAGAGAGAACAATCCACCATCCTATTCAAGCAGAGGTAGCATATATAAAGTATGTTTTTGAAAGAGCAGAGAAGTGGGTGGTGAACACTGTAAAGTGTGCCATTTATTTATTTAGATTGCACATCAGGAGATGAAACAAATGAAAACTCTGACTTGTTAATAATTTACATTTAAGTGGAAAATTCTTACATGCTGTTAAGATACCTCCAAGACCTGACACTGCAAACGCAAATAATTTACATTCTTTGTGTGCATACAACTTCGCCTGTCTGGAAGAAGAAAAAAAAAAAATTCAAATATGTGTTCAGGGGGCGATGAAAACCAGGAGACATTATAATTATGTTTATTAATTTCGGATGCCTCTTTTGAAGCATTCATGGAGCTGACCTTCCCCATTCATCAGGTGTTCCTGGCTGAGAATCTGCTGGGCCATACCTCCCAACCTAGGAGGTAGGAGATGCAAAGAGGGGGGATTTCTTTTCAATAAGCAGCACTATTACTTCTCCCCCGAACAGCTTATGCAAAAAGTTTTGTGGGGGAGAAAAAAAGCCCCAGAAAAAAAAA
>VZRQ01001131.1:1007850-1022850 GCA_013397975.1 Machaerirhynchus nigripectus
AAAGAGAGAGGAGTGTGCATAACAATAACTACCTCTGTCCCTTCTGTTTTTGTTCTTTTCATGTCAGGGAACTTTTTAGCCGTGCTGCCCGGGTAACTGCTCTGGAAGGTTGGAATATCTCTTGTTGAAGGAGGTTTGTGATTGAGGGCCCTCTGACACAACCTTTTGTTGCTCTGAGGTGTTTGATCCTCTTTCCCTTTCTTCTAAAACCAATCCCATCCCTTTAAAAAATGGATAACCAGCACTTCTTTTACTTATTGTCAGCTTTTGGAAAGTTACTGTGGGGGGTTGTAGAAGTTTAACTAGTTAACCCCTTGCATCCTGATAGCGGGGCGCTATTAGTCCTTCTCTCTCGCCCTTCCCGGACGGGGAATATTTCCATAGCCCTGTCAGGTATGCAAATCCTCTTTATAGGGAGCCATGTGACGGGTTGGCTTGCGGACAGTTTGCTCGCTGATCTTTCTTTCCCCTGGAGCTTGCTAAGGAAAGCCAGGTTCAGCTGGGAGCTCTGAGCATGAGCAGGGGCTGAGCAGTCGGTCCCCAAATCAGGACGGTCGCTTCGCAGTCGCGCTGAAATTTCAAAATGAGTCAGAATTTGTAGCTGCTGATTTTCTTCTCTTTCCTTGAACTGAAACTTGTGAGAGTCACCACAGGCGTAGGCTGATCTGATACACTTTTTTTCCCCCTCTCTCTCTCTCTCTCTCTCTTTGAGAGCAGCTCTGAATAACAAGAATTCACAGAGAGTCGCTCTTCAAAAGTGTGTGGCCAAATCTGAAAGTAACAAAGGAAGAACACCTTAAAATGAGATGTGTAATAAGGACGCTTGCTCAGAGCCTTGAGATTAAAAATGAGACTGTTTTTTGGTTTGTTTTTTTCAAAGGGAAGGGACACAACCCAAGCTATAGGAAAGAAAAGCAGCTTAAATGGATTATTTAACAAAAAGCAACTTCTAGCTCCTAGATAGTGACCTACATTCTGCACACAATGATGATGTTTTACGGTGGTGATAGGGTTAATAACCTAACATCATTCATGTAGTGTTTTTTGAAAATTGAATTTTACTGCTACAAAGTAAATGTAACAGCCCTCTGGAGACAATATTACAGGCACTTTATTGTTTGCTAAGCTGATGTCATCTTTCTACGGACTGACTTTAAAACAAAGGCAGAACATTTATTACAAATATCACTGTGTGAAAGGAAATCTACTGAAATATTGTTTAGAAGGTGGACTGATAAAAATGTATTAATACTTGGCTTTGATTATCTGCAAAGTTATGCCTGTGGAATGTTTTCTCGCGTGATCTCTGCTCATGAGAAATGTTCATCTTGGATATTGCACCTACTTTTATTTTAATGTTATCCATCTCTGGGCATGTGTTACTTTTAAAATGTGTTTTATAATATACTCTACAGCTCATTTATAACTCTTTGCAGTTTCTTTGTAAGAATGTAAATGAGGTTTTGATCAAAACCTAAAATATTTCCCTTCAAAGCATTTTCATGTAAACAGGGCCATGTCCTCCTTGCTGAAATCACTGCAATTCTCACGTGAATAAAACCGACGAGACTTGGCCCTCCCTTACAGTCACGCTTTGGCTCTGGTTTGCCTTCTGCTGTGACCTTTCGCAGTGTCTGCAGTCCCTGCAGGCTATGGACCCACTAAGATCACTGTTTGCCAACCTGGAACCCCGCTCAGGTGCCTACAGCACCATCTCCCAGCACGGGATATGTCTCAAATATGCTGGAGACTGAAGATTCGGTGCCTACAAGTGAAGTTATACTCCTTGGAGAACCACACCATAGGTTTCTACACACAGCATTAATGAAATGACCAGGTCTTAAAATTTTAACCTGGTTGTAGATGACCCTGAGCTTTGAGTTTTATCATTCCCATGCAGCTTCCCTAAGTAGGTTTCAAGCGAATAAAATGCATTTGTCCCTTTTGAGAAGAGCAAACGATTCATTTGCAAATAATTTAATATCCATTAAAGTTTAAATTTCCTTTGTTTACTCACTTGCAGAGTGAATCAATGACCATTGCAAAGTAATGAGCACAATGAGGGAAAATACAGTTTCCTGTTATCACGGTACCACTGTTGTGGCTTTTGCAGGTGAAGCATAAAAAGATGTGAACAGCTTTATGAGGACGGGTGTCTAAGCAACTGATTAGCTCATCTCTGTTGAAGGAAGACTTCAAGAGAAGTGTAGGAAAGAGGGACAAATTTAGAAACTGAGTAGTGGAGTTAGCAGTAAAACTAGTAACTTAGTAGGAGTCTGTGATATTAGTATCACTTCTGCAGTCTGTGAACGTGTAATGCCCTTTGCAAAGGTGGACATCTACCTACGCTCCCCAGCAGGAATTTATATTCATAACCCCCTTGTTATATATTTAATGCTGACAGGTTGTGGCAGCTTCTATCAGTGGGATTAAAACTGGCAATCAGATGATAACAGTTTACTTTTAATATCCTCAGAGCAAAGTTTTCAGATTGCCAACAATTATCAAAGGGTGTCTTGCCTGGTTCATTAATGCTAATATTCTTAGATGTTTGAATGTGATTTTGCATGTCAAGCCAATCTCCCTGGCATACCTCTGGACATCCTTTGACTGGGGCTGTGTGGCATTTTTTGTTTGATCTTTGGGGTTGCTCAGATAAATTTAATCCTGACTTAAGCAATACTCATTCTGACATTAGTAGGATCTGATCATAGGTAGAGCGGGGACAGCAGGCTCTGTCAGAATGTTGGAAGGAAGTCCTACTATTTAAAAATATAATTAAGAGCAGACTATTAACCTTTGGCTTAACCCAGAATTGGAGGTTTGTGTTAACATGACTGAATACAAATGTCCCTGTGTTTCTGTATAAAATACCTTCCAGAGGCTTCATTCAGAAACACTGGATGGATCTGACCCAGGTTCTGCAGAAGTCACCTCAAAGGTTGGGTGTCCCAAGTCAAGATGAGAGCCAAGGCTTGAGCTGAGCCTAAAGCTCTGAGGCCTTAGAAGAGGAGAAGGTCTCTGTGTGGAGGCTGAGACCACAGCTCTATCCAGCAGTTTCCATTTCTGTAAGAGTCAGAGGGAAGGGATGGAGGGCTCCTGGCTCGTATCACTCGGTGCTTCCCGATGAAAATCAGTTGACTTGTGGCTGTTGATCCCAGCTCTGAGTTTGACTCATGCTGGCCACTATTCCCAAGGTCTACAAGAGAGCTATATATAACTACAATGTATAATGGTTGCTGCTAAATGCCTCAGCTTTGCAAATAGATGCACCAGACATCTCCTTTCTGTCTCATGTACTACAATTGTTTCAATTGTTTGAAGTCGAGTGCTTGACGCCGCTGAGAAAGAAGCCTCTGTAATGTCTCCCACAGTAGATAAGGCCAGTTGTAATGAAAATAAAGGTGATTCTTTATTGAACCCTGGACACAGACGGGACTCTGTAGGTCTCTGGCTGCCTGACTGGAATAGTGCTGTCCTAATGCTACTGTGGAGGGCTCTGAGCACTGACCTGGAGCTTGTAGTCTTGAAAAAGAGCCCCAAAACACTGAGTGAATGCATGCAGAAAGGGAAAATAAGTACTTTCTTGCAGGGAAAATGTTGAAACAGCACGCCAGGTTATACAATCAGCACTTCTTCATTATTTTAGTTGTACTCTAGAATTCAGAAAAGGTTTGGGCTTAAAAAAACCCATCCCAGCAGTAACAATGGCTATAATCACACATTTGAACGTAAGAATTAGTTTTATGTGGCGCGCTAGGAAAAAACCCCCCAAAATCTTGAGAACACTTTCAAAATAACCAGAGAAAAATAACCCATTCCTTCTGTCAGTCTTGTTAGAGAGGGATTAAGAAACTGGCAATTATTTTGGCGACCTTAATTGTTGCTCTGCAGGAAAATATGTAATTAGAGCACGTTCGCAGGCCTGCACACCTGCAGCACATCCTACAGTATAATGTCAGCTTTCAGTGCTTGCTGGTGCCAGGTTCTATCACAACCAGGCACAGTGATGCTCTGAGAACATTTCGGACTCGTGTAATGTAGCTTCTGTGTATGAAAGAAGCAGGCATTTACACTGCCATACAATGGAGTGCATTACTGCAACACTGGTTTCATTCTTTCCCGACGCCTACCTTCAGCGCTGCTCTGGTTTACTCAGTTTGAGGTTTTATTGTTACGGTATAATAGTCCTGTACATTTCTGAAATTCCCTTATTATTCAGCTTATTAATACAGTACTGGCTTGATTATCAGGCTGCAGTTGTGAAGGGGAAGATTCAGCGTGCTAGCAAAGTCAGAAGCTGGGTAAATTCCTGGGATAATGAGAACAATTGTTTGACGTGTTTGAGCCCGGCTCTGTGTGTGCACACAGCCGCCGATGCCAACGTACATGTGTGCGTGCATGGGGTGCCCCTGCCTAAAAACAGAGTGAGAAACGCTGGAAGTCAGCTTTCATTTCTTGACAGGATAGGGGGGAAATAATCCCTCCTTGTGCTGCTCCTCGCCTTCGCCTCTTCCCCGTGTTGTTCCTCTGGAAAACTGGAAAGCGAGTTAAAATAAAGGCGCAGTGGAGGGAATAGCTGTCTTGCAGCTAAATTCAGTAATCTGGCATGCTGATAGTTAACAGACTTCTCCCCCTAAGGGAGATACACTGTATTTTGCTATCTGACATGTTGTCATATATAAAGAAATCAATTGGTAATTAAATGATGCACCTTGTGAAGATGACAAAAGGCATTTGGTTGCGAAAAGAGAACTGGGTTGTGAGGGGTTTGTAATGAAGGCCTAATGACTATTCATAAGAGATTTTCAGTCCGTTGATCCACTTGACTGGAAAGTTCTGCCCTGGAGAGTTAGTGCTGTCAGATTCTCTCACCTCAGAAAGCCGCCGCGATCGACGGTGTGGAGTATGAGCGAGAAATTATCTAGTTGTTGCTTCAGGCCTGTCTTAGGTCACATGCAGAAGGCACACATCTGGCTTCCTGTAGGTGCAACCTCGGGACATAAACTTTGACTAATTTTTAAACTATAAATATGTAAGGCTGACACTGAATAAGTTACCTTTTATTCATGTTTTCATAAATTTTCTAGTGCGTTAAAGGCTTTGGTGGAGCTCCCATTTTGGACTTTGCAGCTTCTGTTGTTCTTGCAACAATTTTGTTTTCCTCTCCCCCAACGAAAGACATTTTAAGAGATTTCTGTGGCGCAGGCACTGCCCACGTTACCTCCCGTCTCCTCGCCCACGACCGACGGGCCAGCCAGGATTGTTACGGTGGGGTCACCTACGGAGAGGACCTGGTGGAGATGTCAGGAGGCATCAGAGGGTTGCAACACAGATTTTGCCCCCAGTGGAGCTTTCTCTTGGTATGCATTTCTCTGGTCACTAGCACTCAGGATAATCATACCAGACCAATGAGAGCCTCTTCCTCCGAGGTATTTCCGGATCTTTTCCATTTGCAGGATGTCCCTTGGATGGGATTGCTTGGAGGTGACACACCAGGTAGATACCCACAGTGTCCTAGTTAAACTGAGAGTTGCACCCTAATTGCTGAGACTACAGAGATGAGCACCTTTTGCACATCCGTCTCCAACATTGCACCCTCTTGAGTGAATAAATCTCTCTCTAGCGAGTGGTATTTTATAATTAAAACTGAAAAGGAACAAATTGATTTCAGGAAGCTATTCCAGAGCGTGTAGACATTTCCTTATGCTGATCAAATCCAGCACAGCTCCTGGGTGAAAGCTCCGAGCTCTGTACATGTTTGCTTTTGAAAAGTGGCCATCCACCTTATCTTATCAGGCAGCTCACCTTATCAAAGGTAAACATATTTACCACCTCGTTAAAGGTTCTTTGCAACAGCACTCGAAAGCTGTATTTGTGGACAAAAACCTGTCAAAGTCATTGTTTAAGACGGACAGGAGGACAGTTATGGTCAACTTTGGGGGTTTCAGTCTGTCAATAGTGGAGCAGCAAAGTAATTCAATACATTCTGCATATTTGAGATGGCCTCATTGGTGTTTCCTTCTTGTGTATTGTGGTTACTGAATTTTGCTGATGTGTCTGCTGGAGCTGACAAGGTAGACCAAATGAATGGACAAATGCCAAAAAAACAATTATGTTTATTAATGTACATTGATTGCTTGTTTAGGGTATAAAACAAATTAAAAAATACATTAGTATTTAAACCTTCTTTTTATAGCTGGCCTAATGACTATATGTAATAGGGTGTCTAGTAAAGGACAAGCTGCAGTACCTATAACTCCTGGCTTTACTGTCATTTTATTTGAGTTGAGTTTAAAAGGATGGTTCTTTTATCATTTCTTTAAATGACAGTCTGTTTTGGTTTTTTTTTTAATATATAGGCCTTAAGTCAACTCGTTAAGGCCAGAATTAGCTAATCTTATTTACTTTAAACCCCATATTGACCTCAGCTGTGAGAGCATTCTGGTTTTGTGTCACCCACCCACCCTTGGCTCCTGTGGAAAGCATGGTGGGACCCCAGCAGTGCAGGGAGATAACTTCCTCCAAACCCACCACCTTCCTGCCACACCACTTTCCCCATGGAAGAACTCTACAAGGAGAGGAGACAAGCCCAAACCTTTGCCTGTATTCACTGCTTTTGTCCCCATTTCCACTGTCCCCTCAAGCGTCCAGGAGGCACAAGGTTGCCAGGAGTGTGAGCCCTTTGAAGGAGGAGAGGAACGTGCTCAGTCTTCCCCCTCTTTACCCCAGTTCCCATGAACACCCCCAAGACCCACCACACACCCACCATCAAACCGCAGCGTTTAAAAGTGGGGCTGACTGACACTCAGGAGAGGACTCTGGGTTTACAGCCCAAGAAGTTGCTAAATAATTTCACAGTATCTCTTTTAAGTTTGGGCAAGAAAGTTATAGCGCTTTAAGTTAAGGGCAACATCACTCAGTACGGCCTCAGAAGTCCTGCCAAATAGCAAAGTGAAAGCCATAAAGTAAACATGACTTAGCGACACCTGGACCTTTCAGGTTTTATAGCAATTGTTTATAATGTTGGACTGGCCTCTAAAATATGTCTGCAGAAACGGTGCCGGAGCTTTATTTTACCTAACTTGCTCACTTTTTATGTTCTACTCAGGTTCTACCCTTCATTATTTGCACTTATTTAAGGAGTGCTGCTTTCTTTCCTTGCTCTTTTACTTGCCTGTTTATTCACTGGCCAAGGCGGTGACGTAGATTTAACTGCACGGTTTCCACGTTTAATGGGTGTCTCTCAGAATTCCTCAGTATTATCAGCACATGTGGCTCAGAACACAGCTAAAATGACTCCAAAATATGTTTTTACCATTTTCTGGGTTCTCTTCTGAAAAGAAAAGCAGAGATGCTGTTGTTTCAAACAGCAGTAATTGGTTAAACTGGCTCCAAAATACACTTTTACTGTTTTCTGGGTTCCCTTCTGAAAGAAAAGCAGAGATGCCATTGTCTCAAACAGCAGCTAAGATTAAAAAAAAAAAAAAGGAACAAATTCTGAATCCACAAAAGTTCCCTTAAAATAATTTTTTTTTTTTGCTTCTCTGTTGGAAACTCTTCTCATACAAAGCCCCTATAAACCTACCTCGGTGCTACCGGGCCCTATTGGAACTAATGGGGCTTGACAGTTCTTCAGTTAAAAATTATACATGAGGGTCACTTTCCCTTAAATTATCTATTGTATGCCAGCTGTTCACAACTACAATGGTCTTACTTTCTTCCCATTGCCTAAAATGGTTAACTTCACCACAAAGCTGTCGTGACTCTCACTGCAGAGAGCTTTTAAAGGCACTACTTCAGCCTAAGCAACACCTTGATGGCACTACTAATTTCAGATAGATTTTTATCAGTTCCAGAGAATGTTGGGAGTGTTCATTTTGCTTGTTTCATGTCACAACACTTGAGTTATATCATAATTTCTCATTTGCTGTACAACTTTATTCTATTTTTATGCTTCTGAGTGATGCTGCTTTAAGTGCCCATGAGTGGTACTTCCGGACCATAAGCACTATCAGAGGCAACCTCAGACAGATAAAACTCCTTGTCTTTTTGTTGGGGAGGGGAGAAAGGGTCATCGTCAAGTGCTGGGGTTTTTTTTTTTCCCCTATTTTTTCTTTCCTTCTTGCCTATTAAAAGTGAAGCTACCGCAGCTTAGTTTCGTAAAGGAAACTACACTTGGGTCAGACTTATTTCAGAATCAAAGCCTTCATCCTCAAATGCTTCTCATTACTTGCTAAAGGCTGCAGTGGTCATTTTGGGGCTGTAATTAGAAAGCCTGACACTTTTAAAGGATGCTTGTAGAATTAAATATTCCTCGAAGTTTTTTTGGGTGGCTTTTTTGTTTTTTTGGTCCTGATTTGAAAACGAGAAGCAACCAACTTTCCTGGCCTCCTTGATGCTTGAATAAACCTGCCACCCTTATTTCCATAGATTAATGAACAGTGAAAAATAAGTGGCAAAGGTTTATTCTCATACTCCTCCCTGCCTTATCAGGGGCATTCTTTTTTAATTATAAGATAAGTGTGATTTAGTGGTTATTTTTGCAACCTGGCAGAGCTACCACATCTGTAGGGCTGTTTGATTTTTAGCATCCCATAGCTTTGACAATCCACGCTTCCCATACCTCTGGGCAACTAAGGAGCCTCCAGCAACACAACCAGTTGCGGCCGAAACCTGGCGCAGCTGCATATGGATGCTTATCATTAATTTATTTAAAAACCCGGTCACTGATCCACAGGCTGCGGCAGCTGGACAAGATCCCATATTGGTTGCAGTTACACGTTTCTCCCGCTCCATTATGTGATCTTTCAGGGGTTGGGTGCATTAATATGCAACTGTTCTGTTTTCTTTCAGCTGGCTTGTAAACTCTTTAACCAGCCGAACAGAGTTTGCAATTGTTGCGGGGCTGAGTGGGTGGATAGGAGCCGGGGCTGCAGCCTTGTCCAGTTGTAGATAGAATAAAATTGACAATGATGCAATGGAGCTGGCATCTGGACAACTCCGTGGGATGAATGGCGCTGCTCTCGCAGTCCCTCCGGTGGTTGTACGCCTTGTAATAGCTAGCGTAGGAAGGGTGGTGAAAATTGATATGCACTATTACTACGTGTATAAAACTTAACACTGGGGCCATAGCACAGGTGGGGGGTTCCTGTTTATTGATTTTTATGACTCGGTTAGAACATACGGCTAATGCTTTTATACTCCAGGAGCTCTGGGAGTACTCACCTCAGGTAATAAACCTCTCCGTACTTTGCAGTAGTTCACGATTTACATGTGAGCTTACATTCCACTGTGCAAAGCCATCCCTCTCCCTTTAGGAATACATGGCTGAAAGGGAAAAGAAAGCCACTTAAAGCGTTTTTATTTCGGATTTTGAAAACCACCCGTTCCTGCGATGGAAATGGTCCCTTATTCTAATTACTCATATTTCCAAGAAAATTAGTCACACAAACTTATGTTATGTGTTGTCTCAGAGGTTGAAAGCAAATTAGGTTTCCAATAAGACAGTACATCAAACAAAGTAGCATGTTCTTGATGCAGATGACTTTTTTTTTAGAATTATGGTTGGACACTTTTGGCAGACAGATTGTCTTTTACTCTATCAAAATGACAGTTTCTTTTGTAACTGCTACATTCATAATTAGAAGGAGAGAAGCAATCTGCCCAATTTAATATACTAAAAGAAGTTTAGTGTCTTGTGCTAGTAATTTCATTATTTTTAAATATGAATTAATTGTCTTAAAATAATATTGTTAGAAGTATAACTAGTAGGATTATGGAGCTAATTCTCTTCTTTTTTAAACAGAAAAATCAAAGCTCCTATTAATGCACTTCAGGCTAGATTAGGATTTTAGGTTTATATCAGGTGTTCTGTTTGAAGATTCAGGGGAACAGGCTGGAGGCGGGGGAAACGAATCCTTAATGTGAAATTCCTCTGTACAAAACCTGAGCTCTCCCAGGTTTACTGTAAGCTTGCGAAGCTTAACTCGGGGTAATGAATGAGGAGAGCTAGATGGTTTAGCAGCCTGGGAATAGAAGAAAAGGCCTTTCACCTCGGGTTCACGCAGTTTCCTCAGGGAGCTCGGTGCCAAATGGGCTGCCTCTTTATTTTTTGGGTTGTTGTGAGAGGAGTTTCACACAGTTCCTGAGCTTTCTTTGTTCCTGGTGTTGATATAATGGTTATTCTAGTGCCCAAAATTGCACAGGTTTGCAAACACAAGGTCTCCAGTTCCCATCGAAACTCACGGGTGCAAGACATAAGTCAGCAGAAAGGCCTCCAAAAAATCTGATATATACTTTGTTCAGAAGCAATATTAACCTTGAAAGTTAACTTTCTCCCATGAAATGCGATCATGGCACGGGTCGTGCTTCGGTATTGCATTAAAAGAGGGAATAACTCTAAATTTCAAGTCAGATCCCTTTTTGTTAAAAATTCGTGTTCTCTTTTGACCTCGAGGTAGGCACTGGCTGAAACCTGAACCCACTCAGTGGCACCCAAAGGATATTCCTATCCCAAAGCAATGAGCTGAGGGTTTTGGGCCGGTACCTGGTGCAGGAGGCAGCATCCTCGGGTTAACTGCTGTACATTCTGACACATTAATTAGAGGATGAGACCATCCTGCCAGGCCACGTAGGAGTCCCACCTTCGAGGGAACCAGGGAAAGGAGAGTTTCTTTCCTCTGGTCGCAGAGAGGTGCTGGTGTACCCAGGACACCCACGCTTTCCTGCAGGGGAGGTGGTGTCTGGGGTGCCGCTATTAATACCACTTTTAGAAAAGGGAAAATACAGAAGGTCGAAAGAAAGGGAAAATACTTGAAGACTTGAGGTCTGAAGCCTCATTCCACATCCCTTCTTTTACCTCTTAACCACAGGCAATGCCTCTGAAGTTTGCACGCTTAACACAAATAATGCACTTCTAACAGAGATATTTTTCTCTGTTGGGGTATCCCCCCTCTTGCTGCTGTTCCTTTTTGCTCAGTATCAGGCGAGTCCTTGCCCTTTGCCATCAGCTCCATAGGAAAACAGCTGCAGAAAGCCTTATCCCAACCAGAATAAAATCATTATGACACAGCAAACCCAAACATGACATGTGGTTTCAACAGCCTCTTATGCCCTGCTCCGCATTTCCTTTTGGCTGCGAGGATAAGGCTGGGGACCTGCTTAATAAGAACATTTCAGCTGACCATGAGGCACATGCAGATAGGAGAAACTTTGAGCCATTTTAAGCTCAAAGTCTGGTGGGAAGTGGGCTCTGGAGGTGGTGTTACTTCACATACACACGCTGGCAGCCAGTAGTTCCTTGTGTGCACAGCAACAAAAATCTATGCTGAAAGAGCATCAGTTTCAACACCAATTGCAGCATTTCTAGTGCTGCAAGGCATGAATTTTGCCCTTTTTTGCATTGATCAGGATATATTGAATGAGACACCTGGTAGGAGAAAATAAAAAAGGGAAATAGGCCATGGAAAATACATACTCAAAGGAGGGGTAGCCGGAGGAGCACGGCTTATTTCTTGCTTCCCTTCTCAGGTGTCTGGCAGAGCAGTAGGAAATCACAGGTGAAGAGTGCTGGGTAAAACCCCACGTGAGGGCATGGCTGGGTCTGACCACCCCTCTTCTTCTTCCTCCTCCTTCTCCTCCCCATGGCAATTCCCGTTCACTCCCAATGCGATGTGAGCGCTGGATTGGGAACCAGCTTGGCCGTGGAGGGATGGGCATGGTTATTGATTTGGTGTTCTACCACCATTCTCTTGTGGAACATGAGCAATGAAGGAATCCTGGACATTCAGGAGTTCCTGTCTCTGTAAAACCCAAGGAGAACACCATGGGCATGCAGAAGGCGTCTCTCCAGCCCCGGGACATTGTTCCCTGCCATGTTTTGAAGGCTCATGTTGAACAATAGAGGCTTTAAAGCCGGTTAGAAAGGACAATCAGATATTTTTTCCCTAACAGAAAATGCTGGTGGTTTAGATATATGGGTCACTGCTAACTCTCCCTCTAATACTTTCTGGTCGATACATACCAAAGGGGAGAGAAGTCCGAGGCATGTCTGTCCTTGGGACGAAGCCAAATGTTCATTTCAGTAATGCTGTTTACTGGGAGACATCTTGATTAACGGAGCTTAATACTATGTGAAATCATTACCAGTTAGCTAGTTCTAGCAATACCTGCGCTGTTGGCTCTTTCTTTCTGGTTTTGGGGGTTTTTTTTTTAAGTGTTTCTCCCCATGACCATCAGCTCCCACCGGGCATCCTGCCCTTCCCCAGGACTGTGTGTTCACATGTAGCGAAACCCAACGTGAGGGCGACGGACACTGACTCAGAGGGCTGTTCTTACCTGTCTTAAAGCTGATAAATTTCTGCATGTGTCTCAGGAGTTTCACATCTGCCGTTCTAACGCGGGAAGGAGCGAAGTAGCCCAGGTACTTTTTCATTTCTCACTGGCACAGAGCTGCTGGGCTGGGAATTAAGCGTCGCACTCATTTCTGTAAATTCAGAAGCCGGTGCTGGTGGTGCAGTTTTTCACACAGCTTCTTCAGTGACCCCTAACATCTGCCTAACCCTTAAGCGTACACAAACCATTTCTGACTTGGGTTAGAGGGCAGAGGGATATTTTTGCCGTGCTCTTTTGCAAAGCATGTTTGTTGTAGCTCTAGGCCAATGATTTTTTTTTTCCTGAGCGTTTTTACCTAGCGGATTTATGTACTGTGAGCATCTCTCTGGTCATCTTTTTCCGGCGAACAATGCCGGATTTCCCCTCAATATTGAATGTATCCGAGTTTGGCTCTTTTATCACTCTTTTTCTTCTCAGTGTCTCGGAGTTTCGGGGTCTTCCTCCTTTGTCTCAGAAAGGAGCAGCACTGAAAGCATTTCCACCTGGATGTTTAAATTATTTAAGTTGCAGGAACCAGACCTTTTCCCTCCTGAGTAGTTGTGGGTTTTAAAGGCTAAAATTGCTTCATCATGCCAAAGTGAAAGTATGCATAAATTATTTAGTTAAACCTGAGAAAATACAGACTTTTCTCAGTGATCTTTCAAGGGCTGCCTACTTAAATTTCAGAAGAATGGGCAGGGGTTTCTCTTTCTCTCGCCTCTTTCTTTCTCTTGAAAAATATTTTAAGTACCTATTCAGTCTTTTCTGAGATAAAGCTGTGACCAAAAATTGGAGGGCTGGGTTTTGAGCAAGTTTCAGAATAGAAAGGAAAATGCTGTACAAATCCTGAGTGCCCCTACTTCATCACGGACCCATGAATACTCTCACCAGAGCAGGTAACAGGCGGTCGAGCCTGCTCCCAGTGCCAAGCAGAGGTTTGTGTCAACATTTCCACTGTGGCCTCTGTTTATCAGGAGTTTATAGCTCGACTGTAAAAATACAGAGGAGAAATTTTGGTTTTTTTTTTTTAGCTAACTTCCAAGGGGTTTTTAATTAATCTTGGGCCAGATTGTAGTATTCTTTGCACTCTGCAATGCAGAAACAACTTCTTGTGGGCACTAAGAGTCAGCTCATGTTCTTCCTGTAGAAGGATCCATCCCTATTTATTTTTAAGGTGTAATGATGCTGGTACTAAAGTTAATGAGAAAGCTCCCTTGGCTGCAGGGGAGCAGGAATGGTGTTTAAACCTTCTCCAGGCCAGCAGAAGGACCCACCAGCACGGGACCTGGTTCTGTCAACACAGCAGAGTTTACAGGACTCGTCCCCTGTGTAAAGAAACCTGATCTTTCCCTGGCTGATGTCAATATTTCTGTCACAGGCTGTGGGATCTAGATTAGGGTCAGATATAAGGATGTAAAAGAGAGGGGGAAAAACCCAACACATTTCCCTGTGAAGGAAGTTATTTATTTTACAGTGGGTTTTTTCATATAGTCTGCCTCTCTTGTGTGTGGCAGTGGGAAAGGAAGGAGTAAAAAATACTCTTAGAAGAAGAAATACAGCCCCTGCTCCGTGGCTGAGGCTAGAGGGAACTCTGTTGCAAATTGTGAGGCGTTATCAGAGGGATAAGATTGCTGCAGGACCCTTTTCTCCATTTCGCAAACAATTAATTTGGCCTCGTTGAAACTGAAATTAAAAAATAACGAATAGAAGTCATCTGGACGAAAGGCTGTGGTTTGGAGGAGGTGGCCGGTGGGGAGGGCAGCCAGGCCCTTGCCCTTTTGCTGGAGTCAGGGCCGCGGCTGGGAGCTGGAGGGTGGCAGCAGCCAGGGCGGGAGGGAGAAGCGTCAGGGCTCCGGGGGGGTCCATCCGCCGGTGATTCATTACGGGAGCGACGCCGGCACCGGGCAGGGCAGAGACTTCACGCTTAGGGGATTGTGGCATGCCCTGCCATGAATGTGTATTTTCAGAATGAGTGTGTACACCAAAATCCCTTCAGTTTTTAGTCAATGGAGCCCTTACAATCAATCAGGTAGATGATACCTTATGTGCAAAACCAATAGAGGTCACAAAAATACATATTTATCCAAGCTGGTCCTTCAAGGCGTTGTGGGAAGTCAGATAAATTTTGCATGTTTTCAAAACTGGAGCAGCGGCGAGCAGAAAGCTGGAAAGGATGTTAGGAGCTGGTTCCTAATATAAATTCTGCTTAGCTGCTAGAAACTCTTCCTAGTTCCTCCTACCAGCTCCCACCTACTTCAGTCAACAGTTTGGGGGGTTTGTCCTTTTTGCACTTTGAGGGGAAAAGGAATGCAGCAGAAATAAGAGGAGAAATAACTTTTGTAGCTGTGGTTCAGTGAGACAGTGGAGACAGGAGTGGTGGAAACAAATTGTTAAAAATCACAGTGTGAGATGGGGAATCAGCTGTAGCTGCAAATCTCATTGCTTTGGTTTAGTTTCTGCCACAACCTGCACATTAGCATTTTCTCTCTCTGAATTATTGTGAAGATTTGTATTATATGTAATTACAATACAAAGAGGCTCTGCCAGATAAAGCTATTTGCTGAAGTACTGTTTTCAAAAAACACAGAGTCCTTTCACACTTTAACTTACACCTTTTCATTACCT
>VZRQ01001131.1:1027850-1032850 GCA_013397975.1 Machaerirhynchus nigripectus
CCACCCCACGTGGAGGACTGGTGGTCACACTGTGTCCTCATAAAGGGATGGGGAAGTGGCTCAGAGGCAGTTTGGCTGAGCACAGCAAAGAGTGAATCTTGGGTTTCGGGGCCCTGAGGGTGCGGGGATTCAGCAGAGGGAAGCTAAATCCCATAAGCAGCCCAAGTGGGCTGATGGGCAGTTTGAACAGACAGTGAAGGTGAGGGGAGGGACACAGGAACCACCAGCTCAGCCTTCATGGGCAACAAGGGGACAGCCCCTCTCAAGTGACCTGGGTGAGGTGCATGGTGCACCAGGATGCTGGGCAGTGAGATGTGGTGCTTTCTCCCTTTACCTTGAAGCCTTTTTGTGGTGGTCCTTGGTGTCCTTGACCATCCTGTGACAGTAAACCCGTGCCATGGTCTTACCCTAAAGCCATTTCAAGGAACCCATAGATGGAGATCTCAGAGCAGGCCTGTGGTGCCATGTGGGGACTTTGCAGCTTCCCTGAGTGTGTCAATGTCTGTGCAGGGCACAAGTTCTGGAAAAGAGCACATTATCCCTCTTTTTCTCATTGGCTATGCATGCCTTGTATGGCTTTTCTGAAGGGCTTCCACCTGTGTGCGTGGGCAGGCCCCTGGCCCATGGCATCCAGGAGGGGACAAGCTGTCTGTCACACCTTCAGCCTCATCACTGCTTAAATTTGGGGTACCCATTTATTTTAAGCTCTTTTTTCTGCCCTTGTGCCAGCATGCACATGATAAAATGAACTTCTCCAAAGAGAAACAGCAAATTCCAGCCAGGATACCATGAGCTTATAGAGAGTCCTCTGAAAATCAGGTATCCCTTTTCCCCATGTTTTAAAAGTATTTTAAGTTTTGACACATGCTGGCCCAAAATAATTATTTACTCTGTACAACCAGTAGTAAAAAGAACCCAGAGGGAAATTCTGGCAAAGTTATTTCTACACAGCTTCAACTGAGCCTGATTCTAGTCAAAGTTATATTGATGTAAATCATGGGCTAAGAAGGTTGATTTAAGTCAATAGTTACCCTGGCATAAAATCTGCGTGAATATAATTAAAATCAGGCCTCCTTGGAGCTGTGCATGTGTGGCAAAATTCGGACCTAAATGTTGCAGAAATGAATTAATAAATGCAAAGAAGGTTCAAAAGTTGTAAAATTAAATATACATCTGTGAAAACATCCATCCAATTACGTAGCTGCACATTTGTGGGATGCATTTTACACTTCATGTGGAATTAAACGATTAGTAAAAATCTGTCTGCGAATAGTGACACTTACTTTAAAGGATCACATGGACTTATATTGTTTCATAATGCATCTAAAATAGCAGTTCCTGAAACATCACTTCCACTTTAACAAAACGTGTTACTCTCACACTGGCTAAAACTCTATTTTCCTGAGGAAGGACTATTGAAGTATTTAGCTGGGAAGGGTTGGGTTAATACATGCAATTTCTTTTCTTTCATTGGACTTCCTTTTGCCAACTTTACCTTGTATAAATAATTTTGCCTGTGAGAGTCTTTACATGGAATGCAGATTGACTATTACTTCCTGAATAGATTTAAATTTAACACCAATTTAGTCACTGTAGTATTCCTATATTGGAAATAACAGCTTCCATAGGACTTCTACAAAGTGCCAGAAATATGATCTCATACGTGGAAACAAATTTAAATGTGTTTTCTTTTACATGTTTTCTTTTCGTATATTTTTCCCACCTATGTTTCCCTTGTTTCCCAAATTCTCTCCTGCGTTCCAGGGCTGTGAGAAATCTGGAAAATTACCCAGTGAAAAAAGCCCCAGCTTTTAATAAGAATTGCCAGTCTCACAAGCATTTTTATGTTAAAACTTTTTTTTCTTTTTTTTTCAAAGCAGGGTATTTCTGCTTCCCAAAAACCAGATGCTTTTAAGATAAAACTGGGCTGTCGTGTTCACAATTTCTGAACTGAAACATGAATGAGAGGTTTGATCAGGAGTCTGGAAACCATTTATTTAGCTTGGATGTTGCAAAAGTGATTGGCTCCTGCTTTGGGAAGTGGCATTTCCCATGAGCTGCTGGGATAGCCCCGACAGCTGGGCAGGGATCACCACCAGAGGAGGGGGTTGGAGAGGACCACGGCTCCTGACTTCGTCCTCTCCTTTCCATGGGGACAGGGAGGGGCCAGTTTTTGGCTCACAGATGTCAGCTCACATGGGAGGGCAGTGGGAAGTTGTCACCTCACCACCCCTGTGGTGGAGCTGGAGAAAACCATTCCTCCCACACAGCACAATCTCTGTGGAGAGGGGACTGAGAGTGACTGTCCCTGTTCTAGCCCCCTCCCCAAATGTAAGGTTTAATATTTGTTCCCTCCGTTGTTTTTTTTTTTTTTTACTCAAAGAGTCAAAACCAAATAAAACAAAATTAAAAAAAAAAAGAAAGAGCTCACCTCGGGATGAGATCATAGCTCAGTGCATTATGGCTTGGATGCAAATGTACATTTTCAGTGGTTCCTTGGCTCGTATGTCAGGAGCTATTGGAATTTTTCGAGTTATTTGGCAGTTGAATAGTACGGTATCCAACTTCTTCTTCATCAGCTTTTGAGGCAAAGAGAAAAGAGCTAATAATACACTTCAGTTTGCTCTCCAGGCTTGGAAAGCTAGCAAGCAACTTGCTGGAACTCTGATACTCCTCCCCTAGCCTGCCTCCCGCTTTCTGCGGTCAGAAACCTCTGTAGGTGCAGATGAAGACCACCCTCCATTGGTGGCAGGGCCTTGCCTCCTCCCTGACAGAAAGAAAAATTGCTGCAAGTCAACATGGTGACCCACCTTGTCATGATACTGCCTTTATTCAGCTTTCTGCAGGGCTTTGCTTGATGCAGGGCTGGACATGAAACTCTCTGGCTGAAAAGGGTTTTATCCATGTTCCTACATGATTCTTTTCCTGGGAGTTTATCAGCAGAGTTTTTCTTTGTTGACAATGCTAAAGCCTTACGCAGGTCCTAAAATTCATGGCAAAAGAGGGGTAAACTAAGAGACAAGGAAGCATGTCCCATGTGGGACAAGCCCCCTTGGGAGTGGGAGGGGGCCTCCTCAAATACCCCGTGTATTCCTGATGGCTCTGGTGCTCTAACGAACACGAAACTCCCACTGCCTTTCAAACTCACCTACCAAGGGCTGTGCAGGGGAAAAAAGAGGGATACTGATTAGCGGATTTTCTGTCTGATAGTTTGCCTTGCTGCCTTTTCCCTTCTACAGCCCCCCACCAAATTGTCTTGAGTTACCCAGAAATGCTTCTTCCCTGGGTTTCATTATCCACACGACCAACAGGAGATCATAGAATCACAGAATGGTTTTGGTTGGAAGGGACCT
Source organism: Machaerirhynchus nigripectus (assembly GCA_013397975.1). Lineage (NCBI taxonomy): Eukaryota > Metazoa > Chordata > Aves > Passeriformes > Dicruridae > Machaerirhynchus > Machaerirhynchus nigripectus. The sequence goes on from VZRQ01001131.1 coordinate 1,031,204, forward strand.
TAAACACCATCTCATTCCAACCCTCCTGCCCCGGGCAGGGACACCTTCCGCTATCCCAGATTGCTCCAAGCCCCATCCAGCCTGGCCTTGGACACTTCCAGGAATGAGGCAGCCACAGCTTCTCTGGGAAACGCTCTGAGATGCTCCGGAGTTGCAATCAGCCTGTTGTGTTAGCGGGCAGGCTCGTGGAGTAGCTAAACAGGATTATCTCCAATGGAGCAAGGACCCAACTGGCAGCAGGAGAAGCCACAGCAAGACACTGGGATCAGCCATCTTCATGTGTGTTTAGCCTGCAAAAGTAAAGCTAATTGCTCCTGCGTTAGGAGCAACGAAGCGATTTGCACACTTTCTGCAGGTAGCACAGCTAAGGAGCTCCAAAAAGCTGGTTTGGCAATTAGCTAAGCAGATGCAGAACTGCCATAAAACTTCTAAGCATGTCCAAGGGCAACAGTTACTGCGAAAAAGTATAATTTTATCATTAGGTCTAAATCTGTCCCCAGAACAAGCAGCGGTTTGTAACTTGAGTCGATAGCTGGCAAAATGTAAATTACCAATATCAGCTCCTGTAGCTAATGGCAGTTTTACCGGAGGGAGCATTGCAGGATTGGGCTCGGAGCAGATTTTACAGGCGAGGGATCCTGGTTCAGCACCGAGCCCCGCGCGGGCGCAGGGATCCCTGCCATGTGGAGCTCATCTCTGATTCAGGGTGACATGTGTCCACTCCGAGGACGTAATGGCTAATACGCTGCGCATTAAGTTAAAAATATAACAGCGAGCCTGCATAGTCTGCGTGCCATTCGGGGAGCAAAACACTCACCCGTGCATATTAAACTGAATTCCTAGGCTCATTTTTACATCTCTTTTCTCCACGCACCCCAAAGGATCGTTAGGGACGAATGGTCTGTACATCATCATTTTGCGAAACAAAGATGTGTTTGTTTTACATGAGGGCAACAACAAAATCCTCGCTGACTTTCTATTATTTTTCCCTGTGTCAAAATTAAACAGAAGTAACCGAGTGTTACACCCTTTTGTCTGCCCACCACCACAAAATACCTGCTACAGATGCACGCCAAGGCCTTGCAGTGGCTTTGCCAAGTGCCAAATAGCAAAAGACCTTGGTTCTTCGAATCTTTGCACATGGGCATAACTTCCTATACACAGGCAATTCCACGTCCTTTACGGGACATAATTCTTCATAATTCTATGGCTGCCTGAAAAACCTGGGTTCGCTCCAATTTTTTTTCCCCCAACTGCTTCTTAGATAACAACAGTGAAAGTATGGCTGATGCCCATAGCTTAGTGCTTCAGAAAATGCAGATAATTAAATCTTACTGTCCTCTAATTCCACCTTTAGAGCGTTCTTCCTTGCCTTCCTCAAAGTTTTTATTGCGAGGCAGAGCAAAAGAGAAAGTGTAAGGAAAAGTCCTTCCCTGATTTCATACAATGGAGGAGATAAACCCCTCTATTTAAATGGATATATATCTCTTATCAACTTAACTAAGCGAAGGAAGGTGTTCATTAGCTAGGCTGGATTAAAAAATAAATAAATAAATGAGAGAGAAGAGATTGAATGTGGAAGAGTGAGAAGAACAAACAAGTCAAAGCATTTGTTCATGCTGCAATCTACACATCAATTATCCTGCT
>VZRQ01001131.1:1035350-1047850 GCA_013397975.1 Machaerirhynchus nigripectus
GCAGTGGGAGGGCTGGGGGAGAACACAAGCAGTCATAAAATTGCTATGGCTGGGCCCAACCCTGCAAAGAGTTATTCACTGAGCAACTGTGCAGCACTTGTGAGCTCTGATTTACATGACAGGGCTGCCATCCTGTTTGCTTGGCCCAACCAGAAGGGAACCAGAGCCAGGAAATCAATACAGCTCTTTTTGTTGCTCCTTCCCCACCTAGATTTCCCAGCTCATCAAACCCATGGTCAATTATGAGCAGATAAAAGGCCTTTGCAATTCGAGGAAAAAAACCAAAATTGTGTTTTAAGGGGAAAAAAGTGTATTTTAATGCTGATCTGCTGATCCAAGAGCAGGGCTACAAAAGGAAGAGAGCTAAAAATCCCTGGAACTTCTCTCCCTGCTTCAAAGCAAGGGGTGGCTGGAGAAGCTTGGTGGAGACTTTCTGCCTGGAGTTGAACCTCTGCAGGAGCTCAGTAGCCCAGTGAGGAGCAGATTTGCTCTAGCCATAGGCACACAGAAGGGTTTTCCAGGATTCCAAAGAAACCGAGGTGATTTATCTCCTCAAGTTTTAGTTTTACCTTTAACTCTCTGCAGGGAAAACTGTCCCTTAGAATCAGCTGCTCAGATGCGAAATTGCTGCTGACTTGATACTGGGCTAAAGCAGAAGTGGTATTGTCTCAACCAAAAAATGGGGAGAAAGGTTGTGCTGTCTGGGAACAGAGCAAATCCCCAGTGGATTAGGTCAGGACAGGAGGTGTTACAGCAAAATAACATAAATAATGCATCGGCCATTTGTTGCACGGTCTCTGCCTGAAGCTTTCCCACCTCCACCCAAAGAGCCTGCAGGTTTGGAGACACCCATGTCCTACCTTGGCCCTAAATTCTGGATGGTTTTGAGGAATTAGTTTAAAATGAACAGCGAAATACTTTTGGCAAGCCTGGCCCTGACAAAGCTGCCTTGCCAGGTAGGGAGCATTCGGATTTATACTGAAAACGCAGCTCGTGAGGTCAAACTATCATCAAGGATGAATTTGAATATCTTCCTTTTTTCCAAGAGTGGCCTTATCTCCTCTGAACCTTTGGCATTCCACTGTATCTTAATTGAAACGTAGGGTCTGTACTTTCTGCTCAGGGATTTTGATAAGTGTTTGCAGACTATGTAAACTTCTGAATAATAACTTTTAGTGAGCCAGAAGGTCCCTTAAACATCTTCAGTATCACTTTGTGCAGTAATATTCTGCTCCCTAAGATAATGTGTTATCAATACTTCATAAGATAGCTTCAACTCAGGGAGGGGTAGAATTCATAGCTGTATTTTCAAACTGTATTTTTGGGTTGTTTTTTTTTTTAAGGGGGTAGGCCATAGATCATGCAGCTGTCAGCAAGCAGATAATGTTGATTACTAAAATGAAATCAGTGCAAGAAAAAAATATGCCCAAATTCTGTCTGAGGGAAGGAGGACTTGGTTAGTGAGAGCTGACAGGAGCAGGGAGAAAAAGTTTCTTTCTTCATTAAAAAAAAAACAAAAAACAAGCAACGGTTCATTTTGGGTGGTAGCTTGAGAAAAAAGCAACGTTAAAAACCTGACAGTCTAGGCTGAACAAAATCTTCCTTTTCCCTGTTTATTTTCCACCTCTTGGCAAGTTGTGATGGGCTGGGGTGTTATTGCCATAGTGGTGGGGTGGCAAAAAGGGAAAGTTTGTGAGAGGGCTCTTGGAAGGGGTGGAGGCCTTTTGTTTCCTGATTTATAGAAAAAAAATGATCATTTTTCAGCTATCTCCCAAGGCAGAAGTTATTTAAAGCATTCTTAGAAAACAGATGACCCTCCCCCCTGACAATTAAAAAGAGAGAAAAAAAAGGGAGCAGGAAGTTTGCTTACATTTCTGAGGTGTCTTTCCAATCGTGAGAATCACAAGGAAATTTATAGATTGAATTGGAAAAATCAGGACCAAAAATGAGAAACCTAAAATACTTAAAAAAAAAAAAAATCAGTGTTATAAAAAAATAAAACAAATTAAAATAAAATTGGGGTTTCAAGGCAAATTGCATTCTGTGATGGAAAGCAGCACCAGAAGTAAAGCTCAGGAGTCAAAGTTTTGGCTGTTTTCAGTCACCAGAGCTCAGGTCTGGTGTGAAAGCTTTACTCAGGTGAGCAAACCTGAGTTATCTGGGTCCCACTGGAGCCAGAGTGCTCCAAACCATCTCATCTTCCACCCTCCTGCTCCTCATACGGAGCAACAGCTGTGGCCTACCTGGTGACGTGGGGAAGCATACTTTGGTACATGGGAAATGTTGTATCTCATCAGGAGAGGGCAGAGGATGGATGGGATGCGTGGATGTGCTTTGCAGACCTGGGGACTGCACGGCAAAACCTTCCTGGTGTTTGCCCAAAGTTGCAAAACTCCTCACTGCAATTATTTTGCTCTCCCCCTTCCCTACAAAAAAAAAAGGTCAAGCACAGCACTGGTCATCATTTCAAAGGATGGTTTGTTTTATCGGTCCTCAGCGCTCCACTGCCTTTGGAGAAAATGTTGCTGTTGCGCTTTTAAAAAATAATAAAAGTTACGGGATCCCTTTGAATTGGGCAAATGTTGGCAGTGTTGGCAGGAGAGCCACGGAGCGTTTCAAAGTTCTGGTATGAAGGAAAAGATTCTGAATAAAACAATTTTATGTGATTTTGCAGGTGGTTTGAGCTATCATTTTATATGTACGTTTGTACCACTGCTCATTGGAATGTTCATATAATACTGACCTAATTATGCATAGAAAAAAGATAAGCCATTTACTTGATTCATTTCTTCTTTTTAAATCAAGAAAGGAACAAAAAGGCTCCTATTTTCTGAAAGAAATTGTTCGCTTTTATTGCAGAAAAGTAGCAGCTTGTGCAGAACTAGAACTGTAACAATTTTATATTCCAAAGGTTTTGTGTGTATTCGGTTAGTTACAGTAATTATACCCAATAACTGACAGCCAAAATCACGTAGGAGAAAGCAAAGGCTGTTTTCTCACACAGGCCCTGCTGCAGAACATCTGCTGAGAGATTTGCATATTAATTAACCCATATTAACTCTAATTATTCTGGGAAATTATCAAATAAATTGAATTTTCTAATTTTAACCTTTCTTTTACTTGACGCGTGTCGAGGCTGAGAGGACGCACCAGGCTATCTCACCTGGGCAATGAGCAAAGGATCTTTTCTTCCCCTTTTTTTTGCCTCGCTCCCGCAGACCTGGGGCAGCCTGGGGAGCTTTTGTGTGCCTGGTGCTTTTTTGGCTCCCGCGCTCGCTCGGGTCTCGGCGCATTTGCTGCGCGACGGCACATGTGTGCGTGTGAGCACAGATGGTGGATTTATACAGGGGTGAGGAAAGGTGGTACCTCCGAACAGTTGAGCAAACCTTAAGTTTTTTTTTTTTCCCCCCTCCCCTCCTTTTTTTTTTTTTTCCCCTTTCCCCCCCCTCCTCCCCAGCCTGTTGTTTAGGCCTGAGCAAATAAATGGGAGTTTAATTCAATTAGAGCCTGGCTTTAGTCAGTTGCCTCATGACAGAAATTATTCAATATTTTTTCCCCTCACATTGTTTGGTTTACACATCGCTGACTCCCTTGCTTTTGTGCTGTGTTTAGAGTGGCCGTAATGCGGTGAGCTTTTGTGTCTGCCATGTCGCCGTCCCTTTCACCGCTGTCTGGTTTTGTCAGTCCTGAGGTGCAACGATGCTATTTTGAAAACAGAAAGGTTTTAATGTATTAGGAACGGGGCCCGCGCTTGCACAGCAGCAAAACGTTGGAAACAAAGCTGGCGAGGCAGGACCGAGTGGCAGCCGCGGGGAGGATGCTCCGGGCTTGGGGGGAGGATGGAGCCCCGGGTCCCGGCCCCCGCGGGTCCCGTGCGCCTCGCCCGGCTCCGGCACAGTTGGCGAGGTCAGCGTCCCAGACGTACCCAAAAGCACCCCGCTCCCCAAACACCCCCAGGAACCCCATTCCCCTGGGAGGTTTAGCGTGAGCAACACCTCTGGAGGAAGGCTGGCAAGCCCTCATTTCCACCTTAATGGCCGTGATCTCCTCCCCCTCTCCTTGGAGCCGGGCAGGTGATGCTCGGTGGCGTTGTCCCCGAGCAGGGCTGATCTCTCCCATTATTCCTGCTGATGGGCTCTCAAGTGGCGCGTTACCTGTTAGACGCAGGATTTCCTGTTAACACCAGGAAACAGGAAAAAATCCCAAACCCAATTCCAACCAACCCAGCTAGGGCTGCCAAACAAATAGCAGAGATTTTCGAGGCAATTGTGGGTCTTTTTTTTTTTTTTTTTTTTTAAGTTTGTTAGAATTTTTTTTTTTCTTAATGGAGAGGCTAGAGGTGCACAGTGCTTTTGTGTGGAAGTTTGGAGGATTCTTTCCAGGGAAGTGTGCCTTTGGGAGGCGAGATGTGGCTACATCAGAAGAAGGTAGGGTTAACAACATCAAACTGTTTTCTCCCTGAACTTTAAAGGAGGAAAGGATTGCCCCTCCTGAGCTGAAATGCTGGGTTGTTTAGGCTTTAAATTGTGGGTTAAATGCAATATGAAAAATGAGTCAGATGTGTAGCTATTAATCTTTGGGGCGGAGGAGGATAAAATGCCAGCAGATACAGAGCTTCTTAATAGAAACAGAGCGTCGTTATAAGGTTGCCTTTTTTTTTTTTTTTAACATGGTGGCATTACTCATTTTAAGTTGCAAAATGACCAGGCTGTGATTTCTGAACCTTTGAATGCAGTCCAGCTTTTATGACTTTCTACCTACTCCATGGTTTATAAAGTTGAGCAACCTTTAGGGAAGAAGGTGATAGACACAATATCTATTTATGCAAGGACACATTTCCCCTTTCTTTATGTTCTGTTTATTCAAGGTTTTGTTTCCAAGGTCTTATTACTATAAAACTTAAAGCGAGACAAGGTCTGCCCTCATGTCAGATAACAACACCAAAACAATTCTGATGGCTCAGTAGCTTATTATTTCATACTTCCAGGTCTTAAATAAATTACAGTTATTTTCACATTCCTCCTGAATATCCTTCAGGCATGATAATAAGTGCATTTTTCTGAAAAGACTGTTAATATTTCTTTTCTTCTCACTGATTTAAAATATTTTGTTGAATTGTCATGTACAATAATAATTAGAGGGGGTCTGGCTAAATTTCTTTCAGTGTGATGCTTATATTGTTTAGCTTCTTGACATATTTTACTAATCATTGCAGAACTGTTGGCAAATAGATTATAAATTACAGTGAAACACAGAGGTGCACCAGTAGTTTAAGCATCTTTTTTCCAGCATTCCTTTGCTGCAGCCTTGCAGATTCCTCTTTTTCTGCCTTGGGTCTGGTCTTTCTTCCTTTCTTTTTTTTTTTTTTTTTTTTTTTTTTTTTTTTTTTTTTTGTTTTTTTTTTTTTTTTTTGTTCAATCATCAAAGGCAATTATTGGCTTGGGTTTTGAAGTGCAGATTATCGAGGTATTATTTCCTTAGAAGTGCAATACTGTAGATTGTGGAAAGCAAGAGGACCTGAGTAATTTTCTATAGAGGGGAAGGCAATAGTCTGAGTGATTCAATGAATGACACACGTTTAGGTCTGGGTTTTCACTTCCTGAAGCATCAGTATAATGTTTCTCTCCTCTTTAATTTTTTTTCTCCATGGGTTAAATAAGGTAGTCAACACTGTTGGAATTTTACTAGAGGGGAAGAAAACCATGTTTTTCTGTTTTGTTTTTTTTTTTAATATGTAGTTGCAGGGTAGGTCTAAAGTTACAGTCTGGGAATAAACAAATCTGGGTGATTTAAGGTCTGGCTGAGTGATGTGCAGGACCAGATCCTGGTTCCACTGAAATGAAGGAGGTTGTTTCAAAGTGACAGAGAAGAAACAATTTATATTGAAAACAAGAACGTGTCCCAGAATGATTTCAGTCTTTTCAGTGCTTCCAGTAAAATACAGAACTCATTAAAACGAACTTTTCTCGTATTTATTCCACCTGAACTTACACATTAGGGCCCACAAGCCAGGCTGCTCAGGAGCATGCCACAGGTATGAAGTCTCCAGGCCCTCCTTGCTGGTGCAGAACCCCGGGTTCCTAGGTTTGGGTCTGAGTCCTGAGGACTTTCCTCTGAACCCTGAGGTGAAAGGATCTAGGAGCATGACAGCAACTTGTTTTGTTGGGAATATATCAGGTACTGGTTTCTAGTCAGTGCTTCCCACTTGCAGGAATTGCTGCTGCAGCTGAAGTTCTGCAGTGATTGGGATTTATCCTGTGCATTGAATGATCTGGTCTCTGGTGTGTTCATTCACGAAGGATCTTCCCATTCCCTTTAGGTAACCCAGGTGGTGCTTTTGTATTAAAAAGCAGGTTATGTGATAGTTTATAATTCCTGCTCAATGGTCCACCATTAAAAAGGATGACTCTAAATCCAGGCTTACATAGCCCATGATGACAACTTTGAACAGTAAGTCTCATTTGAAATTCTTAGGGGATTTCAGAAAAGTTTTATTCGAATTTTTTTTTTTAAATACTAAAATCTTCTGCCTACAATATTTGGGTAATTCTACCTCTCTCCCACCTGTCTATTTAATAGGAATGAGATATGCAGCAACTCTCTCTGCCACTGTGTTAACAGTGGATTTGACTTCCTCTAGCATGAGGCTGAGGGACAAGTTGACTCATTTGACGAGAACATACAAACCACTCAGCCACAACCACTCAGCCACCATCCCAGTCTTTCTTGACCAGAACAACAACAACAAAAAATTGCTTTCTTGATCCAGATTTATTTAATAGGAGTAAGAGTTGATTTAAAAATTTATTTCTATTTTTTATACAAAATTCATCCCAGGTGAACAACCTTAGGACAATCTCATTTTTACCTATGAAGTCAAGTAGCTGGGGGCTCTCTTCCTGGGTATCTCCTTCATAGTGGGGAAAACCTGTCAGATTCTTCAACCCAGCATGGCTGGAGGAAAATTATTCTGTTAGCAGTCATTGAAGTTAGCGTTATAAACTTAAACTCTTCCAAAGAGACGGTGGGAGAGCTGGGTCCCATGATCAGCCGTTGTAGTCCTACCTGGGTGTGACAGCGTTGTACAAACTGTGTTCCAGGGCCTTCACAGCAAAAGGAAAAGTTCTCAGCAGGCTGACAGACATTACGGTGCATAAATCACAATTTACTGTCTTCCAGAAACTGCCAAGCCTGTATTTCAACAGAAATTATTCTTTGCTGGGAAAGCTGTACTATGGTAAAACTAGAAAGAGGCACCAACATTTTTCTAAGGACTCTTCAAGAGTGTAAGATTCTATTCCCTATAAAGTCACACACAAAAAATGCATAGGCCTCAGAAAAAACCCATATTTTTCCTTTAGTTAAGAATCTTTTCATTCTACATAAAAGCTAAAAACAATAATGAAAATAATACAAGTATCTTTTGGACAAAAGATAATAGACAGCAATACACAGTTCCAGCACCTCTTTTATCTCCTCTGTCCCTCATCATCAGTCACCACAGCGAGGAAAGAGAACTATCAGACTTGGAACTGTTCTAGTCCAGCAAAAGCTTTGATTTTCTCTCCTCTGCCACAATTCTTAGGCGTGCTGCATAGGAGTTATCACTGCTGTTTGCAAACAGCCAGGAAAAGGAAAGGGGATAAAATATTCACCTCCAAAGTCAACACGAAATGAAGCTATGCATCTATATTTCTCTTTCAAGGACATCATCAAAACTCATGGAGGCAAAGCCATCCACAGCAAACCATGAGGCTATATAGATTTTAAGGTAATAAAGCTACCACTAACTGTCAGTCTCCAAAATGAAACGGTGGTAGCCCTTTTAACTAAAAAGAGAAAGTTATTTTTTCTTCTCTGAAGAGGCTTCTTCTTCAAAGACCCTATTGATGGGAAGGTAGAAGGAAACCTGACATCATGTTGGATTCTTCCCAGCCTACCTTCAGGCGCCTCTTTCTACTGCTTCTTTCATGGAGGCACTCAAGTCTTAGTGTGACAATTTTAAAAATATGAAGCCTCTGGGCTATTATGAATTTCTGTCCCCAGAGTGAGACACAGCACAAATCCTCCAAGTGAGAAGACTCAGAGGAACTGTCTATTTTCTGTCGTTTTGAGATGGTCAGCTTGAGACTGAAGGTGATGTGGGGGGTGAGTTTTTACGAGGGGTAGCTCCTAACTGCACTGGAACACTTCACGCAGGGAAATGAGGAAAGAGGTGTAAGGAAGAGAAAGTGAGAAAAAAGAAAGAGCGAGGTGATGGAGGATATGCTGGCAGATGTCAATGGACAGCTTGGGTGATTCTGAGGATGACATGTGTTTTCCAGACAGAACAATGGCATCCAAACTGCTAATCAGAACACAGGGTTGGCTCCGTCTCTCCGCTGTAAATCTTGCATTCTTCTGTCTTTGCTGTAGCCAGATTTTTCAGTTGGTCAGTGGAAAAAGTGGACTAAATTCTGCAGTTATCTGGAGGCTTTGTGTTCACGTCAGTGAAGTGGTTTAAAATTACTGTGAAAGTAAAAGGCAGGTAATTTAGTCAAAATGCAGGTATGAAAACACCAGTGATTTCTCCTGAACAAAACACAAATAAATGTAGTGAGCTAGGGGCTCTGCAGCCAGATGCATTCTGTTTTCTAGTTCCCCAACACTGAGAGCACAGGAACAAACACAGATTCTGCAAAATGAAAATTATTTTTTTGTACCTATTCATCATAGGCACTTTGAAATTGAAATAAATGGCATTAAGCTTAAGGGAGTCTCTCAGTAGATCTCACAACTGTTCTTCTTCCATCTTTTGTTCTTCATTTGTCTGTCCAGTCCTGAAAAAGATCAGACTATTCTTATATTTTTTAACTACTCAGTAGGATAACTCTGAGAATAGTTCAGTTCTCTATGTTAAAGAAAGAGAAAAACAGAGTTTGGACAGAGAAAATGAAGTTGCACTGTTATGGAGAGAATTTTCTTCTGCAGTTTGATTCCTCATAAGATAATGTGCTTGTAATTTCTTGAGACTTAGAAGGTATGTCCCTAAATACTTAAAAATCATTGAAATCAGATCAGGGATACGGTTAAGCAGCAACAACATCTTGAACATCCTGAGCAGAAGACTCATGCCAATTCCATACTGATTTCAAGCAAAAGCTGAAGGTATATTGTCTTCCTCCAGGCTATGCTTTTGCTTCTCCTGTGAACAAGCTCTGTAATCTACCAGGAGAGAAGGCTATCTTGGAGGATAAATAAATAATCAATTATTTATATTTCTAAAAGCATTCAGCTGTGCTCTTACTGCTGTGTAACCATTCAAAAGTATGTATTCAGCAGAGAAATTCCAGTCTGGGAATCTAGTGAATGTGATGTAACCAGCACCCTCACGATTCACAGGAAGATGAGTCTCCTCCTGGTTGTCAGCATCCAACACCCAGCCTCTCCCTGCAGAGCAGAGGCAGCTATAAGGGTAGCAGGGGCTGGCTGACCACACAACTGCCAAAATTAATGTCTCTGAGTCAAGATATATAAACTTTGATGAATCCCATTGTCGTTAGCAGGAACAAAGCAACAAACACTTCCTGAGAAGAGAAGCCAAGAGGGAGCCAAGAGCCTCACCAATGTGTAGTATATCTCATCTGACAGTGCAACTTTGGTAGCAGCCTCAGGACTCTGGCTAAAAATATAAATAGAAAAAAACATGAAGTCATTTGCCTACACGATATAGGAGTGTTCCTTGTTACTGGAGTTTGAAATAGTATCACGGGCTCTTCCTGGAGCCTGCAGTGGGCTGGTTATCAGGGTTCAAAATGGTATCACAGTTTCCTGCTGAAGTCTGTAGTGGGTTTAACTATTTTCACTTAAGGCATATTCCAAAGGATGTGCATGCGCAGGGAACCTGAGAGGTGAGACACTGACCTGAGCATCAGCTTTTAGGCTTCAGGATTAAGCAACCCTTAATCTGCATTTCAAATTCCTCTATTTCTTGCAGCCTTCTAATATCACATCTTCAGGACAGCTGAGGTCCTGTCTGTTGGCAAAATGTTGCCTTTGTAATCCTAAGCCTTCTTATTTGTGGAGTTTACGTGTTGAAGGTACATTCTATTAGAGTCACCATTCCCATAGCGATTACTGTTGCCTGAGAAATTTCTAAAAATGTATTTTTATTATCAGTGTACCTTCCCTGAGAACAGTGTTTATTCTAGGGGGAAAGGAGTGGGTGTACCCTAAGCTTCCTGCCGCATCACTTGTACCATCCTCGTTTCTCTGAGGATGAGAGACACTCATTAGTAATAGAACAGAGGAGATGGCAACCACACACTCACACAAAGCAGGTAAGGCTTTCTCTGGTTAGAATCTGGAGATGACAAAAGCAAGGAAATGCAGGGGCAATGCTATTACTTCATTCTTAGATTGTATCATTTATACTTAATGTGCTCCACTGTGTTGTGAGCATTACAGGAGTCTGTTATCTAAGAAAGCATAAAAAAGTACTCTGCTGTCTGCACGCAGGATTTTGCCATGTGCAGGTCTTTTTGCCCTAGATCATTTGCACACACCAAGCCAGGATACATGCTCACAGCTTGGAATGTCCAAGCACCAGCTGGAAGGAAGCAGTTTCTCCTCTCCTGTTTCCAGGCCTGCTTCCCCTAAGACTTTTCCTGTGGTTTCTCCTCTGATCATCGCGCTGGCCACTCGTGAGCGGGGCTGTCTGTAGATAGGTCATAAGGAGTGTGCAATTCTTAGGCACCCAAAGGGGAGAAAGGCATATTTTTGTCCTTCTGGATACTTTCATTTTCAGCTTGCTCTGCGAATTACCGCCACTTTTTAGCAGCCACCTACTTTTATGTTACATAAAGAGCAGGAAGTGATGTGACCTGACGTTCCAGCACACCTGAAGTGACTGGGCACTCCTCAAAAAGGTTAAGATGCCGTGGCTGAGGCTGTGCACAGTGGGCCAGAGCAGGAGGAAACCAGCAGCTCCCATCCGGTGGCACGACCCACACCGCCGCCTTTCCCATCCCTCCTTCTGCAGGGAGCCGTTTGCATAAATTCCTTGCAGATCAGGGAGAAAATTGATCCCCTACTTTTCAGCTCCCTTCTTTTACTGGTTGTCACAACCTTAACAGTACTTGACATCAATGGGAGTTACATTGTGGACTGGGGGCAGTGTTTGGCCCTTAAGCGTAGTTTTTGCATGTTAATACATTAGCAACTGATGTCTTATTTGTTCAGTAACTGACAGAATAATGTACAGAGAGCACGTAAGTATGAAAAGGGGCTAGTTAGGTAATGTTGAGCAGAACATCTTCAAGACAACAGTGCAACCACTGTATTTCAAATGTCAGGCTAATTATTATCAACATTTAAATGCTAGCGTGGGCCATTTTTAATGGTGGAATTTTTCTCAGCAGGTACCACTTAGGGGAGAAAATGTCACATGTAGTTCTGCCATTGCATTGTTCCAAAAAAAAAAAAAGTACATGAAACAAGGAAGGTCTTCCTAGAGAGAGCAAAAAGAACATCTTGTTTGCTTAAATGTGACTGTAAAATTAATCTGTCTGATGATAGTATTTGGGGTATCATTTGTTTTAAGGAGGGATAGAGCAGGTTTGCTAGAATATAACAATTTCAGCTGAAAATGACACTCACCAGAGATAAAGCACGTAGTTGTTTTGGAGGCTCATACTTGTGCAGGTCCCAGTTGTTCTGGAGGCAGTTGAAGTCTGAGCCGTGCACTCTCCGGTAACCCCTGAACTGAAAACGAAACTTGAATATGATTCAGCACAAAATGGAATGCAATGCCAATGATTCAGATGCTTCTCCTCCAGTCTGATCCATCCCTTACCATGTAAACACAGCACTAAATGGCGAACACCACTGCAGTCCAGGGCAGAACCTGGGAATAATCATGAGCGGGTTTTCCTAGTCCGACCCTTACACAGAATTATCATTAATCCATGTGCTGATCTCAACACTTACTTCTGCTCCTTAGCTGGCTTTTTGCTGCGCCTCAGAGCCAGATGTGAAACGAGTGCCTGGTTGGTGCTGGCCATCCTTGTGTTTTCCCTCCTGCCCATGGAGTTGCAGGGAGGACTTCTTTGGGGTCTTCTCAGTGGACTTGGAGTAGCTTGTTCCTGTGCTGTCTCTGTAGCTCCATCTCACACATAAGGTTTGGGTGAAGCTTGAAGTCTCTTGCTTGACCCAGTGGAAAGAACAGAGTGGATTTCGGATGTGTTGTGTAGGAGGGCTTTCATTTCTCGACACTGAGTACAACTTTATGCATCATGAGTGAGAAAATAGTAATCAGCTCGAAATGCATTAAGCATGCTTTGCCCAGTGACCCACATTTAAAGAAACTATTGTCAGTTATTATAACAAAAAAAACCAAAAACTTTTTGTTTTCCTGTAAAGGCAGAACTAGGCTGCTGAGGTGTGTTTGTGCTGACAGCGGTGACAACACTTAACTTCTGAAAATGGGAAAGCAAAGGCTGTGGTGATATTATATTGAATTT
>VZRQ01001131.1:1055134-1065581 GCA_013397975.1 Machaerirhynchus nigripectus
AAAAAAAGAGCAATAAGAATTTTAATGCTTCATGTATCAATAAGATTTTAATAGCATGCTTTGATCTTCTTGCCAGTCTATCACTTGATTGGCCGAGCAGCATCCATCTTCCTGAATCATCATCGACTGGTGTTTGTTTCTGGGAAATTCTCTCCTTTTTTTATATTTATTTGGTCATTGTTGAACCACTTCTGGGTGCCTTGTGCCCTTTTTATTTCTTGCAAGTGCATCTCAGTGAATGATTAAAGCAGATTTTTTTTCTCTCAAATCTCAAATACTAAATTCTCTCACTTAAGAAAAAAAAAAAGGAAAGGGAGAGGTTGTGTGTTTGTTCATGTCTTCAGATAGAGAAAGGCTGGCATTTAGAAGTTGAAAACGCGAGAAAGAAACGCTCTGTATATTTTTTTTGCCTGTGAAAACCCTTTGGAGGGTTAAATCTTATCCAGGCTGCATGTGTGAATACCTGTTGCACATGAACTAACAAATTAGCAGCAAGAAACCAAGTTTGACAGGCACTGCCAGGCAGGCTGAAACATCCAGGAAAATAAGTGTTCTCCCCAGTGATGGAGCCTCCTCTAAAAGCTATTTTTACTCACTCCGAACCCCCGGGTTCATGGAAAGGAAACTGATCCATAAAAATACATAGGAAATAATTTTACACGTATCATGCTCGTTTGCATGTGAATTAGCCCAATTTATGGCCATAAAGGCAGACTTTGTCAGTGCACAGGAGATGCAAACAAGAAGTAGGGGCAGAGGAGAACTGCCCACGGTTGAAGATTTGTCACATTTCTGCGCCACTCAATACTTGCTGTGCCTCAAACGAGGTTAAAATGACTGTGGCAGCTCAGATCTGTGTGGAGATAGATAGATAGAGAGGGAGATACAAGAAGTTCTTACATCTTCCTTCTGTATTTGCATTTTCTTCCAGGTATAGATCTCACAGTGTCTGTTAACCGATTATTTCCTTTAAATAAGCAGGAAAACAAAAGAACAAAAAAAAAAAAATCCCTTTTTCTCACCCATCTGCTTATTAGATTTGATATTGGGAAAAGCCCTTCATTTACTCCGAACAAATAGTTCTGTTTTCCACCACTCGCTGTCATGTTTAAAGTAAATAAGTTCTCGTCCCTCCAGCGCTGCTGAACTCATTCACTTCCCAGAACAAAGCCATTGTGTGGAGGTCCACAACAGCCCTTTTCTCCCCCTCCCCGAGCGGGATCTTCCCCGGCACCGCAGCGTGCTCCCCAGCTTTGTGAGCCATTCGCTACCGTGCCAGTGCTAAAAGTGTGCATGCTTTATTTCGCAGAAGAAATGAAGGAAGATTATGACACTATGGGGCCTGAAGCCACAATTCAGACCAGCGGAAACAATGGTACAGGTAAGGCCTCGCGTGGCGTGAGCACCACTTTTCTTCGGGATCACGTGGAACTAGCTGGGCATGAAGAGTGAGAGAGACAAAACAATCTATTTCTTGTTTTCTGTTCAAAATTTAGGAAATATTGACATAATTCTCCTGGTTTTAATCCCCCCCCCCGCCAGGCTTGATCATGAGAGCGCAGTGACCAATTTGTGCAGTGAAGAGTCCTTGGTACTCCTCCTGTGTCGCACAACATTTTAGCCTTTAGTTACTCCTTGTAGCTGCATCCTTGGGAGATAATAGTTCTCAGCAGTGTGAGGAGATGTTTTCCCAGCCAGGGTGAACCTTGGATAAAGTAGCTGGACCAAGATACAGTAGCCTTTTAATGAGAAAAACTGTACTAAGAGCTTGATAATGAGGATGGGGTGCACCCTCCTTGGCAGCCCCAGATTCGGGTGGTGCACAGAGTGAGCTACTTCAGAGACTGAAAACATCTTTTCAGCAAGCCACACATAAACCCCTTACATAGATACACAGACACACACACTTTAAATGCATATTTATGAGATTATAATGTTTCTGGCTAATCTTTTTTCTCCCCCCACTTTTCACGTCGCTTTCTTTCCCCTCTTAGAAATCAATACCTTTGGTGGCACAAGAAGTGTGACAGAGATATTTAGCAGGCATCACCTCTGAGCCATCTCTCTTTTTCTGTAGCACAGTAAACCAGCAAAAGGTTTCTGTTGCTATTTTCTAATCCAAATGAATTCAGGAGTTTACCATGTTCTTTCCAAAGGCCCCACTCCATCCTCGGCACAGCTGAATACCATACATCAGCTGATGTTTCTTCTGCATTTTCTCACAATTTGAGATGTTGCAGAGAGATTTACACAGCCAAAAGGAAGAGTTTTCTAGTATAAGTACATTTCTATGCATTCCATTATGAAATTTAGTTCACAGGTAATACTCTCCACAAATATTACTGTAAAAGGTGGTACCAAAGTCTCGCAAGGATTTTATTACTCACACTTTCCTAATGTTGGTAACACCCACATAAAACCCCAGTGCTCTTACTAAGCAACACAAGAAATTTACTTTATCATTCTTGAGGGGGAAAATAATAGGAAAATAAAACCGTGTCACTGCTTTCTTCATCCATTAGATTTATTATGCATGAAAGGAGGGTGGCACCGAGGCACAGTTCATCATTACGTATGTACTTAATGTTGTTGCTGTGCAGAACTGGCTACACATGTATCTCAAAAGCTTGTTTTATTTCCAAGAGACTGCAATAAGTGACAAATTGTGCTTAGCACTTGGAGAAACAGGACTTTAAAAGACATCTGATTCAGAAATAAGGCTTGATGGTTATCTGAATTACCATTACCAGAGCCTTTGAGGTCCCCTATCAGTCCGTGTGACTTCCTTTGCGCATATTTTCCTTACCATAACAGGCCTTGACTCTTTCATGCTTGCAATGCGGTCTGCTTGAAGGGGAAGACTTCACGTCCTCTTAGTCCCTTCCCTTCCAGCTTCTGACGGCCTTGTCTTCCAGCTCATCGTCGGCCTCACGAAATCTCTCCGGGGGCCAGGTGCCATCGAGCCCTGGCACAGCCCCTCTGCTAATCCTGAGTGGGGTCCATGCGCTGTCCTGCCTCTACTGGAAAAAATAAGGGTTACCCCTGCCCAGCTTGGTGCAGTGCAAATGCCTGGCTCAAGGAGTCCTTTGCATTTAGGTGGTCTGCATTTTAAATGCAAGAGCTTTTCTGGGTGTTGTTCCTGGCAATTCCTTCCCCAAAAGTCCTGTGCAAGTCCCACGCTCCTCTTTACTCCAGCTGCTGTGGGAGGCTTGCTCAAATAACCATCACGAGTTGCCCAGTGCTTTGATGGTGTTTAATTCAAGTCTTTGTCACGGAGGTGTTCAGAACCACTTTCAGTGGAGGCTGATGCCTCAGCAGGTTGGGTAGAACATGCTTCTTTAATTGCTGCACTCTCCATAGACTCTTCAGAGCAATGTCAGATTACTTAAGTATAATAAATACTCTGATAAATTAAATGCTTGTGGCTGTCTTTTCACCTTGAGTGGAAGGTGCCAAGTGATTGTGAGGACCTGTAGAAGCCTTTATGCAGGGTAAAAGCTCCCCTTTGTGCCCAGTGAGGTGCCTCAGCCATTATTTGACAAGGAAAGGGAAGAAATCAATCCCTGAGCCATTGGAGAGCCTTCCTGGATAGCCTGGGAAATGTCCAAAGTTTTCTGCTTCAGCCTCACCATAGGCTTTGGGCCTGTCTTGAGTGTTTGGCCTCAACTTTTCCCTGCAGGTTATAGGGGATTTAATACTGATGTTCAATAAAGTAGCTGAGGTGAGGCTGAGACTCGACCCAATGAAAAACCTTGGATCAGTGACTCCCTCTTCAGCAAAAGCCATTCAGCAGTGACCTTCTGGTCTCCTAAAGCCATTTAGGGCATCCTACAGATTAATATGGGCTCTTCCAGATGGGCCAAGGAGGCCTCTCTCATCCGATACAACGTGTCTCCCCCCTCCACCCCAGATCTCGCAGTGCTCCATGCCCTGGGCTGAACACAGAGGCAGGGGATGCATTTTCAGACTCACTCACATGCATCTAACCTCCAAGTTTCTGTAGGTGCATGCAGTAACCGTGGTGCATTTTTAGCATCAAATTCTCTGCAGAATGTCTTTAGTAGAGAGAAAGAAAATTGAAAGAAAAGGTCTCCATTATTAAATTATTCTGCTATTGTCAGAGTGGCCACTTCCTAGTGGTACTTAAAGAGAAATCTTGTTATCCATACATTAATCAGCTGCATTTTTATAATGAGCCATGGAGGCTTCAGTGTGAAAAAGCAAAAGTGACCATTTGGGTGAAAATCTAAGATTTTGGTCCTGCTAAATGAATTTGTAAATATTTCTGAGGATTTCTGCAGTGGGGACTTGAAAAAGTGATGTTTAGCAGAAGAGGTTTTTAAAATGTGACTGAAGAAATTCTTATGATTTATTTTATTCTACCTTTTATGGTTACTGCAAGTAGGATGCTTGCAGAGAATAGATTAACAAAATCCCTGTAAACAAGCACAAAAATTTTCCTGGTTTCGCTTACTAACATCTGACAAAATTCAAGTAAAGATCTCTTAACATAATTTAAAGAAAGGAAAGAAAAACTTTCAGGGGGAGGAAAACAGAAGTAAAACTTGGCAGATTGGAGGACAGGCCGTTTTCAGGCTGTAATCTGTGTGTACCAATGGGGGCCTCTCACTTCCTGGCTAATGAAGGCTGTGGTTTTATTAGCTTTGTTTGCGATTAAGGGCAGCTATCACCATCTCGCAGGACGAGTTCCCACACAAAATTAAACTGGTCTCCCAAGCTCCTTGGACCTCTCTCCCACTTTATCTTGAAAGGTCCTAAATGCCTCCAAAGATAGCTTTCCTTAATCTGTTTTATTTTTATGTGACACAGCCACATCAGCTTTTGGAGCTGCAAATATTTCTCCTCTCCAGGCTCCAATAATTAATTGAAAAAAAGAATTATTTGGTGAGGTCATCCACCATAGATCTCGCTGAAATTCTTGCCTCTCAGGAGGGGACGTGCAGTGTGTGTGCAGTGTCAGCCCACGAGGAGTCTGTGAACATGGCTTTGTGCATGGAAAATAAATCAGGGCGTGGAGGGGGGAAGCAAGTCTTCCACCCAGAAGTCGAGAGAGAAACCTACTGGTTGTCGGATGGGTCTTCTCAGTACCACTGGGTGATCTTGCAGCCACGTCTGAATTGTCAGTAACGTCGCTGGTGAGAAACCAGATCCACATGGTCATCCTTCACTATTTGTGTTAATCTGCAGCGTTGCAGCACTGGTTGTATTGCTTCAGTGAAAGATCTATCAGCTTTTCCACTAAATCCCCTTGTTTTTAGGGGTTTATAATGTAGACATAAACATTTGCTTTAGCTCCTGGATTGCATGCAGACATAGAAGCTAAATAATCCCGAGAATTAGGAAGCCAAGGCCGGTAATATCGCAGCAGTCCTCCGCAGCCTCTTGGATCAGCCTCCAGATAGACTTGGGGGCAGGAAGGAAGAACCTCATTTAGGTTCGAGTTTGGGATGGAAGCTCTTAATCTTAACTCAGGCCTTGCTTGGTGGCTTGAATCCTAATCCTATAAATGCAATTGCAAAATCCAAGTGCCCCTAGTTTACCTGGAGGAGAAAAGGGACACGTGGAACCACCCTGTGGAGCCATCCCATTTCTCCTCTCTGGAGAAAAACTCCCCCTCCTTGCTTCACAGGTAGCACTTACTGGCTCACGGCCTAAATCTGGCAAAAATAAACTTATTTTCTTTGGAAATTAGAATTTCTTTGGAATTGGAAATTCTTTGGATCTATTGCTAAGACAAGAGAAGGAGTGGAGCTTGGTAGTGTTAAGCCAGAGGGTGGATGATCTTGTAACACTTGGAAGATCTAGACATAACAGGGGAATGAAAAGTTAGATTTACAGCATAAAAAGTAAAGCCTCAGTTTTTTTTTTCTGATAAAAACTAAAGGTCCTACACCTACTCTGATGCTCTTGTGCATAAGGTGTACTCAGTAACCACCATTTTGTTATGTTTCCCTCCCAGAACAAAATGGAGGTAAAGTACTCCGTCTTCTTCTCCACACTCACACTCCCCTTCTCTAGAAGCTGCTTTATTTGGGGGGTGAAAGAGGAGAATTTTTTCTCCTGCTAATAACAAATGGCAACAGGAGCTGCAGAAGGACCAAGAGGAACTCTGTGGTGGTGTAGCCATTCCCTACAAAACCACTGTGATAGGAACAGAAGTTTCCTTCCAAAACCAGGGTCCCATGCCCTGTGCCATTTGGTCACTGTCACTAAAATACTGCAGAACAGTTGAGAAGCTGCTCAGCTCATATGAAAAATAGGGCATATTTGTCTCAGCCAGAGGATTTGATTTTATCGGCTAAAGGGATGAGGTTTACAGAGACGGATATCTACTTTTATCGATGACGCCGAGATCAGCGCTTCAAATCAGGCACTGCAGGCTCCCAGTTGTGCCCCAGTCAGAGGTCATGTCTCGTTTTCACTGCCAGCATCACTGCCTTGCCTTTTTGTAGGAAACTGAGGCAAAGTATCTACCCATTTCTAAACACCAAGGAGCTGGTTAGTCTCTCGTTTCCAGTGGTTACAAACCATAACCCACTGGATTTCCATGTGTTTACTCCATGTTGCTCCCTGGCCTCACTGAGAGCAGAACTGTGCCATTTAGTACTTTACTTTTATTTTACTCCAGAATAGTTTATGGTGTTTCCTCATTTTCTTATTTCACCTAAGCAGAAATACATTAAAAATTTAATCAATCATGAGCAGTTATTTTCATTTATGGTCAGTTAAAAACAAGTATCTTTAGTTCCTTGCCACCAACTGTGTCTTCCAAGACTTGCTAATAAACAAAGAAAAGCAATTTAGAGGAAGAAAACAATAAGTCTTTTTTTTTTTTCTTTTCTAGTATAATTATATTATTATCTGTCTGTAACATCCCAGAGTTTTAAGGTCTTTCCTGTAAGCAGTGTTCATACATGGAGGAGAAAAGCACATTTTTAGCAACAGGATGCTTTGTGGCTGAGCATGTATTATGTTTCATGGACATTGCATGGATAATAAAAAAAATGAGGTTACATTTAAAGAAAAGAAGAAAAACTCTTGTACAGAATGTCAGAGTGGTTTTGGGCTTGATGACCCTGGTATGGTCTAAACCATGGGGTTCTATTGCAGAAATCATGAAGCAATAAGTTTTTAAAACTACCTATTCTCCTATTATAAGTTAATTTTTCAGGGAGGAAAGAAAAAGGGGGAAGATGTGAGCAATTTTCTTCTTGTGCCTGACAAAGAGCAGTCTGAGGCAGGACCTGTCTCAGAAAAGTTTGGTCTTTTACACCCTGCAACTACCGTCTCCCACATGGGGACTGTCTCGGGGCTGCGTGATCCAGGGGCAGCTGAGCTCAGTCCTGTAGGTTGAGCTGGGCTCATGCCAAAAGCTGAGGGACCCCCAGGAGCCCCGTGAAGGTTGTTCAGGTTCCAGCAATGAAAGATTACCTGCATTACCCAAGCCTCATAAACTTCTCTGGCTGCCCTGTAGAGCCCCTGTTCTTGTTAATTTAACTGCCCGCCCTTACTTCCATCCACACTGGTGGAAAGCCCACATTAATTTTATTGGGAGCTGGAGCAAGGCCGATGAGAGCAAGGATCCAGCTGCAGCCCCAGCCTTGTAGCTCCAGTGCATCTGCTCAACCTGTAACGTTGCTGACCAGCCCAAGCTCTCTGGGACGATTCACGCAACCACCCTTTCTTTTCTCCTTCTCTAATTTTAGTGAAGAACGCAAATTGCACGTCGGACTTTGAGGAATATTTTGCCAAAAGGAAACTGGAGGAAGGAGATGGGCATGCAGTCAGCATAGCAGAGTACCTGCAGCGCAGCGACACAGCCATTATTTACCCTGAAGCCCCAGAGGAACTGTCTCGCCTTGGCACTCCAGAGGCCAATGGGCAAGAAGAAAATGGTGAGGCTGTAATTCATTTTTAGCCAGTATCCTGACCTCGTGCAGCTGTTGCAATTATAAATGCACTACATGCCTGGGTGTTTACCTTAAAAATTGAAGAACAGCTGCAGCGGCATGGAATTTCATGAGCAAAGATTGGGGCTGTAATTTCAGTGTATTGTGATTTTTTAGTCAGCACATTTGTATTATTTGGTGGGTGAACTGCAGAGCTGAATTTAAACAGGAGAAAGGCTGCTGCTCTACTTGGGAGTTTGGGAAGTTTTAATAGAGTTTTAATGCAACAAAAGACAGAGTAGCCAGCCTATTGCTCTCCAATGCCTTGATAAATAATTGGAGAAGAGTCAGTAGGAAGGACTCGGTCAATGGCATAGGTAACGTAATGAGCTGGGGCTGGAATGCAAATTGCCAATTGATCAGGAAAAGTATTTCTTAGTTTTCCAGCCAGCCAGGTCTGCGGGAGGAGCGATGCCCATAATTAATTTCCCGGCGGGGTCCAGAGCGGGCCCTGCGAGTCTGCCGTGGGCGTGCGCGGGTGCCGGTGCCTCCCGCCGCCGGTTGGAAGCGCCGTCCCTCCCTCCCGGGCAGCAGATTGCAGCGATTCCTCTCATACCATCCCGGGCAATCAGCCCATGAGCTGCCATTGATTTGCTGACCTTTTGGCCTGCCTCTCTTTCCCCCCCCATCCCGGGGCGCAGACCTGCCACCTGGAACTCCAGATGCCTTCGCCCAACTGCTGACCTGCCCCTACTGCGACCGGGGCTACAAGCGCCTGACGTCCCTCAAGGAGCACATCAAGTACCGCCACGAGAAGAACGAGGAGAACTTCTCGTGCCCTCTCTGTAACTACACGTTTGCCTACCGCACCCAGCTCGAGCGGCATATGGTGACACACAAGCCAGGGACAGATCAGGTGGGGGGCTGGTTTTAAGTGATTTCTTTCTGTAATAACCCCTTAGAGAAACGATATTGCTTTGATTGGCAATCATTATTAATTTTTCATGGCATTTTGAAGATGCAGATCTTTTAATGGTAATAGCTTTAATTGAGGTCTAAATGATTTTTTGATGGTCTCTTCTAATATGATTTAATAGTCTTATGTTCACGATCGAATGAGTGTGTTAATTTCTAATTTAGAAATTTTATTTGCACTTTAACTTGACTTTAGTTTCGTTTTTATGTTCCTCAAAAAGTGAATGAAACTGTAGCATTTTAATTATACATTATTAAACATCTCAGCAATTTTAATTCCATTTTTCACCTAGTTTTACTTTGCAGTGTCGCAAATAGGAGCTCCAAGACATACTAAAAGATCCGCTAATATTTTTTCATTACTTCTTGAGTAACCTTTTCAATCACATGAAATTATGCGTATTTTGTATAATCGTTTGTTAGACATAATTACACATTTTGTGAAGAACTCTTCCGACTGTACATATAGGCTATCATTTGTGATTGTGCCACTAGAATTGGGCATTGCTCTCATTTGTATAGCCCGGCAGCGTATCTGCAATAAATCAAAGCCGTTTTTTCCTCGATGGGGTACATGTAATATTATATCGGTGCCGCATTTAAGGAAATGCTGTGTGTCTCAAACAGGTGACTGAGCTTCCCTAGTGCTCCTAGATGGGCTTGTGGTAGACCTGCGCCACAAAATTCTTTACACACCAGCAGAAAAACTGCTCCTCGCTGGAGGATTACTTCTGAAAACCCATCTTAAGGAGGGCTGTAATGGAAACTCAAATGGCGTGGTTAAAAGTTGAATAAATAGATGTGTGCATTGTGTCCAATTATAAAGGCTTTATGCTATACTTATTTTTCTTAAAAACCTGAAAATCACAATCAGCTGGATTTCTCTTGGTAGGGTTTTTCTGAGCATAAGGTAGATTCAGTTAGGCAAACACACATCTTCCTAATCACACGATTTTTGCAATTAGCATTTTTAAGAGAACCGTATCTTTTGCTTGATCTTAAATCAATATAAATGGCTCCAGAGCGCTCTCTCCTATTCTTTCCTTCCCATGGCTTTTCCAGTAGACAAACACATTTTCCCATATATATTTTTCCTAACATCATCCACCGTAAGGTTCTTCCTTTTGCCTCGTATCATTAAAAACACCAGGGGAGGGAACAAAACCCGCCTGGATATTTATCCAACGTAACCGCCTGAAATTTCACATGCGAGAGCGCGCTGGTACTGGCGCATTATGAATGGTAGCTTTGGTGTTGAAAAGTCCCCTCATTTGCTCATGGCATTTACAATTAGTAAATTAAAATGATTGTATCATATTAACAGTGGCACAACTAAAGTTTATAGTAGTCCTCGGAGGGCGATGGGGGGAGACAAAACAGCTGTTGCTGTTTGTTTATGCAACTCAGCAACATATGAGCGCGGGTCCCTCAATGGCGCGCGGCGGGCTGGGCTCTGCTTGATCTTTGAAGGTTGCTGCTGTTTGAACAAACCTCCCTGTGTCCCATGTAACACCATCTGTCTCGCCAGGAATGTGGGAAGAGGCAGCACACCCTCGCAGTTG
>VZRQ01001131.1:1065595-1080595 GCA_013397975.1 Machaerirhynchus nigripectus
TTTCCTTTTTTTAGCTGCTTTTTTTTTTTTTTTCCTCTTCTTTTTTTTTTTCCCCCCTTTTTTCCCCCCCTCCCCGCTCCTGCAAAAGGCTTTTGTGTCGTGGTTGCCTGCAAAAGGCTGACCTCCTACCTTGAGCATCCAGAGTGGTTGGCTACATGATTATCAAGATAATAATTATTTTTTAATTAATTATATTTTTTTCTCTCCGAATTCAAAGTCATGGGGCTTTCCTTGCTTGTTGCAAAAAGGTCAGCTGCCTTTGATTATATCTTTACACCACTTTTAACTTTCAACTTTCCCTCGCCCCTCAGAAGAGCACCAGGGGAAAACACGGCACGAAAGGTAGCTCAAGTCTTTCCTGCTGCTCTGTGATTTTAAAAAACACTTCCCGCAGCAGCTTATGCCGAAGACGCAGTCTCTCCTGCTTGATAATGAATTAAATCTTACACAAAATGCCACTAACGACAGTGTTTCTCTCTTTACTCCACATGCAGTAAACAGAATTTTTAAACAAGCCAAGTCCCACATGTTCAGAATCTGCTAGGAATATTAAGAGCCACAAATCTTCTTATAAAACTGTTTCTCTCATCGTAAGATACCTTAAAGCAACACATTTCTGATGAGAGACTTAGGAAATAATTCTAAAGCAAATATCGAATGCTCATGTGAAAGTACTTTCTCATTTGTTTCGGTTTACTGCCAACATTTTGATTTTTATTGCAACACTGATGAGACAAATAAATGTACATGCAGACCTTTTGGTCCGCTTGACGAATTCAGAGCCACATTAATTTAATTTTTGTTTTTTAAGCTTGAAATTCATGGTTTCTCTTGCATAAAATTCATGTTGGTATCTCTTTTTTTTTTCTTCTTTTCCTCCCAGCACCAAATGCTGACCCAAGGAGCAGGCAATCGCAAGTTCAAATGCACTGAGTGTGGCAAGGCCTTCAAATATAAACACCATCTGAAGGAACACCTGCGAATTCACAGCGGTGAGTAGCGGAGGTGCTGGTGTGCTCATTTGCATTTTGTTTAATTAGCTGAGTTTTAAAGACTGCTTAAAATTTACACAGTTCTGCTTCTGGCTTCTTGGAGCTACTAAGGTATTTCATAAGTGATATCTGAGTCATCCTCATTTATCATGCTGTTAATACCACGGTCTCGCTGAAAGATCTGGAAATAGTAAAGCTTCCTGCAAATAATATAGATTGTTTGGCAGTTTGGGTTCAGAAGCGTTCATTCATTGCTGTGCAGCGGGAATCTGAAGAGTCCATTATATTTTCCAAAATAAAAAGTCTCCCCAAGTGAAATACAACTCATATTCTCAGATAACGAGTAACTGCCAAGCGTCTCAGATTGAATGACTTGGGCATTTTGGCTCTCCTACTTGATGCAGAATTCAGCACACAAAATGTCACCAGGCTCTGCCCAGGCACAAACTGATGTGGATGTTCTAACATCAGGGCTCGGTTTCTCATATTCAGTGAAAATTCCATTTTTGGGGAGAAAAAAAAAAAAAAGAAACAAATCAAATTTGAACAGTCTTGATTTGATTTGACTCCCTTCCCCACAGGGTACTCACCTGTGACTTGCCCCGGTCAGTCTGGAGCCAATCTCCCACCTTGATGGCTGTTGTCACCTGGAGACCTCGGGTCCAAACTGACCTCAAAACCTGTAGAAAGAGGAGGGTAAAGCAGGGGTGGTATGTGGCCGTATTCACAGAATTAATATTTCCCTCACTATTAATCATTGTATACACAGGCCATCAGTTAGATATCAAATCCAATCTCTTGCAATTCTAGCAGCAAGAATGATAACTAACATTTGGTTTTAATTATCATTTTAGGTGAAAAACCATATGAGTGTCCAAACTGCAAGAAACGTTTCTCCCATTCTGGCTCCTACAGTTCGCACATCAGCAGCAAGAAGTGTATTGGTTTAATCTCTGTAAATGGCAGAATGAGAAACAATATCAAGACGGGTTCTTCTCCTAATTCTGTATCTTCCTCTCCTACTAATTCAGCCATCACACAGCTGAGAAACAAGCTGGAGAATGGCAAACCACTTAGTATGTCTGAGCAAACAGGCCTACTGAAAATTAAAACAGAACCACTAGATTTCAATGAGTACAAGGTTCTTATGGCCTCACATGGGTTTAGTGCAACTAGTCCTTTTATGAATGGTGGACTTGGAGCAACCAGCCCCTTAGGAGTTCACGCGTCTGCTCAAAGTCCAATGCAGCACTTAGGTGTAGGGATGGAAGCACCGTTGCTCGGGTTTCCTGCGGTAGGCAGCAATTTAAGCGAGGTGCAGAAGGTCCTACAGATTGTGGACAACACGGTTTCCAGGCAGAAAATGGACTGCAAGGCTGAAGAGATCTCCAAGTTGAAGGTTTACCATATGAAGGATTCATGCTCTCAAGCCGAGGAACAAGGAGTTACCTCCCCCAATATTCCCCCCGTGGGTCTTCCAGTAGTAAGTCATAATGGTGCCACTAAAAGTATTATTGACTATACATTAGAGAAAGTCAATGAAGCCAAAGCTTGCCTCCAGAGCTTGACCACAGACTCGAGGAGGCAGCTCAATAATATTAAAAAAGAGAAGCTGCGAACCCTAATAGACCTGGTAACTGAAGACAAGATGATAGAGAGCCACAACGTATCCACTCCATTTTCATGCCAGTTCTGTAAAGAAAGCTTTCCTGGTCCCATTCCGTTGCATCAGCATGAGCGTTACCTGTGTAAAATGAATGAAGAAATCAAGGCAGTCCTTCAGCCTCATGAGAACATGGTTCCCAACAAACCTGGAGTGTTTGATAAGCAAACCCTCTTGCTGTCATCAGTACTTTCTGAGAAAGGAATGACTAGCCCCATCAACCCATACAAGGACCACATGTCTGTACTTAAAGCATATTATGCTATGAATATGGAACCCAACTCTGATGAACTACTGAAAATTTCCATTGCTGTTGGCCTTCCTCAGGAATTTGTGAAGGAATGGTTTGAACAAAGAAAAGTCTACCAGTATTCAAGTTCCAGGTCACCATCACTGGAAAGGGCCAGTGCCAAGGTGGCGCTGGCTGCCACCAACAACACTCCCACTAAAGACTCTTTGTCAGCCAGATCTCCAATAAAGCCTGTGGACTCTATAACTTCACCGTCTATAGCTGAACTCCATAACAGTGTTACTAATTGTGATACTCCTCTCAGGCTAACAAAACCTCCTCATTTTACCAATATTAAGCCAGTTGATAAATTGGACCACTCTAGGAGCAATACTCCTTCTCCTTTAAATCTTTCTTCCACATCTTCTAAAAACTCCCACAGTAGTTCTTACACTCCAAACAGTTTCTCTTCTGAGGAGCTTCAGGCTGAGCCATTGGACTTGTCTTTACCAAAACAAATGAAGGAACCCAAAAGTATTATAGCCACAAAGAACAAAACAAAATCTAATAGTGTAAATTTAGAACACAATAGTGTTTCTTCATCATCTGAAAACTCAGATGAGCCACTGAACTTGACATTTATCAAGAAGGAGTTTTCTAATTCAAATAATCTGGATAAAAGCACTAACCCAGTATTTGGTATGAACCCATTTAGTGCCAAACCTTTATACACAACACTTCCACCACAGAGCGCATTTCCCCCAGCCACTTTTATGCCACCAGTCCAGACCAGTATTCCTGGGCTGCGACCATACCCAGGACTAGATCAGATGAGCTTCCTACCACATATGGCCTATACCTACCCAACTGGAGCAGCTACTTTTGCCGATATGCAGCAAAGGAGAAAGTACCAGAGGAAACAAGGATTTCAGGTAAAATGTTTCAACGTTTTTTTCCTTTGAAAGGCAAGAGTTTAGTATTTTGTGATATGTCCTCTTACAGAAGAAAAAGCCCAAAGCTATAATCAACACTTCCAACAAAATTAGCAGAGTTTATTTAAGTCTGAACTTGGAAAGATGTGGTGGAGTAGGAAAATAAACTGCAGTTAACTTAAGAGTGCCTCTACTTGGGTTCAGAAGCAGTACCAATTACTTTGAACAGGCATAATGACCTTTATTCTGTTAAGAGTTTAGCTGTTTCCCATTAGATTTGTATAGTAATACAATACTAATAATAATATCCATGAAAAATCGTATCCTAGAGAAAAAAAATGGAAACTTTGTAGGGAAATTAATCTCTTCAGGGCATAACTACATTTCACCAAAGAGAAAAAGAGCAGTGGGAGACCCCTTGTGAGTCACCCGCCACACTTGGACACAAAGTTGTATCCCTCTAAGCAGATACCCATACAGCCTCATAGACACTGTAATCCACTGAAAGCCCTCTGAGCTTCCTTCTCCATATTTTTGGGGGACTGTTCAACCACCATTCATGGCAAAGTTGTCCTCTCTTCTCACGAATGTCTGGGGGATGAGAAACGTTGACCCATAGCTCCTTCCTTTGGGCCACCTACTGCTCTTCCCAGACTCCTAGTCCTCTAATCCTGCCAGTCATCTGGAACAGCTTTGAAAAAACCCCAGAGATTAAATGAAATTATTTGGAGAGGTAGCAGCCAGGGCCCTTAATCGCAGACAAAGTCTTTCCCTGGACACGTAATTTGGGTCAGCACTTCTTCGTGCCCGGGTACAACCCTTAGTCCTTCCCTCAGGTCGTCCCAGAGCCAACACAGGTGTACAAAGGATTTTGTCCCTTGCATGCCTGCAGTGAAGAGCAGCTCCACAAAAGTCTTGTACTTTTATAGCCTTTTGCTGGGTGTATTCAGATACAATGTAGAGTTTAGTTAAATGAGATTAACTGATTATAGATTAATAATTTTTTCTTACATTTGCGCCTGTTCCCCTATGTCCTATTACTGTCTATTAGTAGTTTTACTGACTAGTAAATGTTTTATAGTTTCAAATGTGAAAATCAGGTATGGTTTTACATTACAGACTGTAATCCCTCTTTGCACAATAGGAGCATAAATAGCACTGCACCTCCATAACAGCTGTTCCACTATTCCAATTTACAGTACATCTGCCCTCTTTGTAAATGTATTTAAGCCTATTTAATCTTCTCTAATATTAATTAGTGCAAACCTAGTCTAAGAAAACTGAACTGTGTGATAGCAAATGGAAATGTATGTTATCATGCAAGTTTGCACTCTCTTTGGATCAAGACAAAATAAATATCAAGAAATTTAATAATTTACTGATCCACATTCATTATTGCTTAATGCTGAAGGCTGTTTTAACATAGATAGAACATTGATAAAAAGTGTTATTAATATTCCCTATTTCAAATTACAAAATTAAATATAAAAATATAGCTTGAGGCCTTTAGTCGGGAGACATACATTTAAATGGATTGCATAATAATAACATTTGTACCTAAATATAAAATTCAATTAAAACCTTTCTACAGATACAGAATGTATCCAAGTTTTGGAGTTTTGAAAGGAATGATCCCTTAGCTTTTGCTGACATTTACCTCTGTAAAATATTACCTTTTGCTGGCCATGAAGAGCCTCCCCTTCACACTTTCTACTTCTTGGAAATATTTAGTGCTGATATGGTGAATACTGTTGGTCTGTGCAAACCATATTTCTGCAGAGTACTCAAAGACAGACAGCTGCTCTGAGGCATAGAAGGCTCCTTGTTATTTCCACAGTTTCCATCAGCTGTAGTTTCATTATTCTTATGCCTAAGCTAAGAGGGACCACCGAGGCATGATTTTAACTTTCCTGGGATGGCTGGCGGGCAGGATTGGTGGTGGAAGCGGCTGTCGCTGACGAGTGGTTCCCTCACAGGGAGAATTGCTTGATGGAACCCCAGACTACATGTCCGGCCTCGACGACATGACGGACTCTGACTCCTGTCTGTCCCGAAAGAAGATCAAGAAGACAGAAAGTGGCATGTACGCGTGTGACTTATGTGACAAGACATTCCAGAAGAGCAGTTCCCTGCTGCGACACAAATACGAGCACACAGGTAGGGCAGCCGCGTGTGCCGAGGGCAGGATTGAGGGTCGTGCTGTGTTCCTCACAGTCTTTCATGAGTACATTTGTGCAGGTGCTGAGGCTTTCAAAAGGTTCTTTTGCTCTGTTTGACTTATTTGTTTAAGTTTTGTTGATGGTTACTGCCTGGCGAAGGACAGTGGGGTGCGATGGGGTGAACGTTGGGTAGGTGCTGTGTGAGATTTCATGCAGAT
Organism: Machaerirhynchus nigripectus; assembly: GCA_013397975.1. NCBI lineage: Eukaryota > Metazoa > Chordata > Aves > Passeriformes > Dicruridae > Machaerirhynchus > Machaerirhynchus nigripectus. The sequence continues at coordinate 1,071,789 of VZRQ01001131.1, forward strand.
TGGGATGGCAGTTGTGGAAATCAGCATCTCCCAGGACAAGCCCTCTCGAAATGAGACAGGCCTTAGCACTCAGAAACAACTGCAGCTTGGTCAACACAAAGTCTGGCATGGGAAGGAAGAGTGACAGTGTGTTTCTTGTTTCTTAAGCACTATCTGACCCTGCTCCATTTAATCCAATAGGAAAACTTCCACTGACGTTAGCAGCATGAGAGCAGGCCCTGGCTGAGTTATCTGAAAGTCAACAGCTCAGGGGGATTCCTCTCACTGTGATTTTGCACACCAGCAGCACAAGCAGGTTGCAGTTCACTTTTTCACTTCCCAGTTAATGCCCGGGGAAGGTTCCTTTCTTTCCTGAGTAGGAAGTGATTTTTGTCTCGTTCAAGGAAGATTGCCAAAGCTCACCACACACTGTCAGCTTAAAAAATACTCTGGTTTGAAAAAGACCTTCCATCACACCTATGCTGGCCATGGTTCCCCTTACAGACGGTGCTCCCTTCCCCACTGTCAGCCAGGACAGAGCTCTCTGAGGGCCACAAATCGGCTCAGCATGTTTCAGTTAGGGGAAAATGGGACCGGAGCTTCCCAAATAATAGAGATATCAAGTTATGTTGGACAAAGGGAATGTGAATTATCATCTGAATTATTGTGCAGCAGGACATAAACCAAACTCCAACTTCCTAGTGTTAGAAAAAGTTTACTCAGGAGGAAACTTTCCTTAACTTTGAAAGCTGAGTCCCGCTTCAGGAAATGAAGCAAGTCACATCATCCTTCAATCTCACCATGTGAGGGTAAAACCCTTATACCTCTCTATTAATACATCTTCCAGGTCCCACATAACCCTTTGGGTTTTCACAGATGAAAAATTTACAATTCAGAAGTGGACTGTGCCTTTAAAACAAAACCCTTTACTTTGTTATTTTTCCTTCTTATACTTTTCTTCCAAATTTTAAGCTAATCCCACAAAGGAAAATACAAAAGGAAGTTAAAACACACGTGGGATTAGGAAAGAAAATTAAACGCAACGTTTTGGACTAGATCAGCCAGTTCATTGGTGGAATGTGCTTCCCACTACATTATTCAGATCAAATTGTTTATTCAGTAGAAGAAGCTTTGAAGGCTTTACGTCCCTGCACCTTTCCTCTCCTGAATGATTTTATTACAGCCATCTGCAAACATTATGGTTTACTACAGTACTACTGTAAAGCTCTTATGTTAGAACTGGCCTTCATATATATCGGGATCTGGACATATGGTTGAATCCCATAAAGTTGGTAGTCCATAAGGTCGACAGACATATGGTTGAAAGGCTGAAAATTTGACAAGCTGAAATGTGTGCAATCACCTTGATTTGCAAAATAAACTGCATTTGTAATAGCAAAAATATGTTATGGTCTTGAAGTAGCATGGGAACCTACTGCCTAGAGAAGTGCCACACAGCTGCAACGCAGGGACACTTCTCCTGCTTCTTTCCTCTGTCCCTTTTGGCTTCCCAGCTTCACGTCCATCAATTTTATGGGACTCAGCCTTATGATCCAGAACGTGTATAGGGTGTCAGATTTAATATGCTAGAACTACAGCACATCATCAGGCTGGAGCCTGGCATTTAGGGAAGGATGGTCTTGTGGCAGAGGCACAGGCAGTGAGAGCGCTGCACTCTCCCCAGCCTCGCCACAGACTTCCTCTGCAAATTACAGCAAATTGCTTCAGCTTTCTCTCACCTTCGCCCATCTTTGAAACACAGGGAAATGATACCAGCCTGCCTCTCTGGGGTGTTGTAAATATTAATTCATGAAATCCTGTGATGTAGCTCGCTGGATAAAGTGGGAAGTACTATTATCAAGGATGTGTTTGCTTTTATGGAGCTGATGCCTCCAAATAAATACCTACTTTTCTTCTCTTAATCTTGTCTAGCCTCTGTTTTCAGGTGGCCACTTCGAAGCATCAGTTCCTCAGTGAACCACGCTAGTGTTTGAGTGGCCGGGAGCTCTGAAGGGCTTGGCTGGGCCAGCCCCAGTACCTGATGCACAGCCTTCAGCAGGCACACTGCACTGGCACTCTGGCTGATGGCTCAGGTGCATCTTACGTGAATTTCAAATTAATTTGATAGTTTCAGGCAGAGCTTGTAATTGCATTAATAACATAGGTGTGAAACTGCAGTCCGTGTTCAGTGGAAGCAACCAAATTGAAAGTAACACCCTCTTCTGCCTTTGGGGTCTTTGTAAGAGCAAGCCCATGTTTTTCAACCAGCTTTTTGAAACCTAGAAAAGAGGAAAAACCTTTTTTCTGAGGGTGTTGCTGTTTTCTGAGCAGCTGATCATGACCTGTTGTAGCTTCATTAAAAACATGTTTTAGGAGGAATTGGAATGCTTCCTGTCTTTCCTGGAGAAGCACAAGTAATGGATGCTGTATATGCCAATCTCCTTTTTTCTGTATAAAAAGAATATATGTGTTTTATTGGGACTTTGGGACAATCATATTTTTATTTGTCACACCTTCTCAAGGTCTGTGTACCTACTGCAGACAGTGATAGACCAAGGTTTAAAAGAGTCAGACAGAGGCCCCTAAAAATTTATCACTGAGAAATTATTTGAAGCACAACACTGACAGGTAAAATTACATAAGCTGCCTCAATCATTGCTTATTGTTAATCAAGTGTTGTGTTGTGGAGCTGAGTTTCCCTGCCAGGGCAAGAAGAATGGGATTTGGCCAGTTCTTTTTGTCAACCCAAGATCTTTTGGTAGGACCATGAGGCCGGCCACAGAACAGGGAGCTCTTTGATTACCTCTGTACACCATGCCTGCCACAGCTGGAGCGCAGTAGAAAAGGGCCCCCGAATTTCACAATCCATAGTTTTTAATTTGTGCAGTATTGGTGGTATTCTGTAATAGCTTTCAGCTTTATGGGGAGAAGGAAAATTTATTGTGTTACTGCAATGAGTGAATTGCATTGGTTCTGGCTCATCTGAAATTTAGTGTAGAGGCCACTGTTTGTTGCAGAACCAAATTCTGACAAGTTAACTTTGGTATGCCATTGAATTTTGAGAGAAGTTATGTGTCCCTCCTAAAGTTTGAGCTTCACAAGATTCTATTTCCTTAAAGCCAGGGGATGCAGCACTGTAATCAGGGGCAGAGCGTGGCAGGTAGCACAGGCATTCAGTGCTCACATGATTTTCCTGTGGAGTCTTACCGACTCATCCTAATTTGGTCAGGCTGAAATTAGTTGAGCCAATATGGGATGTGTCTAATCTCAGATTTTGCCAAGCTGCTTAGCACTAGGTTCAAGACACTTTCCTTACGAAAGGTGAAGAAGGTGGTTGCCTTCATGGCAAACGATCGGTGCTTTGGCGAGCAAAACAGTCCTTGTGCTGCTGGCAAGGAGGGAAACCAGGAGTGGGTGAGGGAGCAGAAGAGCAACCAGAAGGGAGCATCTAGGAATAGAGAAATATCCTGGCTCCTGGTCCAGTGATTGAGGAATAAGGTGAAGGTTAGTGTTTGTCCTGCCCTCGCCAACACCCGTGTCTGCCACACACCAGCTTTGTTGTAGCTTCACAGGGGAAATCTCAGCGTGCCTGCTCCGCAACAAAAGCTGGAAACAGTTTTTCAGAATCCTACCTAGAAATTTAAAATCCTTTCATTGTTGTTCTATATTACATCATATTCTATTTTATTACTTGTGTGGGCTGTCGAGGGCCTCATAGCTGTGCTAGGGCTTTCATCCTTTCCTTTTCCACTGTATATTTTATTAAGACCTCTTTTTTATTTTTGTAGCTTTCATGCTGATGCAAGCACTAGTTTTATTTCCAGATTGATTCTGTAAACTAAATATTGTTCTTGAGCCTGGTAGCAAATCAGCTCTCTCTGGCTAGTATTTTGAATTCCCAGCTCGGGAGTTTTCTTTATTTAGAGCTTGATTCATAAAAAATTTACATGCTATTTAAAGGTTATTTTTTCTTGCTTTACTCTGATACAAGTTTAGAATTCCCCATTTTACACTCAAATAAAGAAAAAAAAAAAGGATCTATTCTGTGTTTGTGTCTGCAGACAAGGTCTCCTATTGAAAATGGAACAGGTGCAGGTTGGGCAATTATATATAAATTGCATTTATCTTGCACCTTTGACCGCTTTTCTATGGCCACTAATCCATCTCCAATGGGACTACATCTAACATCCAAACCCCCAAGCAGCTTCAAAAGAACTGCCTTTAAAAAAAATAAAAACAAACTGTCACAAAAATGTTTCCTTCTTTCCTCCGAAAGAGTGGGATTTCTGTTTGGCCCCCTCCCATGGAGAAGAGACCCACTTGCCTTAGGCAAAGGATGGGTGATATTTAGTCTGGGACCAGTGACAGCTTGTGATCTGATGTCTTGTGACTTTTATACCACTGCAAATGGGAAATGCACAGCTTTTCAGTCAAAGACTTTTAGCCCAGGAAGATTGAGAGATACTTACTGTCAGAGATTTTTTTGTTGTTGTCTTGTTTTAACAGAAATGCAATTTTTGAGCCTTTGCAAACAGATTAGTTATAATTTCCCTTCTGTAGATTGAGCGTGGGCCCCCATGGGAACCTGTGTTTTGCAATGGAAAAAAAAAAGGCCCAAACATTTCCTCTAGATACTTGAGAGAGATTTATCATTCAGTTTCATTGCAAAATGTGGCATCTACATCACTCATCCATCTGACGAAACACAAGTGTTTCATGAGCCCTTCTGTGAGCTTCCTTGGGTCCATCTCTCCGAGCTCCATCCTGCGTGGATGACACAGGGGATCTCGGAGGGGATTGGATACAACCTGTGGGGTGGGATGTCAAATCTGCTTCCTTTTGACTTATCTCTACTCCAGTGATGTTACGAATGTTGTGACATTGCATGACAGTGCTCTAGGACAAGGTGGTGGCTTCAAAGTGAACAAGAGTGGGTTTAGATACTAGGATTTTAGATACTAGGGAGATATAATTAGATATTAGGAAGAAATTCTTCAGTGTGAGGGTGGTGAGGCTCTGGCCAGGTTGGACGGGGCTTGGAGCAATCTGGTCTAGTGGAAGGTGTCCCTGCCCACGGCAGGGGGTGGACTGAGATGAGCTTTAAGGTCCTTTCCAACCCAAACCAGTCTGGGATCCTATGGTTTCCTGAAGTTATAGGTCCTCCTCATCCACCTACAATTACAGACTTATCCCCATCCCCCGTGTGAAATACCTTAGTCCACCTTTGTTTTATGACCTACTAACACATTGTAAGGATTAAACACTCCTTTTAAATGGCTGAAATATGGGGTTTTGCACATGAGGGGAAGAAAATAATTCTTCTGCAAATGTTCGGAAACCCAATACATTTAAAAACATATTTCAATTAGTGTTGTAACAGCTGCACACTGAGCACTGCTAAGGTATGTTGTGTGGTGTCTGAACAAAGAACTTTGCCCGAGCTGTCAGGTTTCTTCAGATCAAAACTGAGGCCTTGATACGGATGTGGTAGACTAAATACCTCTAGCATTGCCTTTTTAGTACTAACATAAATTATTATGAAAATATGAAGTATTTTAATCTATTAATTTCTAAATTAATCTATAAAATATGGATAGTTCCCTGCCAGGCTGCATGTATGTATGGCACGAATGCCACGTGCAAGGGATGAGCAAAGCAGGCAAAGACTGAGGGATGAGCACATCACCCACCCTTTGGAAGGGTGGGTGGAGGCAAGTCTGAATGAGAAGCAGTGGTGGTGGTTGACTTCTGTTTCAGGAAAGGAAAAGTGCTGGGAGCTGGATGGAGCACAACTGTGGGGTGAGAATCATAGATGGAATGGCTTGGGTTGTAAGGGAACATTAAAAGTCATCTAATCCCTGCAATGACCAGGGAAATCTTCAGCTAGACCAGGTTGCTCAGGGCCCCATCCAATCTGACCTCAAATGTTTCCAGGGATGGGACAGAGAAGGGTGTAGTGGGCATCAGATGTCGTGTGCATCAAAAAAAATCAGGGAATTCGAAGTAATGGAGAAGTGATGGTGGAGAAGTGGAACAAGCCAAGGGTTGGGCTTGTTGATGTCAGGGAAAAGTAAGTCAGAGGGAGGGACTGAGACAACGTGGGCAGTTCAGTGAGGAGGACACTAAAAAGGTGCTGAGGAAAAGCAGATAGTCTGCGAGGAACAAAAAAAGAAACAAAATTAGCAATTACGGAGGTATTAGTGAGGGGTCATCAATGTGTTGCTCTGAGGGTAATCAGCAGGACAACTGGGTCACAGCAGAGGTTCATCCCACTGGGTGTTGGTAGCACTGGGAAAGCTCCCACCTCACCCGTGAGGGTTTTCCACTGGCACTGCTGAGGTTTGAGAGCGCTTAGGCTGAGAGTGCTTTGGGATTTTAAGCTAATTTGAGTAAGTGACTTGATCACGCTTAAATCTCCTGAGCTAAGACTCTGGGATTTCCCCTTTGTGGCTAAACTTGTGCCCTGAATTGCAGGTAGCTGACTCCAGCTCTGGATTTGGTGCACCCCTGGGTCAAGGCTGGAGGTTCAAAGTTAAAATACATTTATAGCTCAAAGCCCAGAGTTTTCTTTGAGTTTGACTTTTAACCAACAGGTTAAATTGGCAGAAATGCAGGTTTAGGAAACAACTCACACAAGTAAATCTGCTATAATTCAATACATCAAGTTTGAATTTTCAAATTTACTATAAAGAGAAATAAAGGAAAAAAAGAAACCTTGTGTGTGTGCAGGCCTAGGAAACTCTCTTACCAAGAAATGCAGTCTGAGCCCTAATTTCCAGGCATCTACTAATTTCCCTGTCACTTGGGTTACTTTAGCTGTGGTTTCTCCTGTATTTTCCCTGCTGCCAGATCTCCCCTTCATTTCATAACACAGTTTTGGCTTCCTTGAGGATTCGTTAATCACACCTTATTAAATGTGAACTTTCACAGTGGGACTTGAAGGTAGCTGTGACTGGATCGAAAAAAAATTAGCATAGTCCTTGGTATTCATTCTTAACAACTTTGCTATGAAAGTGGAGTTTTTTTCTGTGCCTGACTTTCTGTGCTTTCATGTCCTGGGGAAGAAAAGCAGACCAGGTTCATAAGGGAGCACCTTGAGTTTTCCTGGAAGTTGAGATCCTTCAGTGGTCAGAAAGCATTTATAATTTTTCCTGATGGATTTCCTTCCATGCTGGTGCTTCCTAGCCCTTTGCTCTTGGCTGGCACTTCACTGTACTCATCCTGTCCCTGCTTTTGCTTCTTTAAAATTAAAGAAACACCACACTTTCACAACTGACAGGATGGGAGGGCTCTGGTGTGAAGTTTATTCCTGTTCTGGTCACATGCTGCATGAGCTAAGTATGATAAATACGCTCGAGGAATCAGGCCAGTTCACTAATAAGTTCCTAACGATCTGCTCTAGCAAAAGGACATGCAAAGCAGGGATCCACATTCCAGGCACTAAATACCAGGATTTTAATATCCATGAAAAATCGCATGAAATATAAAATAATGACCAATTGGCACCGTATGTGCCTGCATGGTTGCGCCACTCAGCTGAATCACACTTAGATTATAATTTGACATTTACAAAATTTAAAAAAATAAATTAAATCTGGCTGAAGGTACTAATGTTTGATTTTATTTTTTGCCTTCTGCAATCTAAGTTTGGTGATCGGTCTTCACTAATTCCAATCTTTGCACCATATGTTATGTCTGGATATCTCACGGTTGCATCATGCTTTGCTGAGTTTTGTCGTGTGGCATCATGCTGACAAGTATTTTTTGTCAGCTCTATTTTGGAATTAAGCTTTCAGTATGGCAGTTCTGGAAGGTGTTGAAGGCATTCCTGTGCTATTTGTGGCCTGGGATCAACCAGATGTGTTTAGGCTTGGCACTGGTTTTGAGTTTCAAACATTGGTTCGAAACTGTCTGAAATGCCAAAGGAAATACTGTTTTCTGCAGCTTAACACCACTTTAGCACTCAGCGAGTGGCTGACAACATTTTATTTAGAAACCCCTTATGCTTCTGTGGCAGATGTATGTATTTGTATTTGCTCACGTGGTGGGGGAAAAATGCCGTTCGGTCCTTGAGGGCTTCCTCCCACAGGCGAGGGTTGGCGGAGGGGACCCCTGGCGTGGGTTGGGCTGGGTCCAGCTCAGGTCCTTCTGCCAGCAGCAAACCCCTCATGGACTCAGTGAGTCCCAGCTCTCTTGTGCTGTCACCAGACCTGTCAGGAGCATCCCAGGAGAACCCGTGTTGGCTCACCTTGGGGTGCTGCAGGTGGGGAAGGGTTGACCAGCAGTTGGCTTGCGGCTGTGTGGCACCACCGGTGAAGGCACAGAGATAAGATGTTGGCTTCCTGCTATTCATCAGCCACATAACAAGGAAAACTTTAAGAAACAAAGGCTTTCACTACAGGCTAATCTCCTCAGCGAGGCGGGGAAAGAACTACGGCGTGTATGTGATGCTGTCAGCAGAATTATTTATAAATAGGGATATTTTTTGAACATTTTCATGGGTGTCAGCTGCTCGCTAGAGCTGCCAGTTTTCCATTGATGCTCTCTGAGTCATTTTCTTTATTATCCTGAGCTGCTTGAGTAAAATTACTACAATCAACACCATGCAAACCCTAAGTTGTAGCATAAATGTGGGGTTGTTGTTTTGGTTTTATTTTTCTGTTGTGCTTCTGCAGTGGAAGAAAAAAGTGGGATGGTTTGGTGGGAAGAAGAAGAAGAAGAAGCAGAAGAAAGTGGGGTGGTTCAGTGGGAAGAAGAAAATGGGGTGGTTCACGTGTTGTGTTGCTTGAGTATATAAAGGGGTGGACGGGGAACAAGGGGTGAAGAAG
>VZRQ01001131.1:1085595-1091369 GCA_013397975.1 Machaerirhynchus nigripectus
TTCACAGCTCTTGGTCAAGTGCCTCGTGTTTTGATGCCGGAGAGTTTGAAGGTAGGATGCCATTCTTGAGTCAGATGTGCTTTATCCAGCATTCTTACAAAAGAATGCAAAAAATTACACCTAAGCTCAACTCAAGCACATGAGTAACACCAGGGGATTATTCAATGTCTGATTTCAAGACTTTGAATCACTGAGGCCTTAATTACCACAATGGCAACTGCAAAATGTCACAGCCCCAACCACTGTCGTGTCCACACAATGCTGCTCTTTTCTCTCCCCTGCCAAGAATAGATTTGCTCATTCATATTGCAAATAAAGAAACATCTTTGGGCAGCAATCTGCAAACAGCGAAGTCATTAAACAACTGACTTCAGTCCACATGAGCAGTGTTACTTGCCTGAATAGTGAAAGCAAAACCAGAGCCTTGGTGAACAACCCAGCACGATCACAGGGTGACAGCACCACAGTCGATGGTTTGTAAGTTCCAGACACAAATGAAGGTGTTAATGCACAGGTGTCCAGACAAATGGGTCTGTGGGTATTAACTCATAGTAAAAATTGTTTAATATTTTTACCCAATAAACTACCCAGCAAATATTATTGAAGCACATGATGAAAAAGTCTCCTTTTCTACTAGCTCTAAATGAGAAATGAGCCTTTGGGCGTTTAGTTGACAAATAATGCAGGTATAAGAATTTGCAAATGCTGTACAGTGCATGTGGAGTCCACTGGCTCTAGACATACATCCACAATCTGGAGTTGTGCAGCCTGAAATAAACACAGCTGTGTTTATCTGAATGTGTGATCCCATGTACATGGGAGAAAGTTCAAATAAATGCACTCTGTGCGACGATGCTGTAAATGCAGCGACTGCATTTGTCAGATGTGTGATGATGCAATCTCCTAAATAAACAGAATGAGCTGTTTGTTTGAATTCTGAGCTGCAGAGACGTAAAAATATATGTACATTAATCAAAGCCAATAAAATGAAATCCAAAACAGCTATGAGATCTTAATTGAACCTTAGCTGAAAATTCATTTGTTGTCCTTATACCCAGAATAAAGTTCTATGTGTTGGTATTAAGTGTATGGTGTAATTTTTAGACAGTAAGAGATTAAGGGAATAGATAACCATCAGTTTTGGGTTTAGTGGACCAGTTCTGTTTTTCCTAAGAAAGCCCATTGTCAAAGACCAGCTCTAGAAATTCATAGAATTTTAGAATGGGTTGGGTTGGAAGGGACCTTAAAGACCATCTCCTTTCAGCCATCTTCCACTAGACTAGTTGACTCCAAGCCCTGCCCAGCCTGACCTAGAACACTTCCAGGGATGCAGCATCCACAACTTCCCTGGACAACCCCTAGGAGTATCTCACCACCCTCTGAGTAAAAAATTTCTTCCTAAGAAAAAGAAGTGGCGGGACATCCCCAATTTTTCATCTTATCAAGCAAAGCGGTAGCTCTATTTTACAGCTAAAATATCTTTATTTGGGATGTGTGGTCTGCTCAGTACTCAGAAGAACCAACAGTCTGAGGAATAAGTTCCTGATGAGCTGAAGAGTATGTGAAGGAAAAGGAAAATCTGAATGAATGTAGATGCTATCAAAGCTGTTGTTTTACTCAGAGTTAACATTGGCTCAGCATTTCACTATAAACTCATTCAGAACAGCAAGTTACTGGAAAAAATCCTCCACTTGAGAAATATGCAATAGTTACTGATGAGTCAGAAGTTGGAAGTAGTGACACCACCACACACTATTAAAAAGTCCTACTTTCCAATACTGTCTGACTGCTCTGCAACCCAAAATAACATCACTGCAGAAGCACTGTAAAGCTTTTTTCATTTGTCTTAAGCATGTTCCCTTGGAAAACACGAGCTGTGCAAATGGTCTTAAGAATGGTTACCGTGGAATTAGACCATCAAATTTCTTGACTTATGTGCTTTAAAATCTTGCCCAAAAGATGGCACTAACATTGTTTTTAGTAACATATATTGGATATAGATTTAATTCTTCCCCCATGTAAAAAGCATCTTCAAACTGGTCACAAATATATGTTGGAAGAACGTGCTTAATGTGCACTGCTATGCCAGCTGACAGTTGCTGTATAGGAACTAAGCTTCCCTCACATTAGGCTCATCAGACACTGCACAGAAATTATTGCTGGACCAGCAGATGTGTCTGTCAAACTACAGAAACCCTGAGCTATGAAACCTTCATCCCAACCAGGACTATTTAAATCTATGTAATCTGCCATACAATATACCAGAAGAGTATCATATATTTAAATCATGCACTATTAAATGTCTTGAAAAGTATGCTAAGACTAGATCAACTTCATTGAACAATTTATATCTGATTTAAAATATTCAAAGAAGTATTACACTGTTGAATTTTATTATCAGTAATTTATTTCAGGGTTTAAAATATTTAAATTACACACCTTTTAAGGGATGGCAAATAATTTGCGTGTCTCCCGAAGCAGCGGAAGCACCTATTTACAATACTTTCAGAGTTTACATTAACATGGTTATTTCGAGTGTGTGCAGAGACCATATTTCTTCTTTTCACTCAGCAGATAGTGTCAGTGGGCTTGAAGAAGGTGGGCCCCAAAAGAGCTAAAAATCTGCTGTTGATCTGGCAAGAACAGAGCATTTGACAGGCAGAAGGCTCAGGTGGGGCTACTATAATTTACAGCAGCACTGGGGAGAAAAAGGCTGCTGGCTTCAGTGTTGCTCCCACTGAAGGCAGCAGAAGAAAGATATGTCCCAGCCTTCAGTATTGTGAGCTGCTTCTGAACATCTGTTGGTTTTTATTTCCATGTCATGCTCCTTCCATAATAGCAAAACTCATATGAGGACCTCAGGCACGTGTTAAGAAACTGTGATAAAGCTGAACACCAGATAAACCCAGGGCAAGCGACACATGAAAATAAGGTGACAAATGGGTCAGTGTGAGAGGTATGACCAAATTAGTGTCAACGTTTCTGCAAGCACCAATGAAGGATAGAGTGAGGAGCAGAGAGGAGAAAGTTTGAAGAAAGAGCTTGGAAACTGATTATAAAGGCAACAGATAAATGAAAATGAAAGGTGAAGAAGGGCAACGCCATGGTAGGTCTTGGATGAGAAGTCCATCAGATTATGCTCAATGCAACAAACACAAGGGATGTTGTGGAAGCCAGGAGGGAGCAGGGTTGACACTGTGATAGAAAGTGGCAGGAGAGGAGGCAGATGGAGAGTGATGTGGTGGGATGGGAATGCCATCCTGGCAGAGAAGCCAAAGGGAGATGGAGCAGTGCAGGAAAAGGGGTGCACGGCCTGGAGGCACAGCAGGGAACTGGGGAAGCAGTGGGATGGAGAGATGTAAGAGGTGAAGAAATCACTCAGATTGGTGCAACGATAACAGCGAGGAGAGTGAGGAGGACCTGCTGGGCTTCTCTTTGTGGGAGCTATGTGGTGGCTCCAATCTGGGGATTGTGCATTTGCCTATATTGAATCTAACCCCAAAATGAGGAAGAGAATGAACATGAATTACGGTGACATGATGTATATGGATCTTTTCACCCAAAAAAGATGTACTACAAGTGAGGAGGGTGAGGAATTGCAGGAGCTGCCCCAAGGCACATTTAATACTTAACACCACTTCCTTACGAAGTCAAAGTAATTTATGCCCCCAGCCTGCTGCTCTTCTGCTAACAAACCCCTCCTGGCATCAGCTAGTTAAAGAAAGGCAAGGAAAGGGAAGATGAGCTTCCTGGGGAGAGAAGAGCTCACCACTGGCTTTTACTTTTTGTTTCAGTTTGCCAGAGACTGAATCAGGTTTCCTTTTAGACTTGCATTTTTGTTGTATCTGGAGCAAGCCAGCCTTTATCCCTTCCACCTTTAAACCTTATTTTTCTTTGTGGGAGGAATTAGTCAGCAACAAAAGAGAAGTGAGGACCAATGACTGCACGACAAAATAGTAACAGAGGCATCACAATGAAATCGGGGAATTTACAAAGGGGAAAAATCAGATACAGCAACCAAGACCGCCAACCACAGGTGGGTTGTCTCACATTAACATAAACCCCCTCAGTTAAGAGGACTCAAAAGAGCATGGTAGCAATTATTGTAAGCTGCCATCACCACTCCCGTCGAGGTTCTGTTCAGTCCACAAGAAAAATCTGACACCGTGTTCGAAGGGCCTGAAAATCCCCAGACCATTGCCGGGAAACTCCCCACAATATCCCTGCACACAAAGTTTTGGTGGGGGTTTTTTTGTGCTGCAACACATCTGATTATCTAAACAGAACCTGTTGCCTTCGCATAAAAGTAGAGGTGCTCATCTGGTTACAGCCCGAGCAAGCCGTCCTGTAGGAACACACCTGGGGGAAAAAGATCTCCTACAATAGGGTGCTGGACCATAACAGGACTCTGCTGCCCCTTCCACCCCCTTGCTTAATGAATTTTTCAAAAACCAAAGGGAACTGCCATCCTAACAACAGGAACTGGACAATTTGCAGTAGGTGCTACGCATGGTAGTGCTAGTAGCAGCAGGAGTGCCATGAATATGGAAGTGAGGAGCTAACAGGAGGAAGAGACATTTGGAGAGAAGTATCTTGCTCAGCTTCTCATAACAAAAACTAGTTTTAAAATCTTCAGCAGTGAAGCAAATGGGTAGGGTGTCACCAGTTCAGCTGAAAACTCACTTGCACCTTATGGTCACCATCTGTGGTGTGGAACGTTTTCAACCTTGACAAAGCAGATTTGTCCGAGGATATTTCCGCTCTTTGAAATAAGAGAATTAGCTGTGGTAAAACCGGAACCCGTGTTGGCACATCTACACTCAGGCGATCTCTGGAAGGGGGGGAAAAAAAAAAGTATATCATTGCAACAAGCGTCTGGTTGCCAACCTGTAAAAAATAACACCCCACCGCCCCCGGCCAGCTCCAGCTGTGTCAGTGCTCAGCAACACCAAAGGCCACTGGCTTTTCCTCCTCCTCTTTAAAATATGAAGTGTCTTTTTAAAAGCCCATGAGAAGAAAGGCACATGCAGCAGGTGGTCACATCTGTGCCCACCTCCCTCCATCCTGAACAATTTGTTCCTGAGTGCTCCTGACGCGAAAAAGGATGGAAATTCTGGGTGTGAAAGGAGGATGAGGGTGGGTGGAAGAGGATAAGGGCAGGCACTCCTCTCCCATCTCAAGAAGAAAACAGAAGATCTTAAAGCCCATGAGCTGTTTGCCCTGTTTCTATCGCAGCGTAACCCCTGCGGGAGAATTCCCCCAGAGCCCAACTCGCTGACAAGCACAAAAATCAACATATGTCTGAGATATGTATGCACAGCCATGCTCTCTGTCACTGTTGAGATGGAGGCAACCACAGAAATATAAAACATAGATGGTTTCCTTTTGATTTGCCCTTCATTTGAGAACTCTCCATTGGCTGTAATTGCACTCATAATACTGCCGCAGTTGTGTATTTTTCAAAGAACTGAGTCAATAATCCAAATGATGGCTCCAGCTCTGGACAGAGCCTTTCATTTCAACTCATTTAACATTTTAATAATTCCCTAAGTGTTGTAGGGTTCCTGTGTCGAGCTGGAGAGGAGCACTGCAGACCCACGGCTCCTCTCTGCTTCTGCTGGGATTTTCCATAGTGACTTCAGGCAAATAATTTAATGACCGCAGCCTGCAAAAGGGGGATCAACCAAATTCCTTATCTCCAAGGTATATTGTGAGGCTAAATTTGTGCATAAAACTGCAGATCTGTGGTGGTTTTTTGCAGGGGGGGGAGTGGG